>OX637509.1:17148619-17509619 GCA_951799955.1 Apamea anceps
GAGCAAAGTGGATAAAATGAAGGAAAATGACAAGTTATGCATTCTACTTTTTGATGAAGTAGCACTTGCACCACACTTCGACTACAGTAAGAGAAGAGACTGTAATAACTGGATTTGTTGGCGATAAGGAAAACAGGAAGAGAAAGATAGCTGACCATACATTAGTTTTTATGATTAGGGGGATCTTTAGAAATTATGAACAGCCTCTGGCTTATACATTTTGTGCCTCAACAACGTCAGCCATGGAAATAGTGACTGAATTAAAAACAATAATTAGAAAACTAAAGTCCGTAGGCTTGGAAGTATTGGCAATGGTTTTGACCAAGGAGCAACTAATGTTAGTGCCATAAATTAGTTAATAAATGAGACAAGAATGAGGTATTTAAGAAAAAGTAAAGAATTAAAGTACAAAATTTTTGAAATAGATGGGAATGAAGTAGTCTCATAAAAGGAATAAGAAACAATTTATTACCATCAGATTTAAAAGCAAATTAATGGGAATTAATTAAATGGGAGAAATGTCACTGCAAAGTGGGATCACATTGTCGAATTATATCAGAAAGATGGTATATATGATGGCATTAGACTAATACCTAAATTAACAGACAGACATGTGATCCCACATAAAATTTCCAAAATGAAAGTGAAATGTGCTACTCAAATATTCAGCCGGACTGTAGCTGGTTACTTGTGATAATAATAATAATAATAACATATAACTTAAATAACACACAATCTATTAAGGACTGAACAAGATTGACCTGAAATCGCGAAAAAAAATTCAGCATTTCCCCACATTTATGTTCGCATAACTCGTCTAACTAACAGCTGAATTTTTTTTTTGTGATTTCTGTTTTTGTCCCATAGTAAAATTTGTTCATAATGATAAGTACAATGACCCTTAAGAGGTTATGTTTTTTTTAGTTTACAACTTGTATACAGGTTCAAATTAAATTATTTCGTTTAGTCGTATAATGCCTAATTCGCAAAATGGCACCCGCTCCTCTAAAGGGCCAATTCACAAATGGACTAGTTCTCAAAAGGACTAATTCGCGAAATGGCTAATTCTCAAAAGGACTAAGTAGTAAAATGCCTAATTCGTGAAAGGACTCATTCGTAAAAGGACTAATTCGTAAAGTGGCTAATTCTCCAAATGGCCAACTTTTACAAACTCTTTCCATGAGTTAAATTGACATGAAAACCGTTTGTACGTAGGGACCGTCGAAATATTATTTTGTGTAATACTTCTACATTGCATACACCTAAAATTGTTATTGTTGCTTTCTTTTGATATTAATACAGATTGAAAAACTAAAAATTTTACCTAATTCTCCAAATGGCCAACTTTTACCAACTCATGCCATGAGTTAAATTACATGAAATAACATGCATACATACAGTTTAACATTATTAAAAGTAGCTCCACCTAGTCAATGGATGAGTAAATAGATGTTGTTCTAACGTTAGATAAAGAATATAAAAATCACTTGGTATTTTCCTCATCTATATTTACTAGGATTATTTAATAATAAAGTACTACATATTGTCTACTATCGTGATGTATAAACATTTAAAATATATTATAATTGTTTACACACCTCTTTGTTTATAATACAAAACCTTTTCAATGAAGACAAGGCAAAAGAAGAGAACATCGTTTGACAGTGACAAAATATGTTAATTAAAATGTACTAAATGTTATAATAAAGTATTATTATATTAAAAATAGTTTTCACTCATCGTGGTGAGAACAATAATTTATGCAACTAAAGCATAAAACGGAACGCCGAGTAATATTTTTTATGAAAGTGCGGGTAGTTGTGAGTGGATAATAATCTATTTGTTAAATTCACAATTATTTATGTTTTCGTTCATAAGTTTCTGTTTATAGAAGAAATAGGTTATTTCATGAGAAAGATGGAAGAAGACTTTTTAACCCTAGAGTAGTCGTGCGGACTACATATGTATTCCACGTATACAAAATCGATAATTTCCCACAATCGGTTAGCGCCATCTTGTTGCGCCTCCAGGTACTTTCAAATGAATGAACGAGTAACGCGCTCAGTGCAGCGCAAGTGCAGGACTCGCGCGGTTGTGTTATAGGAGCCCAGTGAAGTGCGCGGACTACAATTGTAATCCGCCCGACCAATTACGTGTTTTTTTTACATCGACTTATTATGTTTTCGTTTATTTTAGATTAATAATGCCTTATTTTGTTTTGTTTTTTGTCTGATTATTGAAATATAATGTTTGTTTTTAGGATAAAAAAATGGATAACCGACGTGATACGCTAATGGAGTCGTGGCTGGCTGAAGTTGATGTCGGGAATGATGCATATGAAGCTGAATCAAGCTCCGATGAAGAAATTGATAATTTAGAACAGCAAAACCATCAACCGGAATCCAAGCAAGAGCAAGATATACCAGATGAGGGATTAGACCAAAGCTCTGAAGAAGATGATCAACCTCAGCCACGCCGCCGACGCACTGACTTTTACTCTGGGGTGGATGATACATTGTGGTCAAAAACAATTCCCCTAAACAGAGGGAGAATACGAAACCATAATATAGTGTTTCGGCCCCCTGGGCCGAAGGCAATAGCTCGTCAAAAGACAAGTATTGAAGAATGCATGTCACTGTATTTTGATGATCATATCATCCGCCATTACCAAGTACACTAATAAGAAAATTGATTATATATATAGAAGAGAGCGAGATGCTAGACAGACTAATGAAACTGAAAGTAGAGGCTATATTGGAATATTGCTATTGGCTGGAGTAGGAGGAAAAAGAAAAAGTACTGCTACAATATTTGAACACGTAAAACATACAGGGATCGACGCTATATATTTGACTATATCGGAACAAAGGTTTAAATTTCTGACAAGGGTTTTACGCTTTGATGATATTGAAGACCGCCAAGATCGTGCGAGCGTTGACAAGCTAGCTCCGGTAAGTGAAATTTTTGAATTGCTCCACGCGAATTTTCAAAACTATTTAATTCAAGTGCGGAAATGACTTTGGATGAACAGCTGGTAGGTTTTCGAGGCCGCTGTTCTTTCAGGCAATATATTCCAAATAAACCGGCAAAATACGGAGTGAAAATTTTTGCGCTTGTTGATGCCCACTATCCTTACACATATAATTTAGAAATATATGCTGGCCAACAACCAGATGGTCCTTTTCGTGTGAGCAATGAAAGACATGACATTGTCATGAGAATGACACAGCCTGTCTTTGGCAGAAATACTAATATCACCATGGATAATTGGTTTTCTTCACTCCGTACTGCAAAACAACTTTTTGAAAACGGTACAACTATGGTCGGGACGGTACGCAAAGATAAACGAGAAGTTCCTCGGGAATTTCGTGTTGCAAGAGGAAATCCCCTGTATTCTACCAAATTTGGGTTTCACCCACCATGTACACTACTATCTTATGTAGCAAAACCCAACAAAGTTGTTATTTTGATATCGACGATGCACAACGATGCCACAATTGATGAAGACTGGAGATAGTCGAAAACCAGAAGTAATAACTTACTACAATAGGACGAAGAATGGAGTCGACCTGGTCGATAAAATGTGTACGATGTGGCGAGAAATTCAAGAAGATGGCCTCTTACCATATTCTTCGACATGCTCAATTTGAGTGCACTCAATGCATTGTGCATTTACACAGCTAATAAAAATTATGAGCCTGTTTGCCGTCGTGAGTTTCTGATTGACTTATCTTTGGCTTGGATGAAACCACTGGCGCAGAAGAGACTTGACACTAAATCATTGCCAAGAACTCTAACAATTAAAATAAAAGATTTTCTTGGCATTGCGTACTCAGAACATCAGCCTACCACCTCGGGAGGAACATCGAGCACTGTTGTGCGGCGTTGCCATGATTGTGGAAGAGCACGCAATAAAAGCACTAGAAAGATTTGCACCAAATGCAATAAGTTTGTATGTGGGGACCATTTGAAAATTATGTGTCTGTCCTGTGCAAAAAATAATATTTAGATATTAGTTTGTACTACTTTTTGTTATCACGATCTCAGTAAGAATAATGTATGTGATTTTTGTGCCATTTTAGAGAGTTTTTTTATGTTTTTCGTTATTTGTAACATAGAGTGTATACAGTGCAATGTGTTTCTTCTTTTATGAAATAAAATATTATTATTATACAAAGTGGAGCAGGACGATTGACAATCCTTTAAACCATGATCTAGATTTAGGTCATGATCTTAACCCATATACAAAAAATCAATCAAATCCAATGAGTACTTTAGCCACAGGAAATTATATTAGATTTTCATATTTTTCAACATGATGTAGATCTGAGTCCATAATAATAGGTAAACATTGTAAGGTCAAGAACCTGTGCAAAACGTACGATTCTAGTCCCTACGTCTCAATATGCTTGAAAGACAGAGAAAGGTCATACTATCCCACTCTAACGCGCCCCGCCCACTTCCACAAAATACTACACTAGAAAGAAAAAGAAATATTACTTCCGCAAATAATGCATTAGTGGTGCATAGAAAATTGCGTGTGTGTGTGAGCGGAACTTTTTCGGCAAAACGTCCTTGAGTCGGTAACTATGTCAGTCAGTGCATAGCGGCGCCCTTTGAGATGCGCACACGCCTACTTTTTCCATCACGAGACGAGCCGCGCGCGCATTTTTCGTGATTTTGTGAAGTTTGTTATTGTTATTAAAAACGAGACGATATGATAGTTGATTAGTGCATAAGTTAATGTGACGTATTTTTAAGTGTTAGTGTAATATTAGTTAGTTAATTACGTACTTATTA
Source organism: Apamea anceps (assembly GCA_951799955.1). NCBI lineage: Eukaryota > Metazoa > Arthropoda > Insecta > Lepidoptera > Noctuidae > Apamea > Apamea anceps. The sequence goes on from OX637509.1 coordinate 17,153,420, forward strand.
GGCTAGTTTAGTGATTTAGGTTAGGTTTTTAAGTTTTTTAGTTTAATTATGCCTCAAATACGGTACACAGCTGCAGAGTACACCGACATTGTACTCATGTACGGAGAATGTCACCAAAATGCGGCTTTAGCATTACGTACATATCGGGAGAGATATGGTGACCCACGAACGTGCCCTACCAATAGCCGTGTTTTTACCCTGGCCGTTCAAAGGTTACGAGAAAATCGGCCGTTGGTTCCTCAAGGAGAGGGCGTGTCTTCAAATTCAAATAACGAGGAGCGGATATTACAACATTTTGAAAACCACCCGACTTGTAGCCTTCAGAACGCGGGCCGGCGGTTTCAAGTGAGTCACAGAACTGTCCATAGGATTTTGAAACGGCATGCACGGCGACCTTACAAGTTCAGAAAAGGTCAACAGTTGCTAACCAGAGATATGCCAGTCAGAGTGTTATTTTGCCGATGGCTTCTCGACAAAATATCAGACGACCCTGACTTCATATCTAATATTATGTAGACAGATGAGAGCACTTTCACAAGAAATGGGATTTGGAACCGACAAAACCTACGATATTGGAGCAACGAAAACCCGCGCCTAAGTCGAGAGTCTTCATTCCAGTACCGGTTTGCAGTAAATGTCTGGGCTGGAATACATAGAAACAAAATAATAGGTCCAGTGTTTATTGATGGGACGTTAAATGCAGAGAAATTCTTAGAACTTCTTAGTGGCCCAGTGTCAGACTATACGGACGATTTACCTTTGGACGTCTATGGACGACTGTGGTATCAATTGGACGGTGCGCCCGCCCATTCCGTAGTGCCTGTTAGACAGCGACTATGTTCTATGTTATGGGTTTGGTTTCCGCACTTAGTCCTTCAGGTGGACCATTGTGCGTGACACAGCGACTAACGGATATGTTTGAAAGTCAGTGGATTGGCCGTTTTGGACCTATTCGATGGCCAGCACGGTCACCGGACCTGACACCACTGGATTTCTTTTTGTGGGGGACCGTAAAAAACGAGGTGTATGCACGAGAAGTGAACACTGTGGACGAATTAAAAAATAAAATAATTAATGCCTTCGACAAACTTAAAAGAATGGCGGATGGGGACTTGTTAACACGAGTCCGTGAAAATTTAATAAGACGATGTCATTTGTGCATAATGAACAATGGCGGACACTTTGAAAATTTAAAAATTTGACTATTATTGATGATTTACCTAAATTTTGATTGTGATATGATATATATGTGATTAATTATTCAATCAGTGATCTTTTAATTAACAACGTCCAACTTAGTGAGTTTATGCCGCTGATTTGTTGTTCTCCGACTAAAGTACATCAGTCTACTACCCCTAACTACCTATGCCCCGCCGCGATGCGCCGCCGCCCCCTGCGCCCCGCACCGCGCCGCGCGCCCGCGCAACAGGTCAGTGACGTTTCGTAGATAAAGCGTGCTTACTTTTTATGCAGTTGATTATGCTATTTATTTTGTTTGAAAATTGCAATTTTTTAATTTGCCATTAACTACTAATCTTCTTGTTTTAAAATGTTTCAATTGACTAGTACTGTGCCCGTTTTAATTTAATGTCGTAAGTCCGGATCCACATTGTATAGAGGTTGTGATTAATTTTTGATAATTATAGTTAATTAAGAAAACTGTACTGATTTTATTTTCATTTCAATAATAAACATTTTATGAATAAAACTTTTTTTATTTCAATTTGTATATGGATTACGTACGTAGTCCACGCGACCACTCGTGTAATTTTTAGAGGCGCGACCACTGCAGGGTTAATTACTGAAAATCAAAAAGGTAATGATACTTTATTGTACGATGGGCATAGGTTTAATAAAACTAACCGAATAAATAAAGACGGAAGTTCGTTTTGGCGATGTGTCAATAAAAACGAGTGTAGTGGGTCGGTTACTGTGGACATACATTTGAAGAAAATATTGAGGAAATCTCAGCATAAATGTTTACCTCATCAGGAAAAAAACGATATACTACTTAACATGAACAAATTGAAAAAACAAGTGTGCAAGAATTTGACGCCTATAAAGGGGCTATTTGAAAAAGCATTTGACACAATGAATACGTCGAGCAAATCATTACCAACATTTCATGAAAAAAGGACACTTTATATAAAGCAAGGAAAAAATTTTTAATGTCGATAAACTGACTTTTCATACACTCAAAGATGTATCTGTACCTGAAAGCCTTGCTCATAATTTTTTATCAGCACAAGATGGAGAAGAAGATAAAATACTGGTTTTCACTTCAAAATTATCGCGAAAAATTATAAAAGGATCAAGTACCCATTATTGGTACGGTGATGGAACATTCAAGAGTGTTCCAAAACCTTTTTACCAACTTTATACTTTACACATAGATCTGAATTCTGATGTAAATACATCACTAGTTCCTGTCGTATACGCACTTCTGCCTGATAAAAGTAAAATTACTTACACAAGGTTTTTTCGCTTGATTAGAGACGTCCTGGGGGTGACGATAAAAACATTTAAAAGCGATTATGAAATTGCAGCTATGAATGCGGTCAAAGAAGTTTTTCCACTAGTTAAAGTCAGCGGTTGTTATTATCACTACCAAAAAGCTGTTTGGAAGAAGGCTAAAGAACTAAAAGTTAACGAAACAAGTGACCACAGAAATATTATTCGGAGAGCAGCTATTCTGCCACTTCTGCCATCACATTTCATCGCAGAAGGGTGGCAAATTATATCTGAAAAGATAGAAGCTGCTCGCAATATGGACAATTTCCTTCAGTATTTTGAAAAGCAGTGGATCAGATTGGGCTCAACACTTCTTAGCTGTGCTGGACAACGTCATCGTACGACAAACGCACAGGAAGGATGGCATCATCGACTAAATGTTTTGATTCCAAAACGTCCAACCTTGTTTAATTTTATCCATAAACTAAAGAAAAAACCCAAACATTTCGACATACTCATGAAAAAGAATATTTTTACAGTAAGAAGAAAAAATCGTAGAAATAAAGATATACAATTTGACAAACAGTATAACAAATTATTAGTAAAACTAAAAGCCAAAAAAATGTCTGTTGAATATTTTTTTCACAAGATAATTTATTACCAACTATTATTATAATTTGAGCTTCCAGTGTGATTATTTGGTAAAAAATAATGTTTTTTTTGTTATATGACATTGTAAGGTGCTTTGTTGATTTAATACTTTTTCGCCATAATAATCATGTTTTTTTTTGTTATATGACACATTGTAAGGTGCTTTGTTGATTTAATACTTTTTCGAAATAATAATCATAATGTTTTTTTTTTGTTATATGACACATTGTAAGGTGCTTTGTTGATTTAATACTTTTTCGCCATAATAATCATAATGTTTTTTTTTTTTTTTGTTATATGACACATTTTAAGGTGCTTTGTTGATTTAATACTTTTTCGCCATAATAATCATAATGTTTTTTTTTGTTATATGACGCATTTTAAGGTGCTTTGTTGATTTAATACCTTTTCGCCATAATAATCATATTGTTTTTTTTTAGTTGGTTGTATGACACATTGTAAGATGCGTTGTTTTTCGCTAAGATTGTTTTATTTTAATAATAAATGTTTTTTGCTAAGTTTTTTGTTTGCATTTCGTATAAAATATAACATAACCTAGAAAATTAACTTAGATTTTTCATGTCGTTTAACTCATGGAATGAGTTGGTAAGTTGGCCATTTGGAGAATTAGCTACTTTACGAATGAGTCCTTTCACGAATTAGGCATTTTACTACTTAGTCCTTTTGAGAATTAGCCATTTCGCGAATTAGTCCTTTTGAGAACTAGTCCATTCGCGAATTGGCCTTTTTGCGACTGTGTGCCATTTTGCGAATTAGGCATTATACGACTAAACGAATTATTTTTGGTGAGAATTTCCGAAGATATCACAGTTCAAAGTGACCCGTTTTATAAAACGCCAATTTCATATGGAAGGACCCAATATATACATATACACGCAAATAAGGCTGCGGACGAAAGCTTGTTATTTCATAGTTAAATGTATATTTGTATATATGCATAAGTTTAGCACAGTGTAAGCAGTCGGGCAATATAGCTTATTTTAACAACAGCTATGTTATTTCAGGTCAAGGAGTACTCCCTCAAGAATGTGAGAAAACAGCTGCGCTGCTCAAGTTCTTTCATGAATTGTTTGACTCCATGAACGATAGTTTTAGTTTTCAAGTCTGACAACCAGTCTTACCAAGGGGTATCGTATTACCCAGTAACTGGGTTGTGGAGGTCAGATAGGCAGTCGCTCCATGTAAAATACTGGTATTCAGCTGCATCCGGTTAGACTGGAAGCCGACCCCAACATAGTTGGGAAAAGGCTAGGCAGATGATGATGATGAACGGTAGTTTTGATAACTTTAAAAAGAGAAGAGGAAAACTACTGCTGGGCCCGGTATCACAAAGATCGAGCCATAAAAAAATATGGTCTCAATCTAAACAGGTTTTGTCCTCAATGAGATTTCAAAAAAAAAAAAAAATGGAAAATCAGTTACTGTAAGTACCCTCTAATAAAAACTGGTTACACACTATTAATAATATAGAATATCTTGTAGATGTATTGCAACAAAAATATAAGCTGACATCTCTTTGGATGCGCCACTTCAACCAAGATGCCACATGCTATACATGAATGCCACATGCCACATGCCACCCGTCAGGCTGGATACAAACCAATATACATATTTACGAAATGGTTTCAACATTTTCTTCAGTATGTAAAACCTACAGAGGAATCTCCTGCTTTGTTTATTCTAGATGGTCATACCAGTCATAGAAAAAACATTGAATTGATTGATCTAACAAGAGAAAATCATGTCCATTTGCTATCAATCCCTTCACACTCCAGTCACAAAATACAACTGTTGGATAACTCATTCATGGGCCCACTGAAAAAATACGTTTCTGATGAAATAAGAACTTGGGTTAGGAACAATACTCGACCATTGTCGCATTATGACATGATTGACGTTTTTGGACGTGCATATTTACGAGCTCAAAGTGCAGAGATAGCTGCTAGTGGTTTTCGTTTAACAGGCCTATATCCTGTTAATAGAAAATAGTTAAAGACCACGATTTTATAGACACGGACAGTGACAAAGATCACAGCATCACCAATCAAGAAAAAATCGTACCGGAATCTGCAACTATAACTTCTCCTCCTCCAATAACAAATGAAGGGTCCACTGCAATAGTGATAAATGTCCAAAAATGTTAAAATTCAAATTAATACCGTCACTCGGTTACTTGATAGAGTCTATCTAATGAAAGCTGACAGTGATTTTTTCATGTTTTCAGAAATTGACAACACTGGTGCAAATGTCACTCTTGTTGTTCTTATAACCTCTTACGAAAACAATTTGTGTATATTTCGTCGTATTTCAAGTAAAACATTGCCTAAAACTTTAAGAAGCAGTGCGAAAAAGTTGCTATACACTATGATAAATAATTACAACCGAAAGAAAGGCGAACGCGAGGCTGCGTTTCAAGAAAAAGTACAATTGTTTACAATGCACTTCGGGGCGTCGAAAAACCAGATAACATTGCATACTGGCATGGTATATTGGCATGACAAATCACAATCATTTTGTACCATTGCTGAAAGTAATAATCATCAACCTCCAGCTATCTGGGCTCATTTGACTCCAATCATCCAACTAATTAAAGAAGAAACTCCAAATCTGGATGTCATACATTTTTTTACTGATGGACCGTCTTCCCAATACAGACAAAAGAATAACTTTTTCTTGTTTGCCTACTTTGCAAAAGAACTGCAACTGAATTTTGCTACATGTTCTTTTTTTGAGTCAGGCCCCATGGCCTGACTCAAAAAAAGAACATGTAGCACTGCCCCCAATTCCGTCAGCCACACTTTTACCATTAAAAGTGGCTGACGGAATTGGGGGCAGTGTAAAACGCGCTTTGGACAGAAAGGTTTGCCAAGGAGTTGACGTAGCTGATGCCAAGGATGCCTATAATATTTTGAAACAATGTCTCAAGGTCACAAAAGTTTTTCTAGTCCCAGACAGTGCCATAGCTGCCATAACTCATATTTTGTCTAAAAATATACAACCATTAAAAGGAACCCTGCAGGTACATCAGATTATGACCCAAGATGAAAATGTTATAAAATTCAGAGATGTCAGCTGCTTTTGTGAACCTCTTCGAGGACGCTGCTCCTGCTTTCAGCCGCAAATCCACTCAGTCGTTTCCACAACTAACAGAGGTGGTAACAGAATCCAGCGAGTGCAATCTTCGGCAAAACCACCTGAACCAGTACAACCCGAATGCCAAGTATTAGATGACATTTCATTAGAGCATGTCAAGAATCAAATTAAACATACAGGAATCAGAGACTCAATAGAAGATGGCTCGCTGGACGCCGCTTTGCCAGAATTGGTAGGGACAATTGATATTTCATATATGGAATCTCTGAAAAATCTTGATGTCAATATAATCAATTTAGAAGAACCTGTAGAGCTTATGGATATTAATGTAATGCCAATTATTATTGCACCGGAACCCAAGAGCACAGTCAGACAAAAACCTGGAAAAGAAAATAGAACTATAAAAAAGTGGTCGACTTGCATTATATGCCAGAAATGTAAAGCTTCGATTGTAGGTCGGAAAGCAAAATGCATGTCATGTAAGAAACATTACTGTGAAGAATGCACCGCCGGTCCTACAGAATGGGATTATCTTTGTGACATATGCTTGGAAGGAGGTAGTGTAACTCGTGTAACTCTATACGTAATTATTCTTATAGTTATTGTTTATGTACTTAAATTAACATTGGCTATTTTTTCTTTCAGATTAAAATTCAGATTTACAACAATAATTACTGTCGACATGGTAATTTACGCTGATATAGATAAGATATATAGATAAGATACGATTTTATGGATTTTTACATTTATGACCTAAAATGGCCTTGGACTGAGACACATTTTATTATCAATGAATATTGCTATGGATGCGGTCAATACGTAAGTCGATCTTCAAGAATTGGACACTTTTCTCTGATTATGACTCGTGAACATATAAAAAATGTATTACAAAGTTCATATTTTTGGTGTTTTTATTGTAATTACTCCGTAGACGATCATTTCACCACTGATGTTTTTTATGTGCAAATTAAGTACTTATTTATGAGAATGTGCAATGATTAAAAATATTGTTAAATTCTATTCCAAAGTAAAATTCAAGTCATTAGATTTACATTACTTAAATAATGTTAATAGTTATAATTTTTTAAGTTTATAGTATTTTAAGTTACCTTTTTTGATGAGGCTATTAAACCCATACTTAATAATATCATGTCATTGAAATAATATGTACCTACTAAAAGAAAGGACATCGCAGATATTGATTTTGGATTTTTTTGAAAATGCTTATTTAATTGATATAATAATTATCTAAAAACTAAAACTCGGTGATAGCTGCTAAAAGGTATAATTTAATTTAAGAATTATGAAAAACAGTAAGACTAATTAAACTCATTGATTTTGTAAGGTTTTATTTTAAGTTCCTTTGTGATATTGTGATTATGTATGAATGAATAATTACTCTGTCTGTATTGACACGAAAAGAATATTTGTCTTGTTTTCTAATTTTAATTTGTTATGACTTTAGATAACTTTATTTGAATACGCGGCGGCGTTAGGTCTACTTTGAGTATGGCCTTAATTTTGTAATACCTAGTGATCTCAAATATTTTTATAATATAAGTAATAAGGTGAAAATATAATAATATTTAAAATGATTGTATTATTTGAGGAGCTGGGGAACAAAAGCGGACTTGTCCAATTAATCAAATTTTACACTAGAGCAAAAAAAACTGAAATAGGTATATGCATATGGGCTGTAATTTTGTGCATTTCAGTATAATTAGTATTTAATACAACATAACTAATAGCCTGCTTGTTGGTCATAAAACTATGCGTTTTCAATTTTTTTTTTTTTTTTTTGTAATGGACAAGTCCGGTTTTGATTACAAAAGGTGGACAACTCCGGTTATGATTGAAAGAGTTATGGACATGTCCGGTATGAAAGAAAACTAGATTCTATTATTGTATTTTTTTATTTAAAAATTATATGAACTCTCCCACATCTGGTTCGCAACAGTCACAATCGTCACTGTGGTCGTCGTCTTCGTCATTTATTTGACTTGTTTCAGCAATTGCCACTGGTGAGGTATGGAATATATTGTTTTTAAACCAATCAAGCTCTTGATTATCCATCCAATTATCTCCGAATTGTTTCTTTAAGAGTGTTTCAACATCTTTTTTCTTGTTTGGTTTTAGTTCATTAACCATTGAAAATCTTTGTAGTAAACTCGGATGGTTTTTTGTCATTTTTAACAATGATACAGCATTTTCTGATGATTCATCTCCATAATAGGTGTTTAAGACTTTCACACCAAAGTTTACGTGATTTAAACGTGCAGTAGGATCTCTTCGTATGTTTGCAGTGCCTCGGCCACGTGCTCTGCCACGACTACGGCCCTGACTTCTTCGTGTTGATTGTTGAGATTGACTAGGAGTTTCTGTTTGGATGATGGTTGACTTTCTTTCTATTATTATTCTCTTTGCATCACGAATACTTTCCACTTTCTTGTAATAGTCTTCAAGGTTTTTGACGTTGTAAAGGTTCCAGTTTTCAGCTAAAATATGAACTTTGCCATGCTTTGCGTAAACCTCATGATATTTTTTTGGATCCAAAATGAAAGGCATCTTCCGCAAATCCTTTTCGACCCTCCCGAACACTCGATCCGCCGGCAAGAAGCTGTGACCGCGTACAGGAAAGGTTAGTACGATTTTGGCGACATTTTGAGGGGCGTAGTTTTTCAACCAGAAAATCAAAGTGTGGACGACATGTGCATTTTTATTTTGACCTCCACACCCGTCCGAAAAAAGGCGTAAAACTTCCACTTCAGAAAAATCAGTAAACATCAGGTATGTTAAAAGGGCAGACGCAATTTCGGTGGCGCCTTTTTTAGCTTGGTTTTCTGTCCATATGAAGAAATGTGGCTCCTTTGTAGGCATATCAGTAATGCAGAAAGAATAAAGTCCAACTTGTCGTAAATAAAAACATTCCTGGATTGGCGTTTTAGGAAGGGATTGAATTTGTTGGAGATCAAAACATATTGTCATAGAATTTTCAGGTTTTTCTTTGGTAAGGGAAAAGAACGCTTTGGCTCTAGCTTTATGAACTCGGAGTTGAAGTTTCAATGATTGAAGTTCTTCAGGATTATTTTCAGTCTTCTGCCTATTTTTCAGCAGTTCGCAGGTACTACATATGTCGGAAGATGGTGACGCAAACCCAATATTAAAATCGTTCTCAAAAACATTTCGGAACATCGTTTGTGAGACTTTCAAATCATCAGTCGCTGAATTATTGTACAACTCCCACAACTTTTTTACGTTTAGCTCGTATGACAGGTACACTCTTTTTGATTTATTTCGATTGTAATGTGACTCCTTTGCTGGCAAACCACCGAGAAATTTTCTTACAGATTCCTTTTTATCAATACTTTTGAAACTTTTCCTGTCTCCTCCTCTGCCGTCAAGTGGCGTTTTGCCTTCATATAATTTGCTCGCAATTAAGTTTACCCTGTGCTTACTGAGCCCAAGAGCAGCCAAAAAAAAAGATTTGCATACTTTTACTAACCTTTTTGAATCACGGAAGAGAAAGTATGTCACAAAGTACTTATTCCTCTGCGGTTTGCGAGATTCCTCTCTCGATCTTTCTCTTTCTATGGGGCATGGTGATATGAGCCGTGACAAGTAAATATCCTGTAATTTTTTGCCAATTTTTTCATATAGTAGTTTGCGGTTGTAAACAATTTCGTTTAATGTCAAAGTCTGGCACTTAAATTTTCCCTTGTTATGTTCACACGCAGACACGAAATTCAAAGCAAGGGGGTCTTTATCTGCGTACCTAAAACAAAATAATAGCAATTTTAAATTCATCATAGGTTAGAATAATAACAAACACGCACCGGTAGGTATAATTTTACACTCACTTCGATTCCCTGTTGTTTTGCGCTTGCCGTCCTGTTTTTTTTCGTTTACGTGAGCCGTCATTTATATTGGCCACTATTTCTTCGATTCCGTCCATAATTTTGTCGGTTTTCTAGGAAAATTCTTCTCAAAATTACGAAAGCAATGACCGTCACACAGCTGATTATCTTTTTTTTTAATTTAGCAGTGTTGCCACAACTGATTTAGGGATATCATAACAAAAAAACAATGATTTTTTTAGACTTGTCCGGTTTTGTTTGACATTTTTCGTACTAACGGCAATTCTCCTTACGTTTTTGTCCGGTTTTGATTGGAGAAAAAATCCCTTAGAATTTTAATAAATTTCTAACAGGACAAGTCCGCTTTTGAACGAAATCATCATTTTTAACAATTTTTTTCTCTAAGATCGGACCGCTTTTGATACACAATACTCCGGGGTTCGATAGATATGAGCTTAAAGAGTGCAAAAAAATAAAAATAAAAAATTCGAGTACAGTGGACAAGTCCGCTTTTGTTCCCCAGCTCCTCATTTATTACCTACATACTTACTCTGTTCTTCGATTTTTCAGTACTTACCCAATTATTTTCTTTTCACAGAAAAAATATAAAACTAAGTATTTAGTTCCAATCTGAAAAGTAGGGCTAACAATGTTTAAATTATCATTTGATGATAATAACTTAGTGTACTACGTACGCCGTACGTATTATTTAGGCAATTTATAAATTAAGTGAACACAGCTTTATGTTTTTAAGACTTCCAATTTGTCACTGTCCCTTCAAGAGGATGAGGTTAAATCTATGAAATCAGACGATTTTTTTCCTTTTAAATATGTGCGGCTACAAATATGTTTACAGTAAATGTATTACTTTACAAAAAAGGTACACATATTAAGTAAAATATTATATTATTGGAGTAAAATTAAAAAATAACCATGTAAGAAGCGATAGAGTCACAAAATCGAGTAAAAATCAATCATTTTGTGTAAATCCTTGAAGCTAAGGCTATTTTCATTGATTAGTCAATGAAAAACATATATTAACAATTTAAATTAATTTAATAAAGCCTTATTAATTTCATACTTTCCTTTAATTTTGCTTTTAAATCTAGTCACACAACGGAACAAGTTCTGCCTCAAAGTCCGTTTTGTTTCGATATTATCGGGAATATGCCTCGAATGCCGCGTTCCTTTTTGTTTTTCTGTATAATAAACTATATAATTTCGTAATATATAATAGACAAATAAAATAAAAAAAAACCTAAAAATAAAATCGAATTTTATAGCAGGGTACACTTTTTTTCGAAAATGCTCGTATGCATTACAAGATAATGTATAATAATACAAGTTATATAATGGTTAAAGATAATTGTAATGTATCTCGTTGGTAATCCTTAAATAAATAAATTAATTTAAAAAAATATGACCTACATAACATAAATTATTGTGTAATATTAATTTTTATGTGACTTACAACCATAAACCATCATCAACACTTATCTACACAATTTTTTGCTTTGTGCTTTCCTATTATTCCAAAAAACAAAAATAAATATTCTGTACTTATATATTCAAGTATCAAATACGTTTTTTCCTAGTTGATCTGGGGATACCAGCCCTTCTTTTTTTTCTAATTGTTAGCCTAACGTTCTGTTAAAGTTTAAAATACCTAGTAGCGGTCCCCCGACGGGACAAAATTTAATCAAAAATTTCATCGTACTTACGTAGGGTCATAAGTTCAAGGTTATTTTTTTCTTTTCGGGTTTTTTTTTAGGGTTTCACGTTTATACCTTTTCTGTTCTATTTGTGGCTATTTTTTCACCAGGTAGTTTTTTTTTAATTGTTTTAGGCTTTTTACATCCATACTATTTTTATTATTATTTTGTCGCGGGTTTTTTTTAATTTTAATTTTTTTTTTTCTGTAAGTATAATAAACTATATTTCCTATTATAATATGGCCAAATAAAAAAAAAACAAATTTTACAGCAGGGTACACTTTATTTTGATATTGCTCGCCCACGATAAACGAGAAACTCCTAGGGTGGGCAACGTTTATTTTAAAAAAATATATAGTTGTGGAGAACCGGGGCATTACCAACGTAATTGCAAGTCTCGAGTAAAGTCTACAAGTGCGACGTGTAGTGACTGCCCAACTAAACCCTCGGCGACTAAATGAAACGAGAAAAGCCCGGTAGTGTTCATATTGTCATAAATTAGGTGTTTTTCTAAACAGAGAGGCGAAAAATTGAAGAAAGTGAGCGCTGCAAAGTCAGTTAATCTGTGCCTGCGGTCGAAAGGCAAGATACAGCAATATTACTATAATCAGCCTAAAACGTTCCCACTGCTAGGACTCAGGCCTCCTTTTGGTGAGAGGGAGCGGGCCATAATTCACCACACGGGCCCAGTGCGAGTTGGTAGATACATATGGTGGCTAGACAGCAATATTATAGCTTCAAATTGAAATACCAATTGCTGTAACTAATATGAAATGCATGTTAGACTTACTTTAGAATGCTGTCATTCATGCCATCTGATAAATTTCATTATAAGAAATATGTGTTCCAAAAATTACCTCTCTGATTCAGGTAGTTTACGAGTTATGAATTTTTGAAATAGTTTTTTGGCTCTGGTGTAAAGTTCAACTTTTCGAGATACTACAAGATTGCTTTCTTGATATGCATAACATGATGTAGTAGGATAACAGTCACAAGAAAAATAAACTTATGTTTTAAATCCGCTTAATTTTTATTTATGTTTTTGTGGATTGGATCATTTCTGCACAACATGGTCCAATTGCAAACTACAAAAGAAATCATTTCAAACATCCTAGTCCTAAATCCAAAAGAAACAACTATAATCAACATCGACTTTGTTGAGGCTTTTGCGGAAGAAACAGAACAACAAGTCCACAATAGACCAACAAGCATTACAACTTTTCACAAATAAGGGCAGATTCTTTCCAACATCAGATAACTTTAAACTCTGATATAAAATTGTGTGTGAAATAAAATTTTCTTTTGACAGTTTTTGCATGGTGAAACTAGCAAAATATCATGATTATTCCTCAGGTCAAGAATAAAACAATATGTACGACAACGACAGTCAAAATGTCAGTTAAATTATGATAATATAAGCTAAAAAAAGACGGATGCATTACCAACCCTCTGGTGCAAGCCTGTTTTAGAAACAATTTCAACAGAAACAAGCCTTGATGGCCCCCTAACCAAAATAGCATTTACAATCACTATAGTAAGCTAATTATAAAAAGACGACCATGACCATCTCACAGTCTACAAGAAGACTTGAGGACCCTCTTACCGAAATTTTAACGCATGTTAAAGAAGTTTTCAACTCAATACTTATGAATTAAATTTATAAAACTGTGACTTCACTGTCCGAACGCAAATATCACGGAATTAAATTCAAGACACCGACAAAAACGATACAAGCAAGGTAAGAACAAAGCACCGAATTCTAACTAAAACAACATATTTGTGTTTTGTTTTGTTTGTAAGGAATGATAAGGTAGGTAAGGAGTTGCAGTACAATATAAAAAATAATGTAGGTACTCTGTGTGGCAGTAGGAGTCAGTTCGATTTGTCTTGTCAGTGTCTCAGTGACTTTCCACAGACCAAGTAGGACCACAGACTAAGCTAAAGAACGTTTCTGTGCACAGAATAATGATTATAAATTATAATGAAACATATGTATATCGTTTTGTATTCGACAGTTTGTGTTACCTGCCAAGACAATTCAGAGATGTAACCATAGTCCTTATCACAGAGTACATTTTATTGTCTTTATAGAATATAACAATGGAGAAGGCGTAAGCGCAATATTCTTAACAAAAGTTTGTCATTTCTGGCGGGGGTCGCTGTAGATACCTACTACAAAAAAAAAAAATTGCTTGCCCGGAAAGAAAAGCCCGTTAGGTAAAATCCAATTTTTTACTAAGTACACCTTAGAATCGATTTAAATAACAACCTGCTATTTTTGTACGGACGTTAGATGCGTCCTTAGGTTTCCATTTGATATCATCTACATTCTTACCTAATCGTAAATGCATGGAACATTTTGCGACCAATCCCGTGAAAGTTCAAGTCATAGATAATAAAGGTGTCTGGTGGCATCTAAATGATTTAGTAGCATCACTTTCCATAAAGAAAATAATATAGACCTAAAGTTTTTTTTATGTTAACAATAACAAGCAAACCAGGCAATTTATTTTCAATAAAACTGAATAACATCTATAACGTTTTATAAAAAAAATCGTAAATACATCATGGAACATTTTGCGATGAATTCCATCAAACCAAAGATAATAAAGGCATTCGAAGACTATAATAATTTTTTTGTTGCATTACAAATTGCCGTAAAGAAAAATAGACAAATCTTTTTTTTATATTGGTCACAGGTCAGTAACAGGTAAGGTAAAATTACCTAATTTAGAAAACACTGTCTGTGGACGTGAGATTTTGAAATCACCAACTAAAGTCGGTACGTGTGTGCCAGAAAATGCGATCCACATATCCGCCAGAGGTGATCAAAAATGTTTGACAAGCACGTAAATTTTCGATGCTTTCAAGCAATTTTGAACGATTTGAACTATGGTTGATGAGCTTGGCAAGCAAATTAATAATAATAATAATATCCCTGGACATTTCACACAGCGCCATCTAGTCCCAAGCTAAGCAACCTAATGCTTGTGTTATGGTAACAAGATGGCTGATAAACTACTTATATACATTTTTTTTTTTTGTAAATACATACATATTATAGATAGAAATTAAATTACGTGCTTGAATGCACGTATGTATGTACATATAATATGTGAACGGAGTAAAAGCTTTTGGCTTGGCGTATTTTCCTTTAATTAAAAAAAAAATATAATCTTTCTTTTATATAAAAATATAAAAAAAAGTGATTCATCAACAAACCATAGATAATTTCGAGCGATCATTGTTGTTTTCCTTCGTCGTTTTGAGAATAGTGGTGATGAAATTATTTTAAACCAAATAACCTGGCTGGGTTTGCATCAACGACCTACCACTGGGCCAGCACTATGATAATAATATGGAATATTTCATAAAATAAGTATTACGCCCAAATCCAACATTTCAACTTGTGTGTATATATAATTTGACATTAGGTAGAAAGTGGCGTAAAAAAATATGCACGCGTGTGTGATACCACACACGCGTGCATATTTTTTTTACGTTGGATCCTACAATTAAAAAGATTTTGGTGTTTTAAAGTGACTATTAATGCTATTTAAGTCAGTAGTTTTTGGGTATTTTCGGTTACAATCGCAAAAATAACGTTGTCTTTCATATTATTTTCCAGAAATACCATGAAATACAAACATTACTGCGATCGTACAATCAATACTGGCATAAATTTTCATCTGACAATACAAGATGGCCGAGCGATATACTTGTAATACCGCATTTACACGTTCGTGTTCGCCATTCGCTTCGTCATTCGACGGAACATTCGACGAAACATTCGTATACGAGTGCCGTCGCGAACTACTGTTCACACATTCGCGGGGTGAATTATTTTGACATTTGCACACAAACATGGAGGACGTGAAAATAATTCCGGCATGCGCGCTACATGTAATTGAATTCTTCTTTAAGTAATTTTAAGTTGCTGACTGGCAATAGGGTATTTGCCTGGGTAAAAAAATAATAATTATATTTAGTCCGTCAAAGATATAGAAAAGAAAGTGCGTCAAAATTTGGGAGTGGGGGCTCGAGACGTCACTTGCTTGCAAAAGTGTCGCAAGCAAGTGAAATCTCGCGGAACTTTAACGGGCGATATCTTCATCATTTTTTATATAATTAACAAAAGAAAAAATAGGGGTTCAATATTTTTTGATAATCTAACTGGCGGACTAATTAGAATTTTTTAGAAAAATAGCCTATCCCACACTAAAATAGTTGATATACGGTTCCATGCATCGTTTGCCTTTTGTCTATTTTTATGATTGCGATGTTTTGGGTTCCAAATGAACGCTTCCTTTTGATAAATATAAAGATAAATAACTAAAAGATATTCAATTTTAATCATTGTTGTAGTATTAAAAAAATATATATAATTGTACTAGTTTATTGTAACTTTTTGTAAGGGACAGGGACTGCTATTCCTTAATAAAGGTAATTCAGTATTCTATAATCTAGCTAGGAAAGCTGAACTTCACCCACCAGATTGAGTTTGACATGGTATGTACAAACTTATATGAATAACTTTATGTATGCCTCATATATTACAATCTCCCTTTTATAAAATAAAAATTTATTATTATTATAAAGTTCCAGGAATTCTAAAATTCGCACTTCACTCCATTTTGTCTACACGTCCTGTTGGGTCGGGCAGGCGCTAGCTGTCAACTGAATGCAGGCGAATGTGTAAACAGTAAGTTCGTGTTCGCCATTCGTGCCCTTTGATTCGCGTCCGAAAAACCGCTCCCAACGCGATCGCGCGAATCGCGAGGCCAATCACGAGGCGAATAGCGAGCGCACTGTTTACATATGCGTGTTCATTATTCGCCTCGCCATTCACCTCGCGATTCACACGAATGTGTAAATGCGGCATAACAGTTTTATCAAACGTGGCAAACGAAAGCATTCGCGCATCACACTTTATCAAATGACTTCGTCTATAGGTAAAATTTTGAAGAGCTGGCAACCCAGGGTTGAATCGGAAAAATATGGTTAACTTCACTCTGTGAAAAAAAAAATAGTCTGTGTTATCTGTGATCAATTTGGCATCCATCTGAGCCTATCAAAGTTCAATGGTTGTATGATTTTCGTGTGTATTTCGTTTCGTTGCTGATTTAAGTACTGTGCCGCTTTAACTCGTATTTCCTAGTCCATTTAGATGTATCTATTCTCGTTCTTTAAATATTTGTGTATATCCATCGAACTCGATATTCAGAGTGATAGTTTTTAGAATTCTGTTAGAATTATATCGATCCTTGGCTTTGTTTGGCTTTCGTATCGTATCGTCTTATTTTTATCTTTCGGCTTTCTATAAACCGAGAAATGAGTTCAAAACAAGGAAATCTACTTCCGTCTTTTAGTGCCGGTCAGAAATTATCGCTTGCGGCACGAGGTGGTTTTAAGAGTGAGTGACTTAGAAAAGTGTAACACCGAATATCACGTCCCCGTAAGTTTACGAATACGAAAAACTTAACAATGAATGCACGCTACCATGAAAAACTTAACGATATAGCAATGCGATCTCGAATTAATAAATCTCTAATTCACTTTTTCGAAACACCTAACAACGAAAGCACGCTCCTCGAAAAACTGAACACCTTAAGCATGTGATCTCGAATAACTAAACCTGTCATCGTAAAAAGTCTTTATTCATATCGACGGTTATCCGTCAAGACTTCATAACTCAATATGTCAAAATTTTACAGGAGGCGCAAAAAATCTTGTAACTTTGCTATGAATGTAAATATGAGTACACTAAAAATATAGTTGGTTTTAAATACAATTATTTACAATATTAGAATAAATTTATTTCCTTACTTCATTCCAATAAATGACTAGGCAAGATAGGAGAAATTTTCACTTTTTTAAAAGACTGAATTTGTAGATAGGAGGTCTTGTCATTTGGGTAGCGGGATCGTCCGAAAGGGTTACTGCTGCCCTGGAACATAAAGGGCTAAGGAAGGAACACGGGTGGGTTTTAGTCAGTAAGAGTCTGACACTCCCTTCTGCTCCACCCAGAGCGGGAGGAGTCATTTGATGATTTCCCATCCTGAAAAAAAAAAAGGTCTTTTCATTTCATTTAGGAGGAATCGGTCGCAAAATTATTGTGGATTTTACAAGAAGTCAAGAAATAAAAGATATTGGCATTATAAGAAAATAACTTTTAATATAAAAAAATAAGATAAATCACAATGTTTCATTAACACTTACACTATTTAGTATGAATAATATAATCAGTTTAGTATACCTATCAGTCATTAATTGAGATCTTTAGCTTCTTCAAATAAATTTAAATGTTTTGGTATCATATGTTTAAATAAATTAAATATGAGGCAAGGAATCGTAGAATGAGTGACAATCTAGCGGCAGTAAATATTTCAATTCTTGAAGATGTTTAAATTTGGAGTCAGGAATCGGTAACTGCATAGTGTGTAATGATTCATAATGTTCTATGGCAGGAAGTATTTTTGGTCTCTGAAGAAGTTCTATCCAGCCCGAGTTATAATCAAGTTTTACTCTAATCAATCTATCTGGTAGGTAAGCAATTGCTTTAATGTCGGTCACTTTAGGGTCACCGCACATTTGAGGATCTGCATAGTTAAGGAAAACATTATAGTGCAACATACATGTCTCATACGGAAAGGGTTTGATTCTTGCTTCTTTTGTAGCTGTTACATAATCGCTTGTTAAGTTTATTATCCTATTTTTAAGCTTCCTTTCAATACAACTATGTACCGAATCCCCATCCATCTGGGTATGTCCTGCTTCGAAAAACTTTTGGTACACGACCACGGCTTAGTAGGCGACTCGGCCGCTTAGTCTCGTCTAATCCGGCCGAGACAGGAATTTCATTATTATTAATATTTTTGAGTGGTGTTTCGGACTATACTTTTTTTAAAGCATATTTTGTACAGTCAGAATGAAAAACCTTTGGCAGGGTTATATTATATAAGTAAAAGTCAGGGAATTGTTAGAAAGAGATAAAGTTTAATATACAATCACAACAATCAACAGTAAACATGATAAATCACAATAATTAGTCTTATAATTTATTATATCAATTAAAAAGTGTATAATAATAACACACACAACACATAATTACAGTGGATAGGTAGGTTACAATAAAATGACAATTTTTGGTAAGTAATCATTTTTATTTACATTAATTCCAACAAGAAGTTAAATTAAGTCTTGTGTAAGCATTGAATAAAAAAATAAAAAAAATAATTATAGAGGATGATGTCGATGGCTGGGGTTCAGTATCTTTCATTGATTTCGAATATTTTTCAACGGTGCCCATTTTATTCAGGACCTCTTTAGGCAAAACACAGTTATAGCAGCTTTTACCACTTTTTCTGAGGGAATCTCTAATGCAGAGGATTGAGTTCAGAGTTATCAAACTCATTCTGTTTCTTTGCTTATTTTTAACTAAATTCATTTGAGAGAATAACCTTTCTACCTCTGCATTAGAATGTGGCAGTGAAAGGCAAGTTAAAGCAAGAGTACTAATATCTTGATATATGTTGTCACCGGAAGAATTTCTAATTTTTTTTACTTCGACCCAAAACTGAACTATTTCTTCAGAATGCCACTTATTTATATGTCGAATGTGCCACTGTTGCATTATCTTGTCTATTATTTCTGGTGTAAATCCCCTAAATTTCAGCAACATCGATGATAGTGTTTGACTTGATTGGTTTTATTGCCTCTTCTGGACTTAGCAACGCAATTGATTCTAGCTGTTTGTAATTGTCTGGAAGCCTTTGTTGCAATTCCTTTAGTAATTGCAGTAAGAAGGCGGAGCATCGTTGTCGTATTGCATTTAAAATTTCGGAGTCTAAATTATGTTGAGCAGTTTCAAACATGTAGCCAAGATAAGGCCTAGGGTTAATATGTCAGTTATTGGATCTAATAAGTTTCTATTTACAGGTCTTGGCATTAAAATTCTCTGGGTCACTGATTCTATTAGTGTTGTGAGTAGTGTTGCCAGGTCCGATTTGTTGTAAATCGGTACAATGAGGTCAAAAAAATCGGGATTTAGGGTTGCAGATCGGGACAGTAAACAAAAAAAAAACAAGGGGTTTTAAGTCTATTTAATCTTACATAACAAGTAATCAGTCTTGCTAGACTAGTAGAAATTATAAAATAAAATCGTACTTTAAATGTAACAAGTATTAATGTAAATTATTTGTTTTTATTAAAATTATATTTTTTATTGGACTTTGCCGCCTTTAGAATGGCCTTGTTTTTTATAACAAAGTTATAAAATTCATTGCATGTTGTGCAGCGAGTGGACTGTATGATTTTAGAGCTCCTCTGGTTCCAGGACAGTGATGACGTTCCTCCTGTTCCTGCAGCGGTTCCAGGGGGGCTCCAAGAGAGAGAGGGTTTCTCGGGGATTTATGTAAATGAAAATATGCAACTTTGAATATGTAGACTGGGTAGAGACTTAAAATACGAATTTTTACTGGAGCCTGACGGGCATAGTGACGCCTTACTTTGGTGAATTTCTACTGGTTGGTGTGTTGGCGAGCGCGCGCTCCTTTATACTGGCCGATTTGAGCTGGCCAGTGGCCCAATTCAGTTTGCACAATTTTTATGTCGGCAAACTCGCGTCCAAGCTCATGCCCTCTCTGATTGGGTATTGTAAGTCTCCGCCCACTTTATTTTATTAACATTTCTCATTTATGTACATTAAACATCTATTAAACATTGCTTTACTTATTTAAACAATACTCTGGTTATTGCACGACATTTCACATATGATTTCTTTGCGTACGACGGTCGAGGTCCACGGGGCGACGCATTCTTTTTTAGTGCTAAATCTATAAATATAACCTACTGTCGCCGACCGGGAGCTATCACTTTAATCTGACCGTCGTAGCGACAACATCTATATACTTTACAGTTTTATGAATTCTAGGTGTAAGTATCTTACTTTATAAACATTTAGCGTTAGGTTATTTCTAGGGTGGGTAATAAAACAAGGTAGGTATACATTTATCTTATAAACTAGGTAGGAGATAGCAAAGGATATTTATTTGTCTTACAACTAGGTAGGAAATAACAAAGGAACTTTATCTATCTTACGACTAGGTACTTATTGGTAATACTAATGACAAGATTCAGTTATATACTAACAAAGAGATTTAAGATAGGTAGGGATTTCGGCGACGCCGCTCGTATGTGTGTCGCTGTCGTGCACACATGTCATATTAAAGTTGGTTTTAATTTGAATTTCTGCTTTCACATGCTCGAGTGTCAAACGGTTTCGCCTCTCAGACCAAATTAAGTTAGCCTGGGAAAATACCCTTTCTTTTGTTGCGTTTGATACTGGAATTGAAGCCATAAAAGAAAATAATTTTTGAACATTTATTAAATCTTGATTGTCTTTAAAAATGTTGTGCCATTTTTGTAAGTCTTTGTTTTGCACTGCTGCCTTCACTAATTCTTTGACTTTACAAACTTCTTCATAAAGTTGATCCATGTCGAAAAACGTATCAATTTTTAGATTTTCAATAATGTTAACGTTAGTATCAATATTGTACTCTTTCAGTCGTGTTACTAAATTCATATGGATGGCTGATGCAGTTTCATTAGCATCTTCATAAAAGTCAAGAACACACGTTTTTAAGTTTGTAGTAGGGCTGTAAAATCTCACCATCAGTGGAAACATTTTTATAGCACCATGATTGGAAGCATCAGTAGCTACACTATAAAATGTGCCGTTTTGCAAAATTTCGACGGCCTCTTGAGTTGATGCTGGTCCTAAAACGTTGTGTGCAATGGCACTGGCCTTAGTTCATCCAAGCGTCAATTTATCAGCTATTTTAGAATCATCATACAAAATATGGTCGAGTTTTGTATCACAATCTAATGAATTAAATGCTAAACAATGTTTGACCGAGTGGTAAGTTTTAGTAACTTCAGCGGCAATCACTTTTTCTTCTTTAGTGGTCATTTGATCTGTTTTCAAAAATAATTTCAGCGATGTAGATAAACTAGCACTTCTTTCTTTTTTTTGGTGTTCATTACATTTTTGGTGCTTTTTTATATCATGCTTGCCACCATGAGATATGCTAAACTCTTTTTGGTACAATGTACAAAGCGCCCTACACTTATTATTTGGAACGGGTTTGATGAACGAATAACTTTTCATCCAAACATCAAGAAAAGAACAGAGAAGCATCGGTTTTTGCTTCCACCGAATCAGTTTCCGGATCACTCATAAGAAAATCTGAAAATAAAATAAACCAACACCACCACATGAACACACAATCCCATGCGTAAATAATATTTACTTATTACATTAACTCTTTCGCCCGCGTAGATTAATGAGTTTGTTGTATGAAGCAAAAAAAGCTTTAAAATTGATATATACCGCTAAATTTTGATCGTTTTAATCCCGTGGAGGGTCGATCCGGTACATGGAACACTATCGATATGTAACGTTAAAATAGCGAGCCCAATGAGCAGTAGGTAGTAGTCGGCCTTGCGTACTAACTACCTACGGGTAATTGGACTTGCTCAGCTGACGTTGTCTTAAATAAATTAATTTCGTACATGCGTAAATAAACACGAGTTTAAAAAAAGGTACTTTATTTTTTAATTTTATTGTTACTACCCGTGCGCGATAAGTTGAGACCTGAGCGCGGTGACGTCACTGACAAGTACAGTTCAAACAAAAAATGTAACTAGCTTCCGCATGCGGCGGTATCTGCGAATTTTAGGTAGTCATCTTCCATAGTGAAATTATTTACAATATTAAGTTATTTTATAACAATAATTAATCGTAATTGTCAGACTATAGATTTATTATGTATCACTAAAAGTGAAAGCCGATAGGTGTTATATTAAATAAAAGATGCTTTTATGTATAAGTATTTATTAGATTATTTTCAACAATAATTTAGTCGTCATCATCATCCTCCTACCCTTATCATTCATATCACATAACTTTTCAGTAATTATTTAGTCGTCATCACTACTAATTATTGCTATTCCCTCTGGTAGTTGTTGAGGTTCGCTCTCACTTTCGCTATCTGAGCTGGTGGTGTCAGACTGCAAGTTAATAATTAATTGGGACTCAATGTCTTCTTGCAGGTGATCATCTTCCCAATACTTCTGTCTAAGCCTGTCAACATGGTTTATTTCCTTTTTCCAGTCACTCTCATTTATACTATTAATAGCATCACGTGTTAATTTTTCTATGTCTCTTTCTAGCTGGCTCACATTTTTATCGGCTACTCGTTGTTTGACCAAATTCCAAATGTACTCGATGGGATTGAGGTCACACATATAGGGAGGCAAACGAACAGCTTCGTGGCCATGCTCTTTTAAAAGATCATCAATAATATATTTTTTTGGAGGCTTATTTATGTACAATAGGTGATACATCTCGGATTTCGTCATTCGCTCGTCGAATTCAATGTTGTGGTCTAACAGCCATTGCTTTATTACCGCTTTCGTTGCTACACTTGTAGGTGGTTTTTCTACTTGTGTAGAGTGGTATGGTGCGTTATCTAGTACCACAATACTATTCGGCGGCAAGTTGGGGATCAGCTTCTCGATAAGCCATTTTTTAAAATTTGTTGTATCCATTTCGTGATGGTAGTCACCTGTGTTGCTTTTACATTTATAAAGCAACTCAGCCCCCTTCACGAAACCATTTTCTCCCCCTGCGTGAACAATCACCCATCTTTGCCCCGGACTGTGATTTTTTCTAATAGTAGCATCAGTACTATTTTGCCAGCATTTGCTAACTGTATAATGAGAGTGAATCCATGTTTCGTCAATATAAATGACTGGCCTTTTTGCCGAGCCCAAATCATCATTTTCTTTTAATCTTCTTAGATATCTCGCTCTCCACGCTCGAATGTCTGGTTTTTGAACGAGAAAGTGTCTCGCGTCTTTGCATTTTTTAAATTTGTATCCTAGTTTGTCCACTAGCACTCGTCTTAAATACGTTTTCTCCCCTTGAAAGTTAAGGTCTCTTTTAGCCAAACTGAGTATCTTATTCAAGGTAGGTATTTCCTTCCTGACCGTGTAGAAACTATCAACTATATTCCTCAAGGCACACATGTCAAAACTGTCTAATTGGATGCGGTTACTCTTAGGTCTACGTTTCTTGCCCGGTGTTGATAAATTCACATCACTTAGTGCCGAAGACGAACCTGGTGTTGGTGAAGCAGTTTGCAAGCGCTTAGCTTCAGTTTTGATCCTCATCAACGTCGCCTTGGAAACTCCCGTTGCCATGCAGGTTCTCTTGATTGCCTGGTCAACAGGTAAACAAAACTGCTGGTTTCGCTTTTCGTTTTCGAAAAACTCGAACACTTTCAGCACGAGATTTCTTTCTCCACTACGCAAAGCTTTACCCCTCATTACAATGCTTGTTATTAAAAAAATAATAACAATAAAACAGTCAAAAAACGTAACAGAAACTTTAACAATAAAAAAACGTAACAGGAGCAATAACAAATAAACTTAACACGGACTATTATAACAAAACTAACAACTTATTCGGAGCGCGTCGATACGTGACGTAAGCCAGTACGAAACTAATAGATAAAAAATGTGGCTTCAACTGTACACCGCGGGCGGCCGCGGGTAGGTGCGCGGGGATGGGGGAGGAGTGTCGCATTCCACGCGGGTCTCAACTTATCGCGCACGGGTAGTACAAATCGATAGCGTTCCATGTACCGGATCGATCCTCCACGGGATTAAAACGATCAAAATTTAGTGGTGTATTTACGCCGTGCACTTTATGTTAATTATCCAACAGCAAAAACCAGCTACAACAACAAAAAAATAACCTAAAATTCCTAAACGCAAATTATAATACGAATGACAAAATACGAGATAATTGTTAAAAGCTGTTGCGTAAACATTCACAATTCACATAGTTCTTACCTGCAAAGAATCTCCAAGATAAAATTATTTATATTTATAATATAACAGCGCACCAGCCCGCCGGAAAACAAAACTGTCAGGGTGTTTCGTTTCTACAATGAATCGGAGAAGGAATAAGAAGTATAAGTATGCAACGCCATCTCGTAGCAGCGAATCGAGTTACGGCCCCTATGTATTTGAATATATCCAAAGCCAGATGGCGTTCCGTGTTAAAAAAATTACGTGTCGTAAATAATTATAATTTTTTAAAAGTTTTTTTTTCATTTTTTGATTAATCGGGACATTTAGCGTCCCGATCAGGTACAAATCGGGACGCGTCCCCAGACCCCTGAAAATCGGGACGTCCCGCGCAAATCGGGACACCTGGCAACACTAGTTGTGAGTGTATTGAGAAGTTTTAATGGATTAGAGTTTTCACTTTCAAATGATTTAATTGCTGTTTGAACATCATTTAAAACGCTTCTCAGAAGAGAAGCGTTTCAAAATCAAAAAAATTATTTATTTTTTGTGTTTCTACACAAAAAATAAATAATTTCTTTTGTCTTCAAGCATGTTGTAAATAAGCTCAGCTGAGTAGCAATTGTCCTTCCCTCTTGCTAAATTAAAATGTATTTTCAATTCTTCCCATTGTGTCACAATTTTTGTTATCGCTGGCTCTATTGAAAGCCAACGTGTATCGCACACCTTGGTGATTTTCAACGGACTTTCGCCACAGTTTATAAGTTCGTATATTTTTGTGTATTGGTCTCGCCGCTTAGGAGACACAGAAAACCATTTATAAATTTCTCTAACCAAAAACTCTAAATTTCTTGGCAGAGTATTTTCAGAGGCATGGGTCCACAGAACATAATATACTCTAGGGAGAAGAATAACGACTTCGTTCAAAAAAAGTAAAGACAGTTTTGCTGCGCGCCATCTAGTGGCACCCCAGAGCAACTACAGGACGCGAATAGAGCGGGAAATTTGAAAATATTTTTTAAGTAAACTGAATTTTTCTTTCTAGTTGTGCAATAGGAATGCTTAATTATCTCAAATTAGCATTAATGACCTACGCAATTATATTATGCTAATTTGACAAAACTTTACATTCCTATTGCACAACCAGAAAGAAAAATGTAGCTTCGTTCATTTCCTACTTTGCTTTACTAAACATTAACAAAAGAAACTCGGGAATTAATTATAATAATTTTCTTTATTTGTAAGTAACAAAACATATTTTATTTGTGTTTTAAAATATCTATATTTCTTTTTAAGGAAACTTTCGAAGCTTCCTCGGAGAACTGACGATTTTTTAATGTACAGTGCAGCTTTATGCAAATATATGATATATTTTCTATAAAATAACAGATTTTTTTCCCAATGTGCTGGACAAGCCTTTAAAAACTCATGATCGACTGATTCTACAATTTTTTCTTTAACTTTATTAAGCACATGCTTTTCGTGTCCTATAACTTCAAACATTCTGTTTGCCACCGAAGCACAGGTTTCCACATAATTTATAATATTTACATGAGGATAATTTAAGCTCTGCTTTTCGGAATTGTATTCTTTAAATTGGATGAATAAATGTTCTACTGACCATTTTTCTTTCGAAAGGAAAATGTTATGACAGCTTGTGCAGGTACAATCAAGTCTTTTAATTAAACATCCACAAACATATGCACATGCCTGAGCTTCACCACTTGATGGTTCCGCATTACATATGTGTCAAGTTCCTCAGAGAAATCTGAGGAAAATGAAAAATTCTGAAATTTTGAAATAGTATCATTTGAGCATATATTTGTGGATTTGGCCAATAGCTCTTTATAATTATCAATTATACTTTCGCAGTAGTCGCTTTCGCAGTTTCCAGTGCTTAGGTGAGCTAGGTTGCTCAAGATAGAAGTTTTTAAGGCTGCAACAAATTGTCCAGCAGTGGGATTATAATTTGCACCACAATTACCCCGAATGCAGCCAAACAGGTTTTCCAGTGGGTCCTGCTGTAGTCTGCGGATGGCAATACTTTGAACATTTGAATGTTTATTGCGGAGTTTATTCCATAAAAGTTCGACTGCATTCAGAGTCCACACCCATCCTTCTTTTGAAGGTGGTGTGCGTGTGCAGCCTAAGAATTTTAATGTATTAAAAAATAATTTCATTTCCTTAAATAACTGGAGATGCGGTGTCGTTTGTTTTAAATTTGTCGCATGTATTTTCCCGCGGCGCAAATCCGAAGAGTCGCTGTTGACAGAATCAAATAGCATGTCCATTTTTGAAACAACACCTGCAGTTACAGCTGCTTCTGAAGTCAGTACTCCTGAAAATGGAGAAAATTTAAACTATGTCTTTAACTTAGCGAATTATAAAAAAAAACAGGGTTCTGTTAATAGATTGAAATAATGTTATTATATTTTTCAAATACCTTCAGAAACAACAATTATTGATATTTTATTATTATATATTAAAATATTTCATAATTATTAACATTGTAATATATAATAATAAAATATAAATATATTCGAATAACTAACGGTATTGGTTGAAAAGTTGTATAACGCCATTTTGGTATTTAAAAATGAATGAAGTTCTCTCGCTCGACCAATAGCATTAGTTATTCGAAGTGAGTTCGATTCGAAAAAATAACAGAATACCTCTGCTGGAAATTTAGTTGTACGTACTGAAAAAACAATGTTTTCTATTTGCAGATATTTGGCATCTAAGTGTTCATTCATAGATTTACATTACACATACCGAGTGGGAGTCTCAACAATCAACTCAATAATAATAGAAGTAACAAATGTCATATGGAATAATTTGCATCAAGAGTTTATGAAATTGCCCATGTGCGTCAGAACCGCGGGTGTACTATTCAGATCTGCCCAAATTTATTGCAATTATTTGGTACCTCCTGTGTACCTTTACGTACCTCTCTTGAAAATCTGTGCACCTTCACCCGTAAAAAGATATTTTAAAAATTAGGTAGACCCGCCATCCTGATATCAGAACCGCGGGTGTACTGCTAACCAATATATGTAGCTAAGTGCACTGTATAAGTAGATTTGGTACCTCTTGTGTACCTGCAGAAACAAGTATTAAATAAACAAAATACTGTCAGGTTGCTGCGAAAAGTAAAAAAAAAACGATTTTCTTCCTATGACGTTGTTATTATTTAAAAAAAAACAATCTTCAGTATTAATAACTTAAGTTAAATATTTATAAAACAAACAACAGCTTGCCTATTTTAGAAATGTGAAGGATTTATAGAATTAAGATGTTTTTCAGTGTTTTCAGAATCAAAATGAAACACGAGAAAGTTTTAAAGGAGTTTTTAATTAATTTTAATGGTAACGAAATAAGTAAGGATTAAAATGAATAACGCATTGATTCCATGTGCATTTAACTCGGCCAAATAATTTGTTACAAGACTTATATAAATTAATCTTAGGTCCTGCATTATCTAAGTACACGGTATTTTAACGTAAATAAATCTATTAATGAAATATCTAAATGTTTATCACAGACATGATTTTAATCCATACATGACAATAAAATGTGTGAAATGTCCAGGGATATTATTATTATTATTATGATACATTCTGCAATCATACATTTAGAGCTTTTTGTTATATGATTACGAAGGTCGTCATAGCACTCCCATCGCTTGCCTCTGAAACAATGTGATCTGTAATGGCCAATACACTGAATATTATATGTTTTAGGACCCGAAGGTAAAAATTCAATAATACCAAGGTTATGTCTTATCGTGTAATGTTATACTACGAGGCACATCATCTAAACATATACTTTCGGACTGACTTAACTCAAATGACACAGTGTTGTGAAGTACATAACTGAATGTTCTTATTCCCTTGTAATTATTATGTCGACATTCAACAATATTTACATCGTCGCACAACGAATCTTGCGCGGAGTTATTTATGAGAGAAATATTTTCACAAACATTTGTGCCAATTGGGATAAATGCAATTTTTCTGCTAACTTTTTTAAGAGGATGAATATTTACGCATTTATGTACAATGCACATCATTCATTTGATCGACTGCAAAAATTAGTTTGTATTTCATAAAATCATCATATCAGGATAATCATAAAGGAAACAGGCAACAAGGAAATATAATGACTGCGTCCTTGCACCAGAGTAATCCAAATGCAACAAAAAAAAAATTAGTTTTGACTGCCTCAGTGGTTCAGTGGTCGTAATATGCGACTGCTGAACACGATGTTGTGGGTTTGATCCCCATACAGAACAACAATTTGCGGATCACACAAAGTATTGTCCTGAGTCTGTGTATAATTTGCCGTTAATTTCATGTTTTGATTCCCGGTATGGGCACACAATCATACTCACACTAATATTATAAAGGCGAAAGGTTGTGAACCGCGGGGCGCAGCTAGTAGTGACTAAATGTTATGCGGAGGTTCTGGATTCGGGATTCCTGGTATGGCCACAATACATGCTTAACGTGGAGGTTCTGGGTTCGATTACCGAAGATTGTTATTTATACATTGACGTCGTTACTATTTTATAAAATAGTAAGAACGTCATAGAAAGAAAATCGTTTTTTTAACTTTTCGCAGCAACCTGACAGTATTTTGTTTATTTAATACTTGTTTCTGCAGGTAAACAAGAGGTACCAAATCTACTTATAGAGTGTACTTAGCTACATATATTGGTTAGCAGTACACCCGCGGTTCTGACATCAGGATGGCGGGTGTACCTAATTTTTAAAATATCTTTTTACGGGTGAAGGTGCACAGATTTTCAAGAGGGGTACGTAAAGGTACACAGAAGGTACCAAATAATTGCAATAAATTTAGGCAGATCTGAAAAGTACACCCGCGGTTCTGACATAATTGCCCGACACAAAATATGAGTGGGAAACTGGGAACTAGAAAGTAGCTTAGAAATAAATAAAAGCGTGTTACATTGTGTTCTAAATGTTCTTTAATGTTCCATCAACATGTAACACGCTTTTATTTATTTAAGGCGCTACCCCGAGCTAAGTGGCGCCCTCATTGAATAAAAAATCGTAGCATAGCTTAAAAAACAAAAATAAAAAAATTGAATCTTGGAGTTTGTTACAAAGAGGATAAAGTATTTTTACGTTGTTAAAACAGGACTCAAAATGTTTCGTATCTAAAGTAGATAGCAAAACTTTCAAAAATGGCCGCTTTTGGTACTTTTTCTATCTACTTTGGATACTAAACATTTTGAGTCCTGTTTTAACAACGTAAAAATACTTTATCCTCTTTGTAACAAACTCCAAGATTCAATTTTTTTATTTTTGTTTTCTATGCTATGCTACGATTTTTTATTCAATGAGGGCGCCACTTAGCTCGGGGTAGCGCCTTAGAAGCTTGTTTTCAAAAAGTTTTTTTTTTTCTTTTAATTTTTTCATCACAGTACCCAGTATCAAGAGATACTTTTTCCAAGCTTTTAGTTATTAACTCACAGTAGCTTCTCAGGTTCTTCGTGGGATCTTTTTCTCGTTGATGTTCAGAAGTATTTCGATCTTGAGGTGATGAGGGTGAAGAATTAGTCAGCCTATTTGTTTCTTCAACGTTTTGGCTAGTCGCAGGAATAATTATACTCTTAAAACTTTATACTGTAAATATGTTTATATTTTTGACATTTATATTATAATGTGACCCTTGACAGATTGTAGACAATACTTACCACTTACTTTTTATTTCCCGAGCCAGGGATACAAAACTACGGCCAAAGCTGACGTAATTTGAAGGACAAAGAAGGGTAAGCGTCAGGACCCCTGGACCAAGAGAGATATTTGATGTTTAGAAAATACCAAAATTTACTACCTTTTTGCTACTATTTGATACCTAACTTTAAATATTTAGTACCTCAACTGATAGCGAAAAAACACGTAAAGAAAGTGGTCAGCCATTCTGACATCAGGATGTCTGGACCATTTTTTTTTTCATAGTTCGAGACAACATAACTAATTTATCTCTTTGTAAATATTTACTACCTTTTTAGTACCTCAACATATATTTTTTTCAAATTTTTTTGGCAGTCCAGAAAAATGCTACGCATGAAAGATTGCACCAATAGAGATATTTGATATTTAGAAAATACCAAAATTTACTACCTTTTTGCTACTATTTGATACCTAACTTCAAATATTTAGTACCTCGACTGACAGCGAAAAAACACGTAAAGAAAGTGGTCAGCCATTCTGACATCAGGATGTCTGGACCATTTTTTTTTTCATAGTTCGAGACAACACAACTAATTTATCTCTTTGTAAATATTTACTACCTTTTTAGTACCCCAACATATATTTTTTTCAAATATTTTTGGCAGTCCAGAAAAATGCTACGCATGAAAGATTGCACCAATAGAGATATTTGATATTTAGAAAATACCAAAATTTACTACCTTTTTGCTACTATTTGATACCTAACTTCAAATATTTAGTACCTCGACTGACAGCGAAAAAACACGTAAAGAAAGTGGTCAGCCATTCTGACATCAGGATGTCTGGACCATTTTTTTTTCATAGTTCGAGACAACACAACTAATTTATCTCTTTGTAAATATTTACTACCTTTTTAGTACCTCAACATATATTTTTTTCAAATATTTTTCGCATTCCAGAAAAATGCTACGCAAGAAACTTTGTTAGTTATGTATATTCTCCCTCACACACACACACAACACACAACAACACGGACACACAAATAAACATTACAGGGTAAGCAATAATATTATTAACTAGCTTCTGCCCGCGGCTTCGCCCGCGTGGATGTCGGAAATTATCCCACGGGAACGTGCCAACAGGATAAAATGTACCCATGTGCTTCCCCAGAATGCCATCCATCTCGCGGGCCCTTTGTGGCTAATTACAATAGAAAACCAATTGTGTCTCATTAGTGGTGATTAAGAGGGTACCTATATGATACCTTTACCTAAGTACCAACCTAATTAAAAAAAAAAAACTCAATAACAGAAAATTAAATACCTACCTACCTAAATAAACCTATTTCTGATGATAACTAATCTAAACTCAATAAATAAGCAAAATCCCTAAAAACTAATGTCTATACGAATGACTAATCCTACCTAACAGTATTATAAAATAACCTACGGTCACTACGTACACTATCAAATATACTACCTATACTTTAAAATTAAAATCTATACCTACCTACGACTTATATAAAAATAAACCTAAATAACTCTAAAAACTAAAAGGAATAAAAATGAACTCCATTGCGGGTGACTTAACCTACGACAAACTTATTATTTGCGGTTGGTGCAGTAATCGAGTCTAGGGATCGAACCGCAAAATTAAGTTTGTTTTTTATTGTATATACTTTTCCGGGATAAAAAGTACCCAGTGTGGTGCCCAGGATATTAAAGAATAATTATACCAAGTTTCAACGTAATCGAACCGGTAGTTTTTGCGTGACGCCTGAACAAACAGACAGACAGACAGACAGACAGACAGACAGACAGACAGACAGACAGACAGACAGACCGACAGACAGACAGACAAAAAATTTTTTAATCACATTTTTGGGTGCGGTGTCGGTCTAGTAACACCCCCTGCCATTTATTTTTTTGATATTTTCAATGTACAGAATTTTCACTTCTACAGATTTATTATAAGTATAGATTATTATTAAAAAAAAAATATGTAAAATCCTAAACCTGTCCTGTAAACCTACACTGTGAAGTGAGGCCCCCTCCTAAAATTTGTATGCTTGTTTTGTTTCTCTAAATCTTGTTACATTCTGTAATCTTCTTGTTATTTTTTTAAAAAAATTATCCCCTCCCTCCATATACCGTAAGTACAAAGAGACCTTCACAGTAGCCCGCGAAATTCAAATTTTCGTACGTTTTTTGCAATCTGCAAGATGTCATGAAATCCTGACATTTGATAGCAATACTAACATAGGGATTTGTATTACTGATTGTAATAATTATAATTATGTAAGTACATATTTTTACAGTCGCGAATTATACTTTAATCAACGCACACCACTGAGCGGCACATTGCAAAAAACGTACGAAAATTTTAATTTCACGGGCTAACGTGAAGGTTCCCCCTTAATACTTATGCCATGTAAATAAATAAATTGTCACTTTATTAATAGAAATATCATCATACATCAATTAATCATAACTAAGCTTGACTTCCGCAAATCTTGTTATCACTATAGTTAGTTGGTCTCTCATACTGCAACAAAGTTTTTGCCCGTAACATAAACATTCAGAACACTAATCTGACGACGGTATACTTTTTATTTCCAACAATATTCGTGGGTACCGTATAAATTATTTCTTAAAAACTACCTACCCTGTAAGCGACGCAACTAGCGTAAGAACTTTTTGCTAGAAACTTTTTTATAATATGTTAAATACTTTTCTTTTTAGCCGTCAAATTGATGTGCACTTGTTTTTGTAGTCTCTGTCATCGTTCATTGAAAACCAAATGTATTATTTTTTCTCTTTATTTCGTAATTAAAGTTGTTTATTCGTTTTCTCTGTAAATCCGTCATTTTCTTCCATTTCGAGCCTATTAAGACCAATACATACCCTCATATTGGTTAATAAAGTTCGTCACGTCGCGTCTTGTCGTTCGCGTCACACAGTTACACCTATAATTATTTCTAATAGGGGAGAGTTGGATAATACCGAGCCCCTAAGGAATTGGACCTATTATTAGGAAACTGTTTGATATTGAAAGAAACAAAATTGAGTAATTAGTAGGACATTTATTCAGGTACGCATACCGTATAACAAATACTTCCAAAATTTAAACAAAAAGTAATTATTGCCACTTTACAAAAAAAAAAAAATAAAGGCGCGGTATTGTCGAACTGGTCTGATAATATCGTGCCCAGGGTTGACAAAATCGTGCCCATATTAATTGCACAAAAATGGGTAAATAATAAAAGTAATAATAAAAAAAAATATATATTCTTTTAAGTAATTTTCTTGCGTGAAGATAGGGAGACCCAAATCTTTTTCTAGAAATTAAATCATTATATTAAGTATCACGCAATAAGTATTAACAAAAACTTAAACTCTTTATGCAAAAAACGTAAATACAACTAGAAGTCTTAGTAAATCTTTGAATTATGTATGGACTAATCAGTCTCAAAAATACCTATTAATATCAATTAAATATCAGTCAGCAAGTTATATTAATCACAGCAAAAATCACATAAAAAATCTTTGGCGGAATCTTTTCCGCTACATTCCATATGTATCCAATTTGAACATCTACAACAACGGAACCACATTTCTCCATTACGACCAAACTCTTGACATACGGCGCAAATATCACGATTCTCTATGTCGTCATCTTCATCATCATCGCACAGTTGAGTTAGGGGCACATCATCCATACTATCTTCACTGCTGCTGTCGATACAGTTCTTAGACTTCCCTTTGCCTTTCTTTTTTCCTTGCCTGACCTTTTTCTTCTTGCTTCTCAAATTATTATCTTCGTCCTCACTACTTTCGCTACTGTTCAAAACTTTTCTCTTGACAGACTTTCCTTTAATTTGTTTCTTTTCTTTATCTTTCTTCTCTGCAGCGTTCTTTTCTTTTGCTATCTTCATTTGTCGCTTTCGTTCTTTTTCCTCTAACTGCTCCTTTAATGGTGTTGTGAGAACAATAGAGTGCTGTTTTTTAACACGTCTCTGTATTTTTTTTTTCTTTTGTGGTATTGGGCTCAAATCTTCTAAAATACGTCGTGAAGTGCTCGGCTCAGAGAAATCTTTTCTAGTATCTGTTTTTTAGTTTGATAATTCCGCGCCCGCGCGGGCGCGGAATTATCAAACTTGATCATTTTATTTTTTAACCTCAAAATTATATGGAAAATATTAAAGTACGTAAAAACATATTCTGACATTAATTCTACAATAAACAAACATTAAAAATGTATGGTATCAAAGTATTACAATATAAATACAGTATTACTTACCTCTTCTCGAAAGTACACGAAAAATTACAAGGAGTGACGAAAAAAAACGTCGACAGCGCGTGCTATCTCTGTCGTCGCGCGGACCGTAATGGCGATGCGCGGGGAAGGGTGTAAGCATGTCCCGCTTCGATGTATACGCACTGGATCGCAGAACTAGTGGATAGTTTTTGAATTAAGCTGACGCGCGGAATTGTCAACCGCGCGGTATTATCCAACTCTCCCCTAATATTAATTCGCCAGTGGTTATACTTAAGCAGTGATTACGTATATTTTCTATAATAAACTATGAAAAGAGGTCGGAAAACTGCAGTTCCATTAGAAGAACAAAAGAGTGTTCTGAGTGAGTTCAAGAAATACTTTTCACGTAAAAATGATTTACCTTCACCCTGTGACCCAATATACCAAGACATTACCGAAAGATTGACTTACAAAATGTCAACAAAAGCTCTATACCTATCAATAAAAAAAAAATACGATTTGTTTTTTGGTCACGACGAGTCCGATACTTGTTCTGATGAATTTGCAGAAGCAAGTATGGCAACTAACAAAACATCTGAGTGTGAAACTTATAATTTTTTTATTGATATTTATCAGTGGAATAAAATTAAGCCCATTGATCGTTGCGTGAAACGTACAAGAACCTTATCTGATTTTCGCAGTAAAACTTTGCTACCAAGTCACCAATGGGCGAACCTTCTAAGAGAAGAAATATGGAAACGTGTACGTTCGCCGTGCAGTTGGATATTCCAAAATTATTCAATTAAAAAGGAAGCCAACATTAGGTGTTATGGTTCCTGTAAGCAGTGCAAGGCAAAGGTAGAAGTAGTGATTAATTGGCCAACAGAAAAAATTGCGCGTTGTATTTGTATCATAAGTAATTATGATGAAACATTCAAACATGACTACACAAAAAAAATCAAACTTTCCCCTGTAAAACGCTGTAAGCTTAGTGGTGATTTAAAGTTTGAACATGCTGTGACGGTTAGAAACAAACTGAGTGATTCTATAATGAATAAAAATGATGATTTTGAACCGGCTCACTTACCTACAGTCGGCTGCTTAAGACAAATAAAGTATGAACAGCGGAAAAGCACATATTACGATCCGAATCCAATAATGGCTTTGTGGATTATGACACGTCTATCTCCTTATGATACAATGATTAGATCCATCTCAGTATTTCCTATTTGCATTTATTATTGGTCTATTGCACAGGAACAATTCTACAGGGATTATAGAAAATCTGAGAGAACTGTATTAAGTCTTGACGCAACAGGAAGTATCTTCAAGCCATGTGGACCAAATAAAGATTTAGTACTGAGTAAACCGATATTTCTATATTCATGCGTGCTATTATCAGTTTATAGTGAAAGTGTACCAATAATACAAATGTTATCAGACAATCATACTTCAGAAACAATATATAAATGGCTCGACACATGGTGTAAAACTCAAAATAATGCAACTCCGAGTGAAGTAGTCGTTGATGACTGTGCAGCCTTGATCGGAGCTGTTGTAAGAGCTTTTACAAAATTTGTATCGACAAAAGAGTATGTTAATGCCTGTTACATAAAATTAGAAACAAAAGAGCAAACACCAGATGAATGCTTCATTCGAATCGACACCAGTCATTTTGTTAAAATTCTTTTTAATCTGGCATGCTTTGACCATGTAGATCAAAGAGTTAAGTTTTTTTTATTTTAAATGTCTGCAAGAAGTGAAGCGATGTGAAGATTATGATAAATTGAAGGAGATGGTAATTAATCTGATCATAGTGTGTCTGAACAAATATGATGGGCAAGATAAACAAGGAACCTTAACAAGATGTGAAAACGCTAAAATCAGGTTAAAACGACTGACTTCTTTCCAAAACACCTCTGATTCTGAAATCGTTATAGAGGAAACCAGTAAAATTTCGCAAACGTCATCAAACAAATCTCTATTTTCAGACACTGAATCAAAAGGCATTGATGATAAGCAATTTACTGGAAAAAATCCTAAATGGTTTTTTGAAGCTGTTGATTCTGAAAAATTATTGCTTACTCTCACTGATGGTGATTATTGTGCAACACACGACAATTTGTATTATTTCCCACAATTTCTAACAACTTTAACACGACTAATGGGACAACTCCCGTTATGGTCCAATGTTATGAAAAGAACTTTCCAATCAGAAATATCAGCCCCAACTTCATCTAATGTCGAAGTTTACTTTAAAATGTTGAAAAGATATTTATGCCAAATAAACACGAAATCGGAGAGATATCGTATAGATGAATTTATTGCTAAACACTCCGAGTCTATTTCGGGACAACTGAAAACGGCAAATAGTTCATTAAATCAAGGTAATAAAAAGAAAAAAAAAACGAATGAAAAGAAAAAGGATAAGAAAACTAATTTTATAAAAGGTATAAACAATGAATCCGTTTTTTCTGATACGCCTTCAATGTTAGAAAATTGGAGAGGCTTAGGTATTGGAAAAAAGGAAAAGAAAATAAAATTCATTAAAAAAAAGATAATTTTATTGAGAAATGGCTCCTTAACTTTGGCTGATAAAAATTATATTATTTTAAATACTTGCGCTTTTGACGCAGTTGCACAAGCGATTGCCATTGGAGTTGCTGATGACTATGCATTGGGTAGGATCATACATACCAATGAAGATAATGAATATTGTAAATTCATTAAAATGATTGTAGCCAACGATACACAAAATGTTTACGAAGTCCGTACAGAGATACTGAAAAAGTATTTTCAAATCAAATCCATTGGCGATAAAATTTACGTTAATTGTGAATGCAACGTTGCATACATATTTGAAAAGATATTGTTAGATATAATATATAGTGCAGATATAAGAGAATCTTGCACAAATTTTAACTGTCTTGTAAACAAGGTTCATAGGAAATGTGCTTTTTTGCCACTTGACTTCAACAAAGACACATTAAGTGAATCTGTAAATTCAATGATTAACAGCGACAGCAATATGTCAAATTGTAGACATTCTAGCTGCGACGGTATAAGAAGCATAGATTATAATTTGAAGAATATTGTTGCCTTTGAGCCCAACCCTGAAGTACAAATTTGCATCAATGATTTACCAGAAAATATATCTTTAAAAGGTATAGAATACAATCTATTGTCTGTTATTGAATTTGTGCCATCTGCGACTCCCGAAGGTGTGGGACATTATAAATCGCATTGCCGACGAGAGTCGAAATGGCAATGTTACGACGATATGTCTACTAGAGTTACTATAAGTTGTAAGAACATGACTGCTCATTGTTTAATATACGCCATGAAATATTAATTATTTAGCTTTCATCAATAACATCATGTACACTATAAGTTTCCAGTATACGCTGATCTAGCATTCTATAGGATTTCCTTACAATAAGAGGTCAGCATAAACTGGATATTTATAGTTTGATATGTAGCCTACAATCCTAGTTATTAAAATTATTTTCTATATTAGAGTGTATGATTTTCTAATTCACAATATAAATGTATCTATATCCTAAAAATATAAGCTTTATGTGGCAAATTAAATGTCCATTATAAAAAATCCATTATGTATAAAAATCTTTCATGCGTAGCATTTTTCTGGAATGCGAAAAATATTTGAAAAAAATATATGTTGGGGTACTAAAAAGGTAGTAAATATTTACAAAGAGATAAATTAGTTGTGTTGTCTCGAACTATGAAAAAAAAATGGTCCAGACATCCTGATGTCAGAATGGCTGACCACTTTCTTTACGTGTTTTTTCGCTGTCAGTCGAGGTACTAAATATTTGAAGTTAGGTATCAAATAGTAGCAAAAAGGTAGTAAATTTTGGTATTTTCTAAATATCAAATATCTTTATTGGTGCAATCTTTCATGCGTAGCATTTTTCTGGACTGCCAAAAATATTTGAAAAAAATATATGTTGGGGTACTAAAAAGGTAGTAAATATTTACAAAGAGATAAATTAGTTGTGTTGTCTCGAACTATGAAAAAAAAATGGTCCAGACATCCTGATGTCAGAATGGCTGACCACTTTCTTTACGTGTTTTTTCGCTGTCAGTCGAGGTACTAAATATTTGAAGTTAGGTATCAAATAGTAGCAAAAAGGTAGTAAATTTTGGTATTTTCTAAATATCAAATATCTCTATTGGTGCAATCTTTCATGCGTAGCATTTTTCTGGACTGCCAAAAATATTTGAAAAAAATATATGTTGGGGTACTAAAAAGGTAGTAAATATTTACAAAGAGATAAATTAGTTGTGTTGTCTCGAACTATGAAAAAAAAATGGTCCAGACATCCTGATGTCAGAAAGGCTGACCACTTTCTTTACGTTTTTTCGCTGTCAGTCGAGGTACTAAATATTTGAAGTTAGGTATCAAATAGTAGCAAAAAGGTAGTAAATTTTGGTATTTTCTAAATATCAAATATCTCTATTGGTGCAATCTTTCATGCGTAGCATTTTTCTGGACTGCCAAAAATATTTGAAAAAAATATATGTTGGGGTACTAAAAAGGTAGTAAATATTTACAAAGAGATAAATTAGTTGTGTTGTCTCGAACTATGAAAAAAAAAATGGTCCAGACATCCTGATGTCAGAATGGCTGACCAATTTCTTTACGTGTTTTTTCGCTGTCAGTCGAGGTACTAAATATTTGAAGTTAGGTATCAAATAGTAGCAAAAAGGTAGTAAATTTTGGTATTTTCTAAATATCAAATATCTCTATTGGTGCAATCTTTCATGCGTAGCATTTTTCTGGACTGCCAAAAATATTTGAAAAAAATATATGTTGGGGTACTAAAAAGGTAGTAAATATTTACAAAGAGATAAATTAGTTGTGTTGTCTCGAACTATGAAAAAAAAATGGTCCAGACATCCTGATGTCAGAAAGGCTGACCACTTTCTTTACGTGTTTTTTCGCTGTCAGTCGAGGTACTAAATATTTGAAGTTAGGTATCAAATAGTAGCAAAAAGGTAGTAAATTTTGGTATTTTCTAAATATCAAATATCTCTATTGGTGCAATCTTTCATGCGTAGCATTTTTCTGGACTGCCAAAAATATTTGAAAAAAATATATGTTGGGGTACTAAAAAGGTAGTAAATATTTACAAAGAGATAAATTAGTTGTGTTGTCTCGAACTATGAAAAAAAAAATGGTCCAGACATCCTGATGTCAGAATGGCTGACCACTTTCTTTACGTGTTTTTTCGCTGTCAGTCGAGGTACTAAATATTTGAAGTTAGGTATCAAATAGTAGCAAAAAGGTAGTAAATTTTGGTATTTTCTAAATATCAAATATCTCTATTGGTGCAATCTTTCATGCGTAGCATTTTTCTGGACTGCCAAAAATATTTGAAAAAAATATATGTTGGGGTACTAAAAAGGTAGTAAATATTTACAAAGAGATAAATTAGTTGTGTTGTCTCGAACTATGAAAAAAAAAATGGTCCAGACATCCTGATGTCAGAATGGCTGACCACTTTCTTTACGTGTTTTTTCGCTGTCAGTCGAGGTACTAAATATTTGAAGTTAGGTATCAAATAGTAGCAAAAAGGTAGTAAATTTTGGTATTTTCTAAATATCAAATATCTCTATTGGTGCAATCTTTCATGCGTAGCATTTTTCTGGACTGCCAAAAAAATTTGAAAAAAATATATGTTGAGGTACTAAAAAGGTAGTAAATATTTACAAAGAGATAAATTAGTTATGTTGTCTCGAACTATGAAAAAAAAATGGTCCAGACATCCTGATGTCAGAATGGCTGACCACTTTCTTTACGTGTTTTTTCGCTGTCAGTCGAGGTACTAAATATTTAAAGTTAGGTATCAAATAGTAGCAAAAAGGTAGTAAATTTTGGTATTTTCTAAATATCAAATATCTCTATTGGTGCAATCTTTCATGCGTAGCATTTTTCTGGACTGCCAAAAAAATTTGAAAAAAATATATGTTGAGGTACTAAAAAGGTAGTAAATATTTACAAAGAGATAAATTAGTTATGTTGTCTCGAACTATGAAAAAAAAAATGGTCCAGACATCCTGATGTCAGAATGGCTGACCACTTTCTTTACGTGTTTTTTCGCTGTCAGTCGAGGTACTAAATATTTGAAGTTAGGTATCAAATAGTAGCAAAAAGGTAGTAAATTTTGGTATTTTCTAAATATCAAATATCTCTATTGGTGCAATCTTTCATGCGTAGCATTTTTCTGGACTGCCAAAAATATTTGAAAAAAATATATGTTGGGGTACTAAAAAGGTAGTAAATATTTACAAAGAGATAAATTAGTTGTGTTGTCTCGAACTATGAAAAAAAAAATGGTCCAGACATCCTGATGTCAGAAAGGCTGACCACTTTCTTTACGTGTTTTTTCGCTGTCAGTCGAGGTACTAAATATTTGAAGTTAGGTATCAAATAGTAGCAAAAAGGTAGTAAATTTTGGTATTTTCTAAATATCAAATATCTCTATTGGTGCAATCTTTCATGCGTAGCATTTTTCTGGACTGCCAAAAATATTTGAAAAAAATATATGTTGGGGTACTAAAAAGGTAGTAAATATTTACAAAGAGATAAATTAGTTGTGTTGTCTCGAACTATGAAAAAAAAAATGGTCCAGACATCCTGATGTCAGAATGGCTGACCACTTTCTTTACGTGTTTTTTCGCTGTCAGTCGAGGTACTAAATATTTGAAGTTAGGTATCAAATAGTAGCAAAAAGGTAGTAAATTTTGGTATTTTCTAAATATCAAATATCTCTATTGGTGCAATCTTTCATGCGTAGCATTTTTCTGGACTGCCAAAAATATTTGAAAAAAATATATGTTGGGGTACTAAAAAGGTAGTAAATATTTACAAAGAGATAAATTAGTTGTGTTGTCTCGAACTATGAAAAAAAAAATGGTCCAGACATCCTGATGTCAGAATGGCTGACCACTTTCTTTACGTGTTTTTTCGCTGTCAGTCGAGGTACTAAATATTTGAAGTTAGGTATCAAATAGTAGCAAAAAGGTAGTAAATTTTGGTATTTTCTAAATATCAAATATCTCTATTGGTGCAATCTTTCATGCGTAGCATTTTTCTGGACTGCCAAAAAAATTTGAAAAAAATATATGTTGAGGTACTAAAAAGGTAGTAAATATTTACAAAGAGATAAATTAGTTATGTTGTCTCGAACTATGAAAAAAAAAATGGTCCAGACATCCTGATGTCAGAATGGCTGACCACTTTCTTTACGTGTTTTTTCGCTGTCA
Organism: Apamea anceps; assembly: GCA_951799955.1. Classification (NCBI taxonomy): domain Eukaryota; kingdom Metazoa; phylum Arthropoda; class Insecta; order Lepidoptera; family Noctuidae; genus Apamea; species Apamea anceps. The sequence goes on from OX637509.1 coordinate 17,195,324, forward strand.
GTCGAGGTACTAAATATTTAAAGTTAGGTATCAAATAGTAGCAAAAAGGTAGTAAATTTTGGTATTTTCTAAACATCAAATATCTCTCTTGGTCCAGGGGTCCTGACGCTTACCAAAGAAGGTCAATCGTATTTTATCAAAAATGTCAATAAAATATGAATATTTTTCATGATTATTTAGTCCGTAATGATCAGTCACGCTATTCCTCGAAATGGTTTTTCAATTACAACATATAAAAAAAATATGAAAAATACAATCGGTGCGTATACGAATATTACTTATTAAAGTACCTACAGAAATTCCTTGAAATACGCTGACGCACATAACACTTCAAAGGTTTTTCACCAGTATGTATACGAATATGATTTGTTAAACCACTCTTTTCACTAAATCTATGCTGACAACGTCACACTTATAAGGTTTTTCACGTTTTTCACCAGTGTGTATTCGATTGTGACATACGTCACACTTACAAGGTTTTTCACGTTTTTCACCAGTGTGTATTCGATTGTTTTGTACTTATGATTCCTCCGAATGCTTATGACAACTCCGCTGACAAACATCACACTTATAATATTTTTCACTATAGTGTATACGAATATGTTTTGTTAAATAAGTTTTTAGACGAAAAGTACACAGACATTATATCATATTTATTAGGTTGTTGAAACGAAGTTCTTTAACGGAGCTTGCGGTAGGAGTAAACTTGGAGAAATCGTCACGTATCAAAAAAGCGTTACGCTCCATGCGAGTTCTATTACATATAAATATGTAATAGAGAGTCAGAGAGAGAGAGATAGTTTTCATGGTTTTTCTCTGGGTTCACCTTCTGACGCCATTTAAAAAGAAGACGGATGAAAGGAGAATGACCAAAAATGTTTGGAGCTTGGTCCAAATGTCCACCATTAACGATACCTATGTAATAAAATAGTCTACTAAATATTGAGTCATTATAACCAGACCGAAACCAAAAATATGCAGTCAGTAAAAAGTTATGACGGAATGAAAAGTCATGCTTTTTGACCTTTTTATGCGAATACTATCGTTAATATCATTCGGTCCATGGCACATTTTGAACTAATCTACGCATGTTGAGTCTTGCCGCTTGGTGTCCCGTGTTTGGTTCTCGCTGAAATAGATTTTGATCAAAAACTCGGAAGAAAGAAAACACAAAAATGCTTCACAATCGTTTTATTAATGTTTTACAGTGGCGCCGATTCCCTTGTTCACAAACTAAACTAAATTTAAGTGCAATGCATCTTTTTCATTCTATTTAATTTAGAAAAGGACAGAAAATAAATATTAGTTTAGTCCTGTCAAACTAGTCAGCGCCTGACGTAAATTGACGTATTTTTAGCAGCCATGTTTTTAATCGCGTCTAATCTGTCTATGGAGTATCTTGACAGGAGTAACTAATATTTTATCTTCTGTCCTTTTCTTAATGAAATAGAAAGAAAAAGATGCACAGAACTTAAATTTAGTTTAGTTTGTGAACAAGGGAATCAGGGCCAGTGTAACATAAAAGTGATATAATTAAAATTGAACATTATACATCTACATCGACAATAATATTGTCTAGATTCGTAGCTGGAAGCCTAATTATGAGTTGGTACACACAGCTCCAGAGAAACCTTACCCCCTAGAAATGTGAAAAAGCGACATCTATCAAAGGATGATACACTACGATGTTTACGTGCGCGCCATCTCTGTGACAGCAATGAAGTTAGTGTTCTGTAGTTATTGACATCGATTCCACAAGTAGGTAAGCGTGCAAGATGCCCATTTAACAATAATTGTTTACGTTATTGATTCAATCTTGTCATGCGCTAGCCAACATCAGCATATTTAGGCAGCCCTGGTGGTAACTGATAGCGGGGTTTTGCGGGTTGAGAAGGGAAGTAGATGCTTACAAGGCGGTCTTTCTCTTTCGGAATAAATATTCACTTATATACGTAGTATTATTTATTATTCTTATGGTATTAATTAATATATCAACCCAATTTAGACAACAAAGATTTATTTACTGATAAAACTGATACCGTAAGGTCGGGGTACTTTGTCCCAAATCATGATACTTTTAACTTCTCGTTTGAGTACTTCAATTTAAGAAGCACCATGTCTCTATAATATAAATAGGTGTTTAGTTGTGAATATAATCAACGTATGTACATAGGTAAAACTTAAGAAAATAACCCCTAAGTTTTTTTTTTTCGCAAAGTTTGGGCCAAAGTTGTACTTTAAAGCGGGTTTATTTGGCCCTCGTTTTTTTATGTAGTAAAACGCAACGATTTTCAATGAAAGGGCTAAGAAACCTGTTTTGATTGATTTAATATATCAAAGAAAAACGTATTATCTTGATTAACTTGTTTTTATTTTACTGAATTTTTTTAAAATAATCAACACAAATTAAAAAAAGTCTTATAACATGGCTTTTTAAATTATATCTTTGGCAAAACTAACAGATAAACCTTCTAAACTAACAAATTATATTTATTAGAAGTAGCTCAACATGTGTGACTTTAATTAACATCCATAAACTAACAAATTATTTTACTAGGTGCCTACCTATTTGTTACTAATCAGTCTTGAAAAATTGAGAATCTTTGGGTTAATCATCAAACTTATCCGTATTAATTAAATCAATTTCAGGTACAATAAATAAGCCCTTTTTCACTAATTTAGGAACATTAATTTTCTTTATCACTGCTTGCCAGTGGTATAATTGTTCATCTTTTATTGCAGGCCATCTCCAGAATTTTCCTCTCTTCATGCAACTTACTAGCGCTCCTTCTACAGACTTCGATATAATTTTCCCTGGATAAACGCGTGAATCCCATTTAACCAACACATGATCATCGACAGAGTAGTCATTTCCATCCTGACGTTCCTCCTCAATAACAGCTTCTGCTCCAACATTACAGTTCTGAGCATTTGACTGCACATGTCTCAACAAAGGTAGGGACTTTGAAAACTGAGCCAGTGGTTCATCCGGCGCTAGACTATTATCTGGATTCGTAAGCTGCGTCAAAGGTAAATCGTCTTCTGAATCATCAGGTAGATCTCGTGCCGTTATGCGATCTTCAGTAGATGAAACGAGACTTATTTCTGCGTCACTGCTCTCTGAGGTGGAACTTCTATGAATTAAGCGTTTTCTGATTTTCCCTTTTTTCTTGGAATTTGTTTGACTCAAGTCCGAGGGACCAGCTTGTACTTGTGGCACCGCCCGTGATCAGAGGACGCACCTGAATAGAGCGCACGTAGCTCGCACCTTCGTCGATCGCACGATGTGTGTACCTCCACCGCCTGCGCCCGCGCAAGCCCCACGTTGCCGCCGGCGCTGGGTCTTTAAACCGCGATCGCTCGGTCATCCGCGCCAGTCGTTAGCCTACTCCGACGGCGAATGCACGCGCTAATCGTTCCAAAATTGTAATTACGTTTCTTATCCTAATTTGCCTAAAGTCTTAGTTTTCATCCTAATTCTTATGTCTGTATCTTTCTAGTGCTTGTTCTTACTCAAAACTGTATCCTCTTCTCAAACTTTCTCGCTAATTAAACTTCTATATTCGACTTGGAAAACGCCTGTCATTTCTTCACACACCCTCAGAGCAACCACATACTCTTTCTGAAAAATCTTCCGTGCGAATAGATCGACCTGCAGGAACATCAAGCTTTTTCTTCTTGGGTAGATTCTTTTGGATTGTGCTATCGTTACTCCGTAATGTCTTTAGATTTTGCAGGAAGGTATCAGAAATCAAATTCAGGTCTACGATTCTGTCTTGGCTTGGTAGTCTACTCAAAGGTTCTACTACGTTTTGAGGATATATACCCGTTTTTCTAAACCCGTTAGAAAGGTTGATTTGGGTGTCCTTCATATTTTCCAACGCCGCTTTTAGTATTCTAGGAAACTGATCTTTTGGCAGAGTTGGAATCCTTCTTCCCTCTCGGGAGTTTTTCCAGTCTAACAAGACTTGTCGCCATCTTATCTTCAGTGGCCTAAAGTACGCAACGTCTAAAGGCTGGAGAATATGAGTAGCATTTGCAGGCAAGCAGATAAAGCTGATGTTATTAGTTTGGCATGCATCTAACACATTTTTGTTAATGTGAGAGGACAAGTTTTCACCAATGATCACTTTGCGTCCTTGTTTTTTCTTTAAAATTGGCAATAAATGAGACATAAACCAGTCCTCAAAGGTTAAACACATTTTTGTTAATGTGAGAGGACAAGTTTTCACCAATGATCACTTTGCGTCCTTGTTTTTTCTTTAAAATTGGCAATAAATGAGACATAAACCAGTCCTCAAAGGTTATGCTATCAATCCAGCCGCTTTTTGATCTGTTATAATCAGCTCCCGTTGGTCCATTTTCGGTCCAAGTGGACCACAAATGTTCTGCTTTAAAAATTATATATGGCGGAATTGTTTCTCCTGCGGCATTCCCACAGAACATGACTGAAAAACTTACTTTTGTGGCATTCACTATAGTTTCCGGATACTTTGTACCACGTCTACAAATAACTCGCTTTTTGCCGGGGTCATCTGTAAGATTGCTTTCGTCATAGTTGTAGATATTCTCTGGTGGAATACCTTCCAATTCTTTTGTCAAATTTTCAATGAAGTCTTTGATAATTTGTTCTGAAATTGCAGCTCGGACTTTCTTTATATTGTTTGCTAATCGTCTAGACAGTGTCTTATTTCTATTAAGAAATCCTCTAACCCATTCAATTCCAGGTACATTATGCTTAAACTGCTTAACTTGTCTACCACGCGAGGATAAGTAATTTTTTATAATAATTTTGAGGTCGATATCCGTTATCGGAAACCCATATTCGGAAAGTGCTGTAATATGGGCGACAAATGCCTCTTCTTCTTCTGTTGTAAATATTGTCGGATGGCCAGGTTTGCTGCAGTGTTTATTTTTTAGTTTATTCTTTATTGTGCTGCGAGGAATTTTGTATTTTAATGAAGCTTCCCGCTGAGTCAAAATCTTAGATCTCACATCGTTTAGACATTGCTGCAACTGTTCTTTTGTATAATCAATGTAACGACGACTTCCTGGTGTTCTTTTATAAATTGTAGGCATCTTTACGTATCTGAAAATCAAAAAAATATGTAAGTATTTAGCTGATTAAACGAAATTAGAAACAGAAAAAACATCGTTAGGTTACTTTGGCCCATGGGTCAAAGATACCCGAAAACGATGGCCAAAGTATACTGTAATTTTAATTATCATATACTTCTCACAAAAATGTATTTAAATCTTTGATTTATATCACATTATAATCCTAGATACATATCTGGTACGATTGATTATTAAAAAACACTTACACTTACCTGATAGTAATGTTTTGTGACAAAGTTTGCACATAATAAGTTCACGTGTTTTACATGTAGTAACCTGTGACTCTAATTACAAATTGACCAATCCGCTTTGTGAACGTGAAACTGTTTTACCGACCACCCCATACCGCCATCTATCGATATATAGCGCGAACTACTTCAATAGCTCCTAAAGTGCGGCGTGGCGGGAAGTTCAACTTTTTGTCGTTTTGGGCCAAAGTTACACCCTAGGGCTAATGTACCCCGATTTTACTTAATTAATTTAGTTTTGATGATTTCACAAGAGAAACAACATGTTACTCACGTTTGAAACAAACAGAACAACAATCTACATCTCTCGAGATTTATCAAAACTGTTTACAAAAAACTATTACTTAACTATAAATAACTTAACTGTAACTTGTGGGGTCAAACCTATACTAATAACGGAGTGGGTAACCTTCCCTTTCTATAACTTCTTCTAATCTTGATCTCATTCCATTTACCATATTAAAACAATTGTCATTTAATCGCATTAATTCCCAAGTTCTCATAACCTCTTCACCTAAATTTTGTCTAGTTCTGACTTTACTTGAGTCCCAATTAACCACCACTTGACCCCACATATTTTCTATCGGGTTTAAGTCAGGGCTTTTAGATGGCCAATCAATCAAAGTTATGTCTTTAGCCTATTCTAGACGGATGTCATAAAGGGTCCCAACAAATGTGACCTTCCCCGTTGCCATCCATTTAGACGAAGGATGTAATCCAAATTTTGATTTGACCTTCAACGTCCTTGGATTACGGGCGCGTGTTTCCATCCGCGGTTAGAGCGCGTAGATTACAACCGTTTGGCTGGCGGATTACATCCAACCAAAAACAGTTGCGCTGTGGCAGTTGGCGGTTGCGTACGTATGCGTGTAAAAAATGTCGTCCGAAGCCCAGGGGGCCTACTCCGAAGTGCAAAGTACGAATGTTCGGATCGGATCGACACATGGCCGAACCGAATATTATTGAAAAATGCGAAAAAAGTTCGGATCGGCTCAGTTGGGTCGGGACTATAGTCAATATTCGAAAGAGTGTAGGAGTGTGGGATCGCAACCGACCGAACCAAATAGTAACTTCGTAGCAGGAAACAGCTGAACATTCGGCCGATACTACTTCGGTTCGGAGTAGACCCCAGACTGAGTCGCGAACGCGATATTATTAGCTAATTGATCTCTATAGAGATCTCCCATGCTTATGGGACATTACGTCGGAATCTTTTAGAGATGCTCGTCAAAAAAAAAAAAATACCTACTACAACACGGTTAATACGGTCCGCGCACGATACGAGTGCATACGTGTTTTCACGCCAGAAGACGGCTCGCGATTGTGTGTTGACGCGTGGATTACATCCATGTAGCCGAAAATCATAACGCGGATGGAAACCAAATTCCCACCAAGGTCCCCTTGGTTTGTACGCTGGATTACATCCGTCTAGAATAGGCTTTAGTAGAAATCCCCTCCATAACCGGTCTGGACCGATGCACCGTACTATTTATTATCTTGAATAAAATGAATGTGTCCATCAGGGTATACGTTGCACAGTGTTGGAATCATGGGCACACCGAGTTTCTAGCGCTAATCGATTCTAGGTATTCTATGCGCTCCGTGTATGTGTGCGTGAGGCACACCGGCAAGAGAGCGAACGGCTAGACAGTTAAGAGTACTGCACCGACCGCGTGCCGCGTGCGCCGAGCCGTGCGCCGATCGACTAGCGAGGTGCTACCAATATTTACAAAATTAAACAAAAAAAAAAAAACGATTTCAAATACTTTTATTGAAAAAAAAAAATTTTTTTTTTTATTTATAAACCGTCGTTAGGTGGGTATAAATGATCAAATCAATGAAAAATTAATATTAGGTATTTAGTCGAATAATACTCAATTAGTTACCTTTTATGATAATATTTTAATTTCTAAGTACAAGAGAAACTTAAAAGTGATTTCAATAACGTGAAATAACTTATCAGCTAAATAAGTAGGGTAAAAATCCCAGTAGTCGATCTTTTATTTTCAATTTCAAATTCAAAGTGATCAAAGTAGATTCAGTAAACTACTTTTGTTAGTACGTAAGGTTCGACTTTTAATTCCATTCAGTCCCTTGACTGTTAATTTAACTGATTTTAATAAAAAAACAGCTATTTGAGTTAGTGTAAGAATAAACTAAATTCAACGAACTTTACAAATGTACTAATAAGCAAATTATATATTTTAAAGTGTCTTCAAAACACGAAAATACGTAACATATTTTTTTTTTTTGAACTGTCAAGATTGGAATTAAAAGTCGAAGAATAGTAAGTTTTTGCAGGCAGATTCTATTGAATTTTTGATAATGAAGTTACACGGTAAGTACTTTGTTCGTTATGGCAAGACGACACATAGATGCATTCTCTACGAAAACTTACAGTGCGACATAAAAAAGTAGAAAATAAATGACGGCGCCACAATCGCTCAGGTAGCAACCCGGTTAGTACGACCCAGGTGATCTTGATACTTGACTAATATTATTTTTATTTATTAGCTTTAAATAATGAGTAAATATTTTAAATAACTCCTTATGTTTATTAATCAAATGCTTTCAATAAGTTCCGCATTAGATAGTAGATTTGGTATGTAGTAGTAATAAAACAAAAAATAATACCACTCAAATATAAACTATAATTAAAAAAGGGCACTAATCCAATAAATTAAAATCTAAATATTCTACACCTTCCATGGGATCACTTATGTTCATGTCGTCTGTTTTCAGGTCTGACCTGGTCTGGTCTGGTGGTTCGTCACTGCTTTCTGAACCAATCTCATCGTCACTGCTGTCTCCACCAACCTGTATAACTAAACGGTCTATTTCATTGTACAATGTTCTTCCACGATCGTAATACTCCTTCTCAATTTTCTTAACCGATTCGTTGCGATGCCTAATTTCACTAACTTCTAGCCGTGGCGTCGAACAAAAATAACGTGACACTGATCAGTGCCCAACGCCATACGATTAAATGACACTCATCTGTGTCTTCAGCCATGCGGAAAAGAAAACAGTGTTTTGACATTTTTTTACGTATTCAAAGCTCGAATACTTTTAGTTTACATGTGAAATCTAACGTGAACGGTCAGGCACGTTGTTTTAAGCGATAAAAAGTGGCGAAACAAGTGTATTTGTGGAAATGGAAGGTAAGTGACTTATTTAATACAGATGTGCTCAACCTTTTCAACTTATTTTGCATTTCCTAGTAATTTGATTGATTATGAGGTATTAAATTGGGTCTAAAAATTTTTGCATAACAAATTTCAATTGTTTATAATTAAACTACGCAAATAAAAACTGCTAAGTTAGATTAAATAGTAATAATAATGATAGTAGTACTAATATATAATTATTTTATATGATTATTTGATACTAGCCGATGCCCGCGGTTCCACCCGCGTAGAATTTGTTTCCCGTTGTCCCACAGGAACCTATAATCGGAATAAAAGGTAGCCTATGTGCTATTCCAGACCAAGACTTATCACCTGTGCTAAATTTCATTGAAATCCATTCAGTAGTTTTTGTGTGAAAAAACAAAAACATCCAAACATTCTCATGGATACACAACAAATGTGAAAATTATTATTGTCAGAAAAAAATAATATTTGGCAAGATACTGATAATGTTTATTTATTGTTTAAGAATTACAGCGAAAAAGAAAGTACATTCCCGATACAGAAAATGAAACTCAATGCGACGATGACGAAGAGATAGTACAGAATTCACAACGCTGGGAAGACTCAGAAAACTGGGAACAGGAATTTATACCAAACCAAAAAACATGTAAGGATACTTCAACGTACACAAAAAAAGAAATGGTGGACAGTGCAACATGCACAGAAAGAGATGATGGCCCGACTATATTGGACGTCCATGGATGTAAATATTTTGGCCAGTTGGTTTCAAATGAATTATTGCGCTTTAAACCATATGAAAGAAATATAAAGATGCAGAAAATATTAGATATAATAAAAAAGTAATTTTAATATCAAATAAAGACCGGACAAAAGTTAAATAAAACCAAATTTTAATTCAATTACAATTTTAATTTTAACCAAATTTTGACTTAGATGATAATATTTATTAAAAATCATTACATCAGATCCGATTAACTAACATAGAATTTCAATATTTGTGAAATTCTCTGAAACAATCATTAAGGCACAGGCCTGGGAATCCAGGGCAATCGGGACAGCCAGTTATAACAGATACCCTTTTTTTAGTTTTTGTGTAACAAACTCTGCATCTTTTTCTTAGGGTATTATTACTTCTCTTTGGTAAATTGGCGGGTAAATGTATTTTTGACTGTGATAGAGGACGAGAAAGTTCTGATACATTGGGCATTGGTAACAATTCTTGCATTACACTCTTTATAAATTTATATAATGAAGTTTTATTTGTAGTGTTTTTTGCGTTGAAAAGTAAATAACCATTCACCAAACATATTTGGATTATGTGTATTATGACTTTTTTGTACCAGCGCAGGGTCTTGTGCTCACAGCAATAATAGCTTAGCATCTGATCATGTCGATCTATTGCCCGCATATATTTATTATACTTTATTTGTACGGCCGGCTTATATTTTATTGTGCGTACACGGCGACTAGTAGTCCCTTTATAATTACTTTTGTGTTCAGTACTTATAAATAATACTTCCCGTTTATCTTGCCATTTGGTGACGACAATTTTTTATTGTTTTGTAATATACACGATTCACCAGGCTTTAATTTGCACATTTTTAATTCTCTTGGATTTCCTATACGGTTTGGTCTTAGGGTACCAGTCACATACGTGTTTTTGCCTATTAACTCATCAGCCAACCCTACGCTGGTATAAAAATTGTCCAAATACAAAGCATGCCCTTTGTCAAAATATTTTTGCATGAGCAGATGCACCACTTTTTTAACGTGGTTTCTACCTCCTACTTGTACGTCTTGGGATCCTGCATACATGTGAATTTTTAAAATTATACCGTTGGCGTCGGCTAAAATGTACAGCTTAATGCCGTATCTATGGGCTTTGCCTTTGATATATTGACGAAAATATAGTCTCCCTTTCCACAAAATAAGAGATTCGTCAATTGTCAACTCTCTCAATGGGTAATATACGGCGTCAACTGTCTCATTGAACAAATCGATCAAAGATTTTATTTTAAATATACTCTCCGTCCTTTCGATATCTTGTACGTTCAAAGCTCTTAAAATTAAAAAAAACCTATCCCTAGACATAAATAGGCGTGGACTAAGACGGAAAAAATAATGAGTGGACCAATAGTCCACCATTCTGTTCAGCTTTATGGTGCCCATTAGTAATATTATGCCAATAAAAGTTTTTAATTCGGCGACACTTAGATCGGTCCACTTGCTAAAGCGAGAACGTGCAGTTGTCGCTTCTACTTTCAATTTGTTACCGTACTTGTTTGTACATTTTAATATTAAATTTAAAAAGCGGGCATTCATAAATAAAAAAAAAATAATCCAAAGGACTTTGGACCTCTGCGTCATGTGGCTGCAATATACTACTTGTCCCCGTAAATGGTATCTGTAACATCTGACTGGGATTACCCGGAAACCAGCCAGTTGTTTCTTCTAAAGACTCTTCCTCTGGATCTTCGTTCTGTTCATTGGCGTGAGAATCGACAATGTTTGCATCCTCGTTCGCACTTGCATCGCTTAACTCATTTAAGAGTTCTTCGTTATTCCCGGTTAGAATTCCATACAGTTCTTCGTCTTCATATAACTGTAAGCCTGGAATGTCATATAACTGCTCACTTTCTTGAGGGGACATCATTCGTTCCAATTCCACGCTTACGGGATCTATGGCCGATGATGTACCCGGAATTGGCGAACTTGGAATATCCATATATGGATTCTGATGGTACATGCCAGATGATGGTCCAGGAACTGGCGCACTTAGAAAAGGATCTACGCTAAATAATGGTTCAGGTTCCGGAGAACTCGAAGAATGGTATTCCATTTTCTTCAAACTGCAAAAGAATGAAAACTCTATTGGAAACGAAAATAAAAGAGACACGTATTTTTGGTCGTGTTTTTCATTGTGTTGTCTATTTTAATTTGTAAAAAGTACACCAAAAGAGGTTTATGGAGGTTTTAACAGTTATTTAAATATTACAGACAGACACTCCAATGTTATTTATTTGTATAGAGTAATAGACGTATAGATTATATTTAGTAATAATACTTATTTAGTTACATAATATTTATCAGTAGATCTACAATAAAATGATTTGATTTGAAAAAACTCATCATTTTATGACTAGTACGATAAGCTTATGTTATGGGATCTAGACAACCGATAAATATACATATTTACTATTTTCTTTTATAAATATACAGCCTTGGCCAAAAGTATTGAGCACCTTACAAATTTCGCTCGTTCACGGAAAGTATGGGAGTAAATCAAATCTATTGTTGAAGAATTCTTTTGTCGGCCATCTACAAAGGTTTAAACAATGACCCACGCCGCACAGCTAGCAATAAAACACCTGGGTGCAATAAAATGTGTTTTTTACAATTTTTGTATTTATTTATCAGTTCGCTACCATCGCTCGTTGTGAACACATCCAGTGATCTAGTGCGCCTTTTGTATTTTATTTCAGAAGTTTTAAGTGTTATTGTTGCAATATGCCAAAACAAAACGAACTTTCTTTAGAAAAACGTGTGCAGATACAGCTTCTGTATGAGCAAGGGAAATCACAAGTAGAGATTTCTAAAACTGTGAAATGTTCGCGCCGATCCGTGCAATATGCTATTCAGCGATTCTCTACTACCGGATCACATGAAAATAGACCGAGAACCGGGCGCAAACGCATCACCACAGACCGTCAAGATCGTCAGTTACTGAGAGAGTCGTTAAGAAATAGGAAAAAAACATCTTCAGAGCTCGCTGCTGAGTTGTCGGAACAAATTAAGAAGCCAAAAAGAATTTCTGCCGTAATTAAGGCAAAGGGTGGACCCACAAAATATTAATTTTCTATTAATAAATAGTAAAATAAACCCATATAAAACGTTTTGTTTTATTTCTATTTGATACTCCGCATAAAACTGAAAGATATCATGGGTGCTCAATACTTTTGGCCAAGGCTGTATATATATTATAGATAATGACAGCCAGACACAGAATAAACAATTGTGCTCATCATACAAAGTTTGACCTGCATGGGAATCGAACCCACCTCACTAACTACTAGACCAACAGGCCCGTCAATTAGCAACAATAACTTATGTATAAAAAAGAATCTTACTTGAAGTTCACGGCAAGTAGAGATGTGTGCACAGGCTGAAGTCGCACGGAGTCCAGTTCAAAGCCACAATTGTCACAACGCAAAATCAGAGTCCACTTTACACAGCCAAAATCGTCACAAATGCAAAACCAAAATCGATAAAAACACGAGAGTCCAGTAAACAAGCGAAAGTCATCGGTAAGGTAAATAACAAGAAAAGTAAGCACGTCTGATAACTAAGGATAGTAAACCAGAAGTAATTCAAAAAACAAGATGCGCGAAAGAAAAAAATTTATACCACGTGTTGTTACAATAAACAATGGACGGTCCCGGCCGCTCCTAGACCGACCGTCCATTGTCTGTTTCCATTTTTTTGTAAGTCTATACAATTTTATCCAAAATAAACCTTTAATTTAGAGTGAATACAGTCCTTTTTCGAAGCGCTTTTGGCAAATGCAATTTTGTGTCGTAGCATCATGCATGAGCATGACATGACTCATATTAGCCACAACCATATTGATACGCGTAGTTTAAAATAGCGTGGTACGACGCACGGTGATATTTTTTATGTAAGTAGGTACCTACCATATTTCGAGACATAAAATTTACCCACTATCGATACCCAAATGTGATTACGACGTATATGCATATTTCTTTATAGATAAGGATTAGAGAGTTGTAATTAAAAGAGGAGAAGAAACATCTCTATATAAATACTTTTATTGTTTAAATTTTATCTTTATTTAGAGCGGGTGTAAAATGTTATAGAAGACAAGCTAAAGACAACCGCAGCAAAGTGATTTAGCTGCTTTACTGTAATACATTTATAATTTATTATCATATGATGATTTAATATCAAATACTTCAACTTCCAAAAAGGTTGGTGCCCCCTATTTTTTTAAAAATATTACAGTATCCAGAAACGAAGGCTACGAGCTTAATATACGTGAAAAATGAAGATAGTTTGGTTTCAGGTAAAACTTCCATAAAACTTAATTGAAGGAGTTATCATCGATTTCAAAATGACACATATCCGTGCCTGACGCCACACTTAAAAAGAAGTGATGGCACTGAAACGTGCCATCCGCAACGAATCGGTTAACATGCTCACAGCAATTCTTCCAATCTTGAGCTGTTATCAAATTGAATGCCTCTTCGGTTAGCTCCTTAATGTTTTTTGCACCCACATTCTGTGAAGCGACCTTTCGCTTAGCCAGTGCCCAAATTAACTCTATGGGGTTCAGATCACAGTGGTACGGTGGCAGCCTTACCACTGTGTGACCGTATTGCGATATAACCTCATCAATTTCGTATTCTGGTTCAAGCTTATGTTTCTTTACCAGCGTCAGAAGCGAGGGTTTTCTCAAATCTGGGTCGAAAGACACGTTATTTTGTTGTAACCATATTCTTATTTCATTTACCTTATTAGCTGATGTCGGAGCTTTATTCTTTACAACAGAGTGATAGGGTGCATTGTCCATCACAATGATTGAGGGCTCTGTGATGTTGGGGAGAAGTTTTTCTGTAACCCATTTAGTGAAATTATGTTGGTTCATTTCAGAATGATAATCTTCTTGTTTATTTACACCGCTAAAGAGTAGTAGAGCATTAGGCTTGTGCCTAAGCCTTTTTCATTTCTAGCATGAACTATAATCCATCGCTTTCCCTTTGAGATGTCCGTAGTGAATCCTTCAGTTTCAATCGACTGCCAGCATTTTTTAAGCTTGTAACTGGAGTGGATGTAGCTTTCATCTAAATATATTATATCCTTTTGAAGCTCTTCAGGCAAGTTTCTGTTTTCCATAATAATTTTTAAATATTGTTCTCTTTTGTGTGCAATAATAGGTTTTTCTATCAAAGCTTGTCTGTTTGTTTTACATTTTTTATATCGAAATCCAATCTTTTTTAGAAGTTTCGGTAAATGCTCTCTACTTCTGTCATAGCCGATATCTTCTCTTAATTGAACTAGTAATTTACCAATTGTTGGTACCTCCTTCTTTACAATATAAAAAAAATGAATTTTCTGCCGAATTGCACATGTGTCCAAGTCATCTAATACCTTTGAGCGACGACCCTTTCTATGTTTAGCTGGTGTCGAGAATTTCCCACCGTTTTCCATGCCGTGCTGCACGATTCTGCGTACTGTGCTTACAGAAACCCCTAAAACAAACAAAGCATGGTATTAACATAAAATATAGATACTACGTTAAATGAGTGACCTTTACATAATATTAAATTTCGTTTAATTTTTTAACCACTGTCATCCTGACGGAAGAATTCCCGCGGAAAAATGTTAATTACGTGATTTTTTTTATAAGTTTCTCTATATTTAGTCTGTTGCTTCAACGAATATGGTAGGAAGGCAAAAAAATATTTCGTAATACAATAAATTACATTAATTTGTTTTGCCTTACTTTCAACGTTGTTTAGTCGCGCTATAACTACAATGGTATTTGTTTATCTTAGCCTAACCTCAAAAATGATAGACAAATGATTTGTAAATAATATTTAGTTTGGAAATTTTGCTCTCTGAGTGTATTAATCGTACGTAATTATCGGTTGGTGCAACTTTCAATCGTTACTTACCAGTAAAATCTGCTGTACGTTTGTAAACATCTTCAAAGTTGGAAAGCAGCTTTCCAGCTTGAAATTCTGTCATACACCGCATGAAAACTTTATAAATTATTTCACGGGCACCACCACGAATGACCTTATTCATGATATATCACTGTTTTCCTGTGGATACTCAGAAATAACACACAAAACCCAACATTCTAACGCAAAACGAATCCGATCGAAAAGATTGACAGCTCAAGTACTCATTTTAGGTGTTGCCAGAAAATTAAAACATTTTAGTTCCCTAATATTTAATTTCTACTCTTTTATGTCGCACTGTATGATAGCACCTACTTCTGAATAACATGTTCCAGGAATAAAAAAGCAGCAAAATTGTTATTTACGGTACCAACGGTTAGTATACATATAGTTATTTTAAACTTTTTAGTGAATCTTTGCTGTTACATTTGAAGTTGGTTACAATATTTTTTTTTTAAGTTTATCATCTATTTTGTATAATTTCTTGCAACTGTTCTAATAAATACATAAAATCTACAACTCTATTTCCACTTATTCTGATCTCTTCCAATTTTTCTTCTGGTGCTATTGTGTAATAATCTTCTGAATCTGATATGAATCTTCTGAAAAATATGATATTAAATCAAATATGCTATTTTCTCAATATGTTCAGCATACGTTGATAAATTCATACCTAATACTACTTACATTGGGATTGTCTGGCGTCCTAGTTACAGCAGAAAGCGTCTGTAATTTCTGTATTTCATCGAACGGAAAACTAAGATTTATGTTAGCAATCAATATTTTTGTAAGGATTTATAAAATATAATAGAGGGCGCCCTGTGAGGAGAGAGCAGTGGTGGCCGAGAAGTAACGGCTGCGACTTACAAATTGCAGGTCGTAGCTTCGAACCCAGGAAACGGCTATAAAGCTGAGATGGCTCAGCCCAAACCCAATTGCTCTTGTTGTTATTGATAATGTAATGGCTTTAAGGGTATGAGCCTCTCCGATACGGGCGAGTAGTTCTTCGCCTGACTTCACTCCTGGATGGAGGGTCTGCTAACCCAGACAGGTGCTTC
Source organism: Apamea anceps (assembly GCA_951799955.1). Taxonomy (NCBI): domain Eukaryota; kingdom Metazoa; phylum Arthropoda; class Insecta; order Lepidoptera; family Noctuidae; genus Apamea; species Apamea anceps. The sequence goes on from OX637509.1 coordinate 17,211,601, forward strand.
ACTTTGTGTAAATTATTTCATCGCCACTGCTCTCAAAAACGGTGAAGGAAACATCGTGACGAAACCGGCACGTCTTAGAATAAAAAATTTTTAGACATGTGACATCCACCAACCCGCACTGGGCCCGCGTGGTGGATTACGACCCACTAGCTCTGTCACCGAGAGGAGGCCTCTGTCCCAACTGTGGGAACATTATACGAGGGCTGCACTAAAAGTATCGGGAATGGAATATTTCCACTGTTCCTGTCATATTAAAATCTTTTTAATTGAAAACTCCTTGGTTTTCAAAATCGAATACCATTTATTTATTTAAAAAAAGATTCTCGGTCTTGTCACAAGGTTTTGTCAAATTCGTTTAGTCGTTGAGAAAATGGAATTGACTCGAGAAAATTAAAGAGCTATGATTTATTATGACTTTCGAAGTGGTTTAACACAAAAACAGTGTGTTGACCGGATGATTTCTGCATTTGGTGATGAAGCCCCATCCAAAACCACAATTTATCGCTGGTTTGCTGAATTTCAACGTGGACGTGTCAAGCTCAGTGATGATCCCCGTCAAGTTCGTCCAAAAACTGCAGTCACCCAAGAAAACGTTGATGCTGTGCGTAAGCTGATTGAGGAAGATCGACATGTGACACTGCGAAATTCAGGCAACTTTAGACATTGGCATGAGTCAAATACAAATAATCTTGCATGAACAATTAGGTGTAAAAAAGTTGTTTTCCCGATGGATACCGCATTCGCTCTGTAAAGCCGGGTATTCATTAGGCAACATTTGTTAATAAACACTGTTTATAAACCGTTTATAAACAGTGTTTCACTATGTTTCATCACCCCTAAAAACAGTTTATAAACAAAGGTGATGAAACATTGTTTCTTAAACATGTTGCCGTGTTCCCCACTTCGAGCGGAGAGCAAAACGAAACATCTAGTTTATAAGCAAAAATCAACAGGTGTGGACGTGTGTTGCGCGAGTTTATAAACAGCACAGAGCATCACTACCTCCTCGGGCGACATCCTAGCAACAACTGACACGTGTGGACTGCCAAGTTTCAGAAACAGGGTTTACGGTAAACTTGTTAATAAACACGTCATAAACAGTTTATTAACAAATGTTGCCTAATGAATACCCGGCTTTAAGAGCAAAAAGCGGCTCGCGTTACTTGGTGCGTCAGAACTCTCGAAAGATTCCACGCAGGATCCTCAAATGCTGTATACAACATCGTATCAGGTGACGAATCCTGGATATACGCGTACGAACCCGAAACAAAAAACCAGTCACGAGTTTGGGTGTTCGAAAATGAGTTAAAGCCAACAAAAATTGTTCGTTCACGGAGTGTTGAAAAAAAAAATGGTGGCCACGTTTGTCTCCAAAACCGGCCATGTTACGACTATTCCTCTTGAGGGACAAAGAACGGTTGATGCAGAATGGTATGCTAGCATCCCCGTGTGGCAGCATATTATATTAAAGAATTTTACATTTAGATTACTTTCTAAATAGTTAATCAACCAATAATAATTCTTTGGTAAGCCTATGTAATTTTGTGTTTTTTTTTTTTGAACAAGGTCAAGCATAAAGCTTCTGCCCTGTATTACATGTTGAATGTGGATTTCTGATGAGGTTTCCGATATTTCAGTAGAGGCAGAACTTCCTTGTGTTAAAGGTAACAACACTTCTTCCATCTCATCATCTTCTTCAAACAAAGGTTTCTTTGTCTTTTTCTTGTAAATGGCACAATAAGTAGTTCGATCTGATGTTCTTGGCTTCACTTGTACTGCTTTGCTGGCTTTTGTAGTAAATTAATTTTTACAAAGAGTGCCCATATCCATATTAATTTGCATAAATGATGAAGAAGTTGTTGAAGATGTGCTGGGTGTAGGTTCAATAATTACTTGATGATCAGTTGAAAGTGGTATCCTGACAAGAAATTGTGGTAGCCGAGACTTCAAATTTGGCCGCCCTTTCATTGTTATCCAATACCGGTAGTTCTCCACATGTTCCTTCAACTAAAAGATAAATTATAATTTTGTTCTAAAAACAACCTACATTGATAAAATCACTACCTATGTTATAAAAATATATATAGGTACCTACTTTGCAAAATAGTACCAAACCTACTAAATAAGTTCATAAACCCACCCAGCGCTATAATTTTTCACTATACTCCATAGGCTTATGTAGTTAAATAAAGGTAAACAAAAAAGTAAATTGAAGAGTACAACTGTAACGTAGCATTACAACTGAATAGACTGGTATTACGTTTAGTCGGTTAACTAAGTTACGTGTTTTTTTTGTTTACCTTTACATAACTACCTAAGCCTATGGAGTATAGTGAAAAATTATAGCGCTGGGTGGGTTTATGAACTTATTTATTAGGTTTGGTAACAGTTATTACAATATTGCTCAATATACAAATGGGTAATGGATTAAAATTTAGAACAAGATAAACACCACATGAACTAAGCATTGTGTTGTGGTATGATATTATATAGTTTGTAAAAATCATTGTTATTAAGGTGCTTACATTGAGATGATCTTCGCATACATATATACCGCGTTTAGGACATAATATACCCACGGCATTGCACCACTCTTGTTTTGCTGAGATGGGCTTCGCAAAAAATGCTTTTTGAGTATCTCTAGAATTGTTTTTGCAGGCTGGTACAAAATAATATTTTGGTTCCTTCATTGGCGTATATTTTTCATTGAGATCCATTTTATTGGCGAAATATCAATATAAAAATGATAATATTAACAGTAAGCAGCGTGTCGAGTTGATAGGAAAAAATATTGTTGAATTCAATTCAGTTTTTTAGTTGTTTTCTAGTTACACTTCTTAGGTGACATTGATATGTCTTGTTTGATGTAATGTTTTCATCAAAGACATTGGAATGCGCAAAGGCTGTATCGCTAAAATGAAAGAAAGTACAACACTTTTAGTATGGCTCCTCAATCTAAACTCAAGAGGTGAATTTCTATTGGATGTGAGCGATCAATTAATATATTCGACTTAATGATCATTTAACAGGTGTTGTGTTTGTTTTTGCAGTATAGGAATAAAATAGTAAAACTGAGTAAATTTTCTAGAAGAACGCATTAATTGATCGCTCGCATCCAATAGAAATTCACCTCTTGAGTTTAGATTGAGGAGCCATACTAAAAGTGTTGTACTTTCTTTCATTTAAGCGATACAGAAGCTAAATTTTTAGAAGGTAACATGCACAATTGCTGCTAAATGATACAAAATTTTCAAAAATATTCATCTATTACTTAACGAGTTCCAGGTGGCTCCTCAATTCAGACGTTTAGATTGAGGAGCCACTTTTGCATTAATATAACTAGTGATATATTTTGCTGCTAAATCTAGAATTCGTGCTGCAAAATCAGCTACATTGCTGCTAAATAATGGTGAGATCAGATTTAAAAAATCTGATGTGGCTCCTCAATCCTTACGGACATTTAGTTTTAACAACACAGTCCATTCCGAAAGAAATTATACGCCATATGAACTTGTTTTTGGTAAACTTTTTCGAATACCTGACAGCATTGGCGATACCGTAGATCCACTGTACAGTCACGAGCAAAAGTAGGTATACACTCGGCTTTATTCAAAAGCGATTTCTTCCTTTGTTTTTTAATGAAATTTTATGTTGTTACGAACATAGCATTTTCGAACCCATAGGTTTATGTAATGTGTCGTATTTCAACGTTGCATTCGTTATTTCACGAAAAAATTGCAACTGAAAGTTGCCAAGTGTTGACATATTGGTGTTCGTGACTGTACAATATAGATAATTATCCATTACAATTAAAATACAGGTTACAGTTAGCTCATGCCGAAGCAAAGAATAATTTGTTGTTAAATAAACATAAGCGTAAGGAAACATATGATAAATCAGTCAATTCTATAATATATGAGAAAGATGATTTGATTTTATTAAAAAATGAAACACGTAGTAAATTAGATGCGCTATTTGAAGGTCCATAATATATCCACAACTGTATATTATACAGTTGGAGAAAATTCAGGTTGTAATGTTAAAATAATTAAAAATAATAAGATTCAATTAGTACATAAGAAAGGACTAGGCCTTTTCGTCAATAGATTTGATGTAATGTAAGACTTAATTTTAGACAACATTGCAATGTATAATGATAAGGATAGATAGGTACCCATATCTTTGTGTAAGATAATAACTATATATCAGTAATACACTAATAACTAGAAATTTAAAATTTTTACTTATGTAACTGATGATAATAATTGAAAAAAGAAAAAAAAATGTTATAAATTTTTTTTTCGCTGTCCCCGGGAGGTGATTTGTATGAATATAATATGTATGTTCCTTTACTTTAGTAAGTAAGTACACTCCTTTATAACTATCTACTACTACTACTACTACTACTACTTATATGCTGAGTTTGCACTATACCTCCTAAGTGCATATTTTATAATTATTCAGTCATTAAATTATAGTACTAAACAGATGCGCTTGTTTCCTTGAAACCACCCTTTTGGGACCCCAACATTACATTGATAGAAATGTCGTTAAATAAACTATAGTAATGTAATATTTAATCATTTGTTTATATACGAGTATATGTCAGCAACAATCACATAAAATCACAAAATAAACTATTAGGCACAATTTAACATACAAATAACTTACAAATCTAGTAAGGAACACTATTACCAGTATTACTTACAATTAACAGTCTTTAACGTTATTATCAGTCTTTTAAAACTTAAGAAATATCAAAATCAACATTACTTTGAAATAAATAATTTAAAAAATAACAAAATAAACATAATAGACTAATGAAACGAATAATCTTTAAAGATAGTACCTAAGTGTCTCTTAATCTTCTTCTAACATTAAAATCTTCAAAAATAACAAAATCTACATAAACTATTTTCCAACAAAATCAAAAAGGAAAAGACAAAAGTGATCTTTAGGTGTAATGAAAGCTGCCCCTTGTTGTGAAGTTGATGGTCTTGGCGAAATAATCATTCTGGGCACTGAATCCTGTCGCTTTGGTTCTAGTATGGTCATGGTAGGACGAGCTGACTCATCTTGAGCATTGGCGTTTATTTCTGGCTGTTCAGAATTTGGAAGTTGGTAAGAGTCATCTAGAGCACCAAATGGAATCTGAAGACTTCCTGTTTCTAGATCCCAAAAAATAGTAGATGAAGAGGGCGCTTCATCGTTTTCAATTTGTGGGTCTGGCCTATCTGTTACAGCACTCGGTAAAAAGTCTTCTGTGAAAACTCATAGTGGGTCTGGCCTATCTGTTACAGCACTTGGTAAAAAGTCCTCTTCTGTGAAAACTGATTCATCAAACGGAAATATACCGCATTTTTTAAATGCGCTGATGATATTTACCGGTGTCATTGTTTTTAAATATGCAATACCTACACATTCAGCTATTTGATAGATTGTAACTGCATGTCCTGCGTTCCGGAGCATCCACTAGTCAACTGCTGCATTATAAAACGTTTTAAAAGGTCCATTCAGCCCAACATCTAGGGGCTGAAGTTTTGCAAAATATATTTAAATAATTACAAAAAACTCACATAAAACAGGATGCTTCTTTGCACGTACAGAAGTTGGTTTCCATGGTGACCATTACGTAATTGGTTCGGCAGTATCAGCATCTTCAGAATTATTAAGTTTTCTTATTTAATTTTGTCTTTTGCTCATTATCACCAGAATAAAAAAATAAAAAAAATTACACTATAATAATGTTTACAGAGGTAATAAGAATAGTTAATGGATATTGAAAATACGCACATGAAACATTTGATATTAAGGTATGTGAAAACATCACTTTTTTGGGTTCTTTGTGTAACAGAAGTGTTTCATCCGGCTTTTCAAATAGCTTCAACAATTACTGGTGTGTCTGTAAAAATTCTAGAATCTTGAGATATGTCGGGGATGGTCTCGAGCTCAGGAGATTCTGTAAAATATATTAGTTTTAAATGCAATTTCCAGATTAAAAGTAAACATTCAAGCTATGTTGAACTTAGCCTATGTATTTGCAGTAGTAGAAAAATGTTTTTTTTTTTTACCTGTTTCTGGTATTTGGTCAAAGTTAAATAAATTGTCTATTCCTTCCACTGAAAGTAAAATCATGTCTTTTACTTTTTGTTCGCTCGGTGTTAATATTGGAGCAGTGCTTGGACCGCCCCCTGTACGATACATTTCTGCCCGGATTGCCGCGGATTTCTTCCTCGTACCCCTCTTGATTCCATCGTATTTGATTTTCAAAGCTTTCGCACTACGAAATCAAACTGCTTATACTGTTAAATTTTGATTCTATTCTTTCCCAACATTGTTCTTTTTCCGCCCAAGTAACGGCATCACTTTTTTGTTTTTCAACACGTGTTTATTTTCATTTACAAGTTGAATTAACGTGTCACTTTCTTCTCGCGTAAAATAACTAGGGTAAACTACTAGTGATTGGACACTTAAGTGACTTTAAACAGTAATAATATTTTGTGGGTTTGTTTTTTAAGTTAAATATGTTAGGTACTAAAATTTTAGTAGTAGAGTACTCTATCATTGTTACCGTTGTTTAAAGTATAGTGTAATGATTTATAGGAACTACAAATAAAATAAAATAAATACTGAAATATACAGTTATTGGACAGAAATTCTAATATTGGACATACAATACCAGTCAATGGACAGATATTCTAACACTGCTTTATGTATAAAAAAGAACATGTTTAAATAGCCGCCAATGTCGAGGATACGTAAATAAAATGATAAATGAGATAAGTTTTCAATCATATTTATAGCAATATTATTATAAACATCTCTCAGTTATACAATCATTATTATCTGTGACCAACAAAATTACTTACTTTAACTTGGTACAACACAGATTTATCTCAAATAGGAAATATTTCAATTTAAAACAAAAAAAACTTATTTACTTTTATAAAAAACAAAAGAACAACAAGTTATAACACTTACACTTAATTAGTTAGTAATTTGGTACAACTTAGAATCAGTCTTAACCCGTATCATCCCAACCATAGTAAAACAAGTCCAATTTTTATGAAAATCGGATCAAAGCACGTTTATAGATGTATAATGAGACCTACATTCAAAAAAATATGTATCTCATTTAGATTTTTAGTTTCGTAACCGTTCCAATAATGGAACACTAGGATTATACATACATGTAAGATACTGTTAGTGGCTATGGATTTCGTTTGGAAATAGAACTAATTGTATTAACTTTTTTTATTTATTGTACATAGTAATAACTTAGATAAACTAACATATTTTAAAATCTTATAATTATTACATAAAAAAATATTATTAGGTATCTCTTCAGACGAATCGCGATTCGATAACAACCCACATTTTGATCAAGTCGATCCACGCCGTCCATAAATTTATTATATCTAACAAGAGTGATATTGGATAATATACCAGTACATTGGTGATGAGATCCTCTATTTTTTTTTTTGGAATCTTTGAGAGTTGCTTACTCAGTTCGGTTTGCTCATATAGTCCCCGTGCCATCGTGACCCATTTTTTTGTAGCTCGTCAAGCAGCGGTAAGGATGTAAAAAATTATCGAAATAATAACTGTAGCTGCCTTGCGGCAGCTTTGATATTAGATCCAGAACAACTGAGGCACCAACACCTAACTCAGGATGGGTATTTCCGGTACTAGCTCCCTGATAAAGCTCACCATAAATCAAGTTGCCAAGTCGCGTACAAATTGACCAATTTTGATATCCAAATCTGATTGGCTTTATCCATGGGGACATAGTGCTTATTACCATTTTTCCCATAATAGGGAATCATAGATTCGTCAATGCTCAAATTTTTATCTCCAAGGATAATACTTTACCTATCTTGCATTGAGCAGTTTCCATACAGGGCGCACTTTAGTGAACTTATCATTAGGGTCAAGATTATTACTGTCGGCAACATGGAAATAACGCAACAAATCTTCAAATCGATTTCTTGACACAAGAGCTGCCACTGCCACAAATTATTTATACTTGCGAACTCTTGGTCACCACTGTCTTCGTCGCTATTTTGCCAATTATCAGGAGGTGTGATGAAAATATCAGCCGCGAACACGTCGTCATCTTCTTCCAACTGCGAGATTATCTGATTCACATTCAATCTGCAATAAAATAATATCATAATTACGAGGCAATACTGATAAAGTTAAAATCCTAATGTATAAAAATTACATGTGCGTATGTTCCTACTGCTCAAATAATGCAACGGTACTATCGTGGACACTTCCGCCTGATCACCACTAAGTTCATTTTTGCTTGCACTCAAAATATAGAAGCGCTCTCTAGCCCCGCCCCGTTGACCTTGAATAGACCAATGAAAGATAAGACCGGCCGACTGCACTGACGACGCGGTGACGCACGCCGGCGCCGCGCCGTTCGAGATTTATTGTTATTTTCAAACTACTGCTATTATCTATTGTAACGTGGCAACACTACCAAGCAGTAGGCGTGGCCATCGATCGCGTCATCGAGTCTCTGGAGGTGGCGAGCTGATAAAACGAGCTGCGCAAGAACATTCTGCCCTTTTTTACCTGGACGGTCGGAGCGTACGGTTGTGCTAGGATTTAGGAACTATTTCTGATATTTCTCATTATTTTACTATTGTGCTTGTAATTATTTAATTATTAAAATACATAAGTGTTGTTTTCATGTCGTAATTTTTTTTTATTTTTTTTTATTTTATTTCACTTCTGATCGATAATATCAGAAGTGGGATAGTGCCTCATTTCGCCTACCCGCTTTTGTTATTCCTGATCGACATTTTATTAAGAAAATAAGTGTCTTGTTGATCTTAAAATCATTTTATAGTAGTTTTCATTTCATCAAGTGTTTAGTTTAGTGAAGTCGAACAATGTCCGAACACAAATCTCGCTCTCGTAAACGCAAGCGTGATTCGAGCAAGGATGCGCTGGATGCTATCCTTGCTAGATTAAATACACTTGAGGAACGTTTTGTTACGCCGCCGTCCAGGTTTCCTTTACAGGTTCCATCGACATCGCCGCAACCGGACCTACCCGCATTAGCAAATAGTGCAGTCACCGGTGACGTGCGCGATGACGACTCGACAATGGACCACGTACCACCCTCAATATCTCGGGAAAGTACCTCAACAGGCGGAGATGCAACTGGCAGAATCGTGGAGGCTATCACTTCATTGGTAAAAGTGAGGTCTAATAATTATTTTATTTCTAACTTCGACCCACATGTTCACAATATAGACGTTTGGTGCGGGGAAGTAGATAGGGCTAAAGAAATTAACGGATGGGACGATAACGAGTGTTTGTCGCGAATTGGAAACTGTTTAAAGGGAGACGCGCGTGTGTGGTTGGACGAGTGGTCTAGCACCGATCGTTCATGGACTTCATTTAAAAGGGAATTTAAATCATTGTGTCCGCGAACCGTCGATATTGCGACCATTCTTTACGAAGTGATGACCAAAGATTCCAAAAGTTATGCTACTTATGCCGAATACGCTAGGCGTTCGTTATTGAGGTTGGGACTGGTTAAGGGATTGTCTGACGAGTTAATTGTTGCCATAGTGTTAAGGGGCATTACTGATCCTCATATTAAGGCCGCAGCCACTAATGCTAAATTACAATCCGGTGATCTAGTACAATTTCTGTCAATGTATGTAAAACCAAAAAATGAATTTCGGTCTACCCGCGATATTTCTCGTGTATCACGTCCTGGTTCTAGTTCTTCCACCGTCCGACATAATGAAAATAAGAAGGGGGTTAGCAATTTAAAATGTCATTTTTGCGGAAAGATTGGACACAAACGTATAGATTGTAACAGTGCTAAGAGAGTGCGGTCTAACAACGGATCGGAGTCAAAACCGTCTGAAACCCAGACACCGTCACCTTCAACGAAAACATGTTCATTTTGTAAAAAAAATGGCCACTTAGTTAATGATTGTTTCACCAAACAGCGTTCCGAATCAACCAAACATAACTCGCATAGTGTAAATTTTTGTAGAAAATCGGATGATAATGCCTCAAAACCAACGACAGATGTTACAAGCGCTGTAATCGAAGGGGTACCGATAGATGTGTTAGTAGATAGCGGTTCTTGTATATCACTCATATCGAAATCGTTGTTGAAATATTTTAAGGCTAACCAGAAACCGACCTATCGTGTTTTACGGGGTATAGGAAGTCAGCTAGTCGAATGTACTTCATATGTGACACTAATTATTGAACTACCCCACATGTATATCGAAGCTGATCTTTACGTAGTCCCAAATAGTTGCATTAGCACACCGGTTATAATAGGTACCGATATATTGAATCGCGCGGGTGTCACGTATATCCGAAGGAACGGTGTTCAACTGTTAACGCGTTCAGATACGCCTGTACCTGTGAACAATATCGCTGATAATAGTAGAGTGAACACGCCTCTTGAAGGTGAAGAAAAGGAATTACTTTTGTCGGTTATACGTGATTTTTCGAATTACTTTATATCGGGCACGGCTACGTCTACAGTTACGTCAGGTAGCATGAAAATAGAAGTTTCCAATACTGAACCAGTGTGTTACAGACCGTATAAATTGTCGTATGATGAGAGACTTCGCGTTCGCAATATTATTAAGGATTTACTGAGCAAGGGCATTATACGGGAATCTGAATCTCCATACGCGAGTCCCGTGATATTAGTTAAAAAGAAAGACGGTACAGATCGAATGTGCGTGGATTATAGGGTCTTGAATGCACGTACCGTAAAAAATAAGTTTCCTTTGCCCCTTATAGAGGATCACATTGATAGGTTAGGATCAAGTAAATTCTTTACGAGTTTAGATATGGCAACAGGATTCCACCAAGTTCGTATGGACGAAGATTCAATCGCCAAAACCGCGTTCGTAACCCCAGAAGGTCACTTTGAATATCTAAAGATGCCATACGGTCTTACCAATGCACCAGTCGTATATCAGAAAATTATTTCAAAAACTCTCAAGCCGCTTATTGATTCGGGAAAGGTTCTAGTATATATCGATGACGTGCTGCTAATGTCTAACACGGTACACGAAGGGTTATTTTTATTGCGACAAGTCCTAGAAACGCTTACTTCGTCAGGGTTCTCGATAAATTTAAAGAAATGTACTTTCCTCAGCACTGAAATAGAGTACCTGGGGAGGGTAATTCATAATGGTCAGGTCAGGCCGAGCACGCGTAAAGTACAAGCACTAGTAGAGTCTAAAAAACCTAGTAATGTTAAACAAATTCGACAATTCCTTGGCCTTGCGGGCTATTTTAGAAGGTATATTCCAAATTACGCTCGACGAACAGCATGTATTTCACGCCTAACAAAAAAAAACATTCCGTTTGAGTGGGGAGTTGAACAAGACAATGCCCGTAAGTACATTATCGATTGCTTAACAAACGAACCCGTTCTCGCTATTTACGACCCCCAATTAGCGACTGAAGTACATACCGACGCAAGCGCAATCGGTTATGGCGCAGTCTTGATACAAATTCATGAGGGAGGACTTAGGCGCGCCGTCGCGTATTTTAGCAAATCAACTCAGGGCGCGGAGTCTAAATACCACTCATATGAATTAGAAACGTTGGCTGTGGTAAAGGCCCTTCAAAACTTTAGAAAATACTTGTTAGGCATTTCTTTCAAGATCGTTACGGACTGTAATGCTTTAAAGTTAACTGAGCGAAAAAAAGATTTGCTTCCACGCGTAGCTAGGTGGTGGCTCATCATGCAAGACTTTCATTATACTTTTGAATATCGGAAAGGGTCTTTAATGTCTCATGCTGACTATTTAAGTAGGAACCCTATAGATGTACGTCACATTCAAAACCCCAAAAATTGGGCTAAGTTAGCTCAATCCGCAGATGAGGAGACACTTAAACTTATCGATAAACTCAATAACGGTCAACTAGACTCTACCCGATACGTCTTAAAGAATAATCTCTTATATGTTAAGTACTCTCCCATCGGCGAAGAATCTCGATTATTGTGTTATATTCCTAGGGGGTACCGCCCCCTGATTGCGTAACACACAATCAATAGTAATCTGAATCATTTTGAAGCAAATTGCTAATCCATTGCTTCATAAGTTCGAAAAAATTGTCTGCTCAACACGTACAAAACGCAATGAATGTTGTTGAACTGTCAAAATGAAACCGATTCCGATTAATTGTGTGTTACGCAATTAGGGTGCAGATTGAGTTTACTTCATGTATTTCATGATGACCAAGATCATATTGGGTACGATAAGACGGTAGAACTCATTTTGCGCCATTTCTGGTTTCCTGGTTTACGATCATTTGTTAGAAAATATCTCAAACACTGTATTGTATGCCTTTCTCACAAGCGAGTGCCACGTGCACCTCATCAACCCATAGAATCATGGTCTAAACCGGACGCTCCGTTTTCGATTATACACATGGATGTACTTGGTCCCCTGCCCGAATCTCAAGGCTATAAGTACATATTAATTATAATTGATGCATTTACAAAATTTTGTCTTTTGTACTCTCTCCATCGCCAAGACACCAACGAGTTGAAACGAGCATTTACGGATGCGATTTCATTATTTGGTTCTCCGAGACTTCTAGTCACGGATAGAGGGCGGATGTTTGAGAGCGCTGCTTTTCAAGACATGGTTAGGTCTTTTGGCAGTGACGTCCATTTCATTACGCCAGGCATGCACCATGAAAATGGGCAGGCTGAGCGTTACTGTCGAACTCTGCTAAACCTGCTCCGCATTGAAGTTAACCATAAAGGTCAGGATTGGTCAGATGTGTTGTGGAAAACCCAACTTATTTTAAATAGTACGAAACACAGTACGACCTTTATGTCCCCCCTCCAACTGCTTATTGGCAGTGACTCTTCCACTCCTATCATACGCGCTCTTGTCCGAGATGTTGCGATAAATATCGCTACTCCAAACCGTGAAGCGACTATGGCGCTACGGAGACAACGTGTCTCGTCACTACTATCAAGTAACCAGCAAAAGCAAGACGATTATGTGAACAAAGGTCGCAAATCACCTCGTGTGTTTCATATTAACGATAAGGTGTTTGTTATTAAAGCTTCACAGGCTGTAGGAAAACTAGATTCCTGCATGCGTGGGCCCTACAAGGTAATGAAACAACTTCCACATCATCGGTATGCACTGGAGTTGCTGGTTGGCTCGTACGGAAAGTGTACAGAGGCTGCAGCTGAAAACATGGTGGCATGGGCAGGAGAGTGGACTCCCGAGACATGCGCAGCATTTTTTGACTGTGAGTTGCTTATATTGATTATCTTATGTGTTACTGTTGCTTACTCATTTGGAGTACTTCCATAGTATTATTCACGTTGACATAGAGATGTGTTCTCTGTCACGGCAGATGGAGTACTCGTTTGGAGTACTTCTATATTCACGATGACATGGAGATGTGTTCTCTGTCACGGCAGATGGATTACTCATTTGGAGTATTTCCATATTCACGTTGACATGTGAGATGTGTTCTCTATCACGGTTAACGAATTGCTTAACTGAAGTAATTTCTATGTTCACTTTACAAGTGGTATCGAGTGTGATTCTCTACCACAGAGGTTTAGTAAAAATGATTGGGGGCCCTCAAGAGATTGATCTGTATGAACGAATTTGAAAGATTTACATAAGAAATGGGTATACGATATGATTGTATGAATAAACTATGAAAGACATGTCTTTGAAAGGTGTGTGTGTGTTTAAAGTATAAACAAATTCTAATTAGCCCAATGTATTTGTGAATTCCAGCGGAGTCTGACAACTCGTTGCAAGATGCATCGGTGGAGCCTTGGGCGAGGACAAGATGCGAAGACATTGGCGTAGCGGACCAGGACGACCGCCCGTCAGGAGAGGCCGTGTAACGTGGCAACACTACCAAGCAGTAGGCGTGGCCATCGATCGCGTCATCGAGTCTCTGGAGGTGGCGAGCTGATAAAACGAGCTGCGCAAGAACATTCTGCCCTTTTTTACCTGGACGGTCGGAGCGTACGGTTGTGCTAGGATTTAGGAACTATTTCTGATATTTCTCATTATTTTACTATTGTGCTTGTAATTATTTAATTATTAAAATACATAAGTGTTGTTTTCGTGTCGTGTATATTTTTTTTTTATTTTATTTCACTTCTGATCGATAATACTATTTATTATATTATGGATAGATCTGTGAAAATTCGTTGAGTTAATAATATATTTTGTCTTTATTATTCTAATTAGAAAGTTGATTTGATAAACCCTATTGTCGGTTAGGCATTAATTAAAACGTAAAATACAATTTTGAAGGTTTATCAGTTTTATTTATTTATTAACTGAATAAAATAAACAAAAATATTCATAAAATATTGGATATAGTAAATAGGTAAAACACACAATTAAAGAACAAGTAATAAAATCAACTTGAGGGGGATGCACTAGGGTAGCCCGCAATATTCAAATTTTCTTAGGCTTTTTGCAATTTTCAGTTCGGTATAAGGTTGTATGGTAATAAAAAAATTGACGCGAAAGCATTAACATAAATATTCAAGACATGCCCTTCAGAACATATCATTGAACGCGTTAGAATGCGGGTTTTTTAAATTTAGAACTATGAAGTTGGTGTGGCCTAGCCTTAATTTCATAAACCGTTGGCGATTAAGTCGCCAAAAACTTAACGAGAAAAACAATGTAGGCATAGATATAAAAAGTCAAGGCATACCTTGACTTTTAATATCTATGCGCGGGAGTTACAAATATGCATTTACATAATAAAATTATAGTAATTTAAGTCATCAAAATGACTTTTCAAGATAACATAATCCGTAAACGTTATACTAAATAGGCACATTTACGGATTACGCTAATTTGAAGAGCAGAGGCCTTACCACGAGCTCTTAACGCGATTCAATTTACGCTCAGGGATCGAGATGGCGCTAGACGACTTGTCTAGCGCCATCTAAACTGGATCGCGTTAAGAGCTCGTGGTAAGGCCTCTGATGATTTATAATTGTCTTAACACATATTTGTTGCTTCCGTGTTGTAAGTTTTTGACTGCCATGCGACCAGATACTGGGCTGAAAATTGCAAAAAAACGTAAGAATATTTGAATTTTACGGGCTACTCTGGCATTTTCACCTAAAAATATTTTAACAGTTTAAACAAATTTTTCTATACAAAATTACGATCTACTATCGGTGGTAGATTTAAATAAAAAACTTTTGAAATGGTATAATAAATAAAAACTCTGATAATAAACAAATATGTGAAATAATCAAAATATCTGTAGTAAAATACTTAAAAAATAAAATAGTAACAAACAAAAACCATTCTATAATTAAGTTAACCGTTGGTAAACATTGCTTTTTAAATATTGAATAAGTCACAAGGTTTTATTATAATAAGTAAAGTTACACCTAAGCAATGGATGACTAGGTTAAAAAAGTAAATCAGAATATTACGTTACTAAAATAACAAGAAATCAAGATTTTGTCTATGAGATTCTCTAATGAAATGGCTTTATATATAAAATGTCATTTTTATTAACCAAACATATTTCACAAAAAATATTTTATACAAGCATTTTTTGCAAGCAGTGATTATTTGAAACCAACCCCAGAAATTGAAGATTCTCATAAAAATTACCTACATAGCTTCATTTAACTTTCTTGGCTTTCTTTATCTATACATAGTGAAACAGGTAATGAGTGTTAAAAATTATCTGTAAGTAAACATGAAAAAAAACAAGAATAAAAATGCACAATAATCAAAAACTTCTCTTGAATTAAATTAACAATTAGTAAAAATATTTTTTCTATTGCTTGTTAAATATTAAATACGTTTATAAGTAAGTTGTAATGGGTTTATAACATTATCATTACATTCATCTTTTTTACAAGCTTTTATTTAACTTGCAAGGTATTTATGTTTGTTCGGGGGGATTCTTGCAACTCAATTCTGAAGCAACAATATCTTCAACCGATTGAGCTGAAATTTTTTATACACGTTTAGTTTGGATGACAATGCATGGTTAACTGTGTGACGTCATTCTAAATCAAACATGGCGGACTAATTATTTTTAATGCACTCCTACAATATGGGTATCAAATGAAAGGGCTTGCTAAGAATAACTCGAAAAATAAAGCGACTTCACTCTAAATCTAATATGGCGGACTTCTAAAGCTTGAGACTCAATTTTGAAGCAGATATCTTAAACCGATTGAGTTGAAATTTTGTATATATATTCAGTTTGAATGACAATACATGATTAGCTGTGTGACATTATTCTAAATCCAACATGGTGGAACACCCAAGATGGCGAACTAATTATTTTTAATGCATTCCTACAATATGGGTACCAAATGAAAGGGCTTGCTGAGAATAAGTCGAACAATAAAGTGACGTCTCTCTAAATCCAACATGGCGGACTAAGTTTTTAATGCTTGCCTATAATATGGGTATTATTATTATTATTGAAGAGCTAGACTGTTCGAAATTAACCGGCAAACGACCTTGCAACAATGATGCGTTGAATGAGATGAACAGACTGAGAAACGTGTCCAGCGATAACTAATAAGTAAAAAATAAATTTAAAATAAACAACCTTTTTAAAAAACAAGCTTTTATTTAAATGCGCTAAAAAAAAACTTTTACTTTAAAACTTTTACTATCAACTTTTATCGTCATTACACAATTTATATGACTTAAAAGTTTTTCGCGAGATTAAGTTGTGTAGATAAACAAGTAAATTAAATAACTTGATGATTGTGATTGATTTTAACTATTTAAATTTTCAAACTAAGTAAATACGAGTACTTAAATCTCGCGACAAGCTTTTATATCATTATAAATTTTAAAGTAAAAGTTTTTTTTTAGCGCATTTAAATAAAAGCTTGTTATTTAAAAAGGTTTTTTTCTTCGCAAAATTTTTTTTTCCTAGTATTAAGATTGAGACTACTCAATCTTAATACTAGGATTTTTTTTATATTAATATTTGGTCATCGCGCCTCCTGCGTCTATAACGGCATCACATCTCGTTCTTATTGATTGTACGAGAACTTCATACAAGTTGAAACCCCTTAGCGATTCCCAAACTTCGTCACAATGAGCAAGAAGTTCCACTTGCGTTCTTTCGCGTCGGTGATCCCATCTCTGGACCATTATACCCCACAAATTTTCGATGGGGTTCAGGTTCGGAGATCGGGATGGCCAGCATAAGGTTCTTATCTCTGGCTGGTTGGTGATCCACGACTGCACAATGCGTGCTATGTATGGGACAATTGTCCTGTATAAAAAAAAAGTACTGATGGTAAGAAAAGTGCTTGTATGGTTTGTATTTAATTTTATTCAGCCATCACAAATCACAGTCTGTATATAAAATAATTTAAACTCTCTTCTGACATGTTGCTGACATTTACTGATACATAAAATGATTTGTTATCAGTTGCACTGGGACATCATTGTAATGTCAAAGAAACAGACGCTTCTTTTGTTAGAGAACTTCTTATCTCGCTTCTTATCTTATAAATGAATGAGAGAGAGACCTCTATGTAATTACCAAACCCGCTATAACAAAAGCATCAAAGGATGCCACCGACTTTTGCCCACTGCGGTTATTGAATTTTATGACTCTTTTGTTCGGCTTAAGCTTATTATAAAATTTCTAGAAATGAATTATTTAATAATTAGTCACTACCTACTTATTTGCACGAAATCTTAAGTAGGTTATTATTAACCAACAAAATACTTTTTATAGAGATACACAAAAATGGCAAGTATTTTTTTATTTAAAACCAATAAATAAATTTATTTTTATTTATTTATTCATATAAAAATTCGCATTGTGTTTGAATTATGCACATTAATTAATTTATAACAGGTAAACATATAAATTATGAATTTCAAATAGCAAATTTCACCACAAATAATTATAATCAATAACATTGAAACAAATAGTGCGTGTGTGAGCGAGAAAGTATTCGCGCGTCACAACAAAGCCGTAATACATACCACTCTCATAAAGGTATAAGTAATTGCTTTACCAAGTTTAAAAACTCAGAATATTTTTTCTGCTTGTTTCCCGTTTAATTATTATATCTATCAAATACTTTTATTGATGTAAAACAAACTAGAAAGTATTCAATTACTTACACAAGATAACATTTGCATGATAAACTTTTCACTTTGCATCGTTAATAAAGTTTTATTTATAAATTAAGGTATTTTAAAACAACACAATTTACCATGACAATAATTAAAATAATTTACTACTTACGCTCATATGCAGCTGCTCAGCGATTTGACTAATATTAAATCCTTGTCCATGCAAAATTATTATTTGATTACGTTCTTCGCGTATGAGATTCCTATAAGACTTTATGCACAAAAATGATCCACAACAGGTCGGAGTCCAATATTCTCGCACAGGTTAACGTCTAGGCAATCAAGGGTCAGGTAAACAGATCAATGGTCAATATTCAAAAGGTCCGGTAAGCGCGCTCAGGTCAAATAGTTCGTCCGTAAAATTAAAAAAAGGAGTACACGTGATGCGTCACTAAGCTGCGCAGTGCAGGTTGCAACTAATTGCGTTATCGCTTTCCTAATAGGCGGAAACTTTTAGGGGGCGTGGTTTGGCGCCGCCGCAGGGTTTAGGCAAAAAAATTTTTAAGTGAGCAGGCGGAAAAGACCGTGATAGTACATAAACTTACACTTAGGGCGGCTTGCGCATCGTCGTTAAATAGAGTTTAAGAGCGACGTAAACGCATTTAGTCTGTTAATTATAATTAGCGTCTTGCACAACAAAAATTTAGGCACTAATCACGTTTAACGAACTGCCAAAGTTAAATACCCAAAGATGGCTATTTAGCGGTGCTAAATACGTTTAGTAGCAATCGCGCGTCATAATTTTGAGGTTATAGAAATTTTACTATTATTTTATAAAAGATTGTATTGAGTTCGGTAGGAAGTTTGTAAGATAGATTTGTGGGAATTGTATTCTGACGACGACGAGGAGATTATAGAATATATCAACAGACCGAGGGAATTGTTTGAGAGAGCAGACTTATTTGGAATGTATTCGGACAACAAATTCTTGAGAAGGTTTCGTCTAACGAAAGAAACCACTATAATTTTGTTACAGCAAATAGCCCCACATTTAAAAACCAGCAACAAGTAAGGAAATGTACTCATTATTAATGAATATTCAATAAATAGATAGGTAGCTAATTAGCTATTTTTGTTTGTTTTGCAGGATCAAATCAGTCACTCCTATGAACCAACTTTTATGTACGCTGAGATTTTATGCGACAGGAAGTCAGCTAATAACTTGTGGTGACATGATTGGTGTACATGAAAGCACAGCTTGTAGAGTAGTGCATCGTGTTACTCATGCCATTGCATTATTGTATAAGATGTATATAAAATTTCCAAGCACAACAGAAGAGCAAAATAAAACAGCGTATGATTTTTATAGAATTGCAAAGTTCCCTAGAGTAATTGGTGCGTTAGATTGCACTCATGTGAGAATATTATCTCCAGGTGGTGATAACGCTGAAATATATAGAAATAGGAAAGGATATTTTTCAATAAACACCCAATGTGTAGCTGCTGCAAACCTTATGTTTTCAGATGTTGTGGCAAGGTGGCATGGATCAGCACATGATTCCAACATTTGGGATAACTGTGCATTAAAACGCAATTTTTTGCAGGGCAAATATAATGATAAATTGTTGCTAGGTGACAGTGGCTATGCCCAAACTAACTTTATGATGACACCTCTGTCAGAAAATAATGTGAATACACGAGGAGAGACACTTTACCAAGAGTCACAAATAAAGACGAGAAATGTGGTTGAACGGGCATTTGGTATATGGAAGAGGAGATTCCCTATATTATCCAGGGGCATAAGTATTAACCTTCATAGAGTACCTGGCATAATCATAGCAACAGCTGTACTTCATAATTTAGCTATATTACGAAAGGAAACCACACCCCCTGAAGATCAAGAGTTTCCTGTTATTATGGAAGGTACGGATGATGATGTTGCACCAGAACGGTATGGAAGAGGAAGCGCTAATTTGCAACGAAGAATACTAATAGAGGGATATTTTGCATCATTGTAAAAAAAATAAAAACAAAAATATTACAGCTCTGATTGTTTCTTTTTTATTTCTAAATCCTTAAGTAAAAGTTCTTTTTTGTACATTTGTTCATTAAATTCCTTTTTTTTTCATTAAATTATCCAACTGTAGGGTTGCTTGTTGTGAAATTAAAGCCCCGTTGAACTTGATGATATTTTATTGGCAACTTAACTTATATTACGTTACACGTTACAATTTATATCATAAGGCAACCCTAAGTGGAGGGATGAAAGGGACTGCGTGGCTATCTCCCTTCAGAGCTCCCCTAGCTGGCTAGTTTCCTGAAGACTGCTAGGCTATCGAAGCAGGGAACTAGTCGTACTTAGGATCAGAGCTGGCTGCGTGGCTACCGTGCTCGGAAACCTCTAGCTAGTGACTGACGATTTGTTCTTCTCGTAGTTGACCTTGAGAGGTCGTAACTACTTAACCGGACTATCCTGTGGTTGCCTTAAGAATTCTTAAAGCCTCCAGGCAGGGCTAAATCTAAATTTAAACTAAGCGACTGCGCGCTAAGGGCTCCCCCTGTGGGGAACGAACCTCGGCTTAGGGCGTCGCTGGGAGAGGGCAGCAAAGGGACAGGCTGGATCGAAATGGTATTAATGCTTTGATGAGCCCGGCGTTTCCTAGGACTATCTCTGAGAAGAAAGGCCGAAACAAACTCAGAGGTCACAGTCGGGGGACGATTTGTTCGAAGACGGCTCTGCTTATAAAGGCGGATTGGCTGTACATGTGTGCACAATCTCTACACGTAGTCATCTGTAGTAGTGGTGCAGATCACTCGCGGGGTGGCGCTTGCGCAGATTGTTCCACACGAAGATTATAGATGGCGTCACTTGTCGACAGAAATCGTTTGTAGTTGCTGTCTTCTAATTTATAATGTCACTCATCATAGTGCTTTCGATAATTTATACTAGATGGCGCTGTATGTTTGTTACATTCTTCCCCTCTGGTACTCTATAGTCGTCCCGACAGAGTACCAGGATCTACATGTATCTTCCTTGGTCTTCCTCTTTTTCTTATAGGATTTAATGGTATGGGCACATTGTCATCTCTTTGTTCAAATTTACATATTGCTGAAGTATGATATTTTCCCATGGATTGTTCTGGTGACTTTGGGTTTGCTACCTCATATGTGGATGCTCCATGTTTTTTATAACAACATAAGGACCATCTCTACGTGGAGCAAATTTTGCTGTGAACTGTTTTTCATTACTGCTTATTGGATGTGTCTCAACCAATACTAAGTCTCCTATTTTATAGCATGGATCTGGTCTTCTTCTTTGATTTGCACGTTGCCTATTATTTTCTTGCATAGTTTCTATGTTTTCTTTTGCAATTAATAAATCTTCAGCTAACTGTTTCAAAGTAGGTGTGATTTGTGATATAAATTTTTCTTGTGTTAAAACTGTACTGAAATCATGTGTAAGGTCATAGGGAGTTCTTAATTCACGTCCGAAAGTTAAATAGGACGGTGAGTATCCCGTTGTTTGACATACGGCTGAGTTCATTGCAAATCTGATTGCAGCGAGTGTTTTTGGCCATTTCTGGTGTTGATTCTTCACCATAATTGCGATTTGTGTTTTCATGTCTTTATTTTTCCTTTCCACAATATTAGGTTCTGGGTGATATACTGGTGTCAGTATGTGTTGTATTTCTAGACAATAAGTTAGTTTTTGCATTATTACTGATATAAATTGCACTCCGTTATCACTTATAATTTTCCTTGGTAAACCATAGCGCAGAAATATTTCATTTAGAAGAGTGAGTGCACAGGTTTCAGCTGTAGCTTCTGTTATAGCAAAGAGTTGAACCCAACGAGAAGCTGTGTCTTCAACAATAAAAATCCATTTTTCTCCTGTTGTTGCTTTAGGTAAGGGACCGAACAGATCAATGGATAGTACTTCGAATCTGTGATTATTTGCAGTTGATTGATATAAACCCGCGGGTTTTTTATTTGATGGTTTATATTTCTGACATTCTACACAAGTTTTCACATACTTAATTACATCCTTTCCAGTAGAATTTATCTGTAAATGACCAGCTGTTGGATCATCATGATATGCCTTTAATATATTTGGTCTTTCTTGTATTGGTATTAATAATTTTGCATTATCGTCCTCTTGTTCTGGTGTATACCGATATAACATGTTTTTATTAAGTATGTAACCTTTTTTAGACCATTCTATATAATTTTCTGTTTGTTTTTCCTCTTCAAGTGCATTAATTATTATCTTGAGCTCATCATCTTTAAGTTGTTCTTCACGTATTTGTTTTTCACTGTGATTTGATAATTCAATTTCTACATAGCATAAATTACATTCTTTACTGTCATGTGTTCATGGTGGTCTTGATAGAGTGTCTGCTACCACATTGGTACGCCCTGGAGTATATTGTATATTGAAATTATAGGGCTGTAGTTGCAGTGCCCAACGAGCTAGGCGACCGGTTGGTGTTTTCAAATTCATTAGCCATTTTAATGGTTGATAGTCAGTGATTGTAATGAATTGTGTACCTTCAATGTAACCACGAAATCTTGAAACAGCCCAAACAATTGCCAAGGCTTCTTTTTCAGTCACAGTATAATTGCATTCTGCTGGTGTAAGAAGTCTGCTTGCATATTCGACTGGGTGTTCGTTTTCGTTCTCCCCCTGCACTAAAGCTGCTCCAATTGCATATTGACTTGCATCCGTTTTTATTGTAAAACGAGTATCACATTCTGCTTGTTTCAGTACTGGGGCTGTAGTTAACGCTGTTTTTAGTTTTTCAAATGCCTCTTGTTGTTCATTTTTCCATTCCCAACATGTTTTCTTTTTAGTTAAGTTTGTTAGTGGTCGAGCTATGTTTGCGAAGTTGTTTATAAATCTTCGATACCACGAAGCAGTTTGTAGGAATGTAATCAATTGTTTTATATTTCTGGGTTTTGATAAATTCGCTATAGCCGAAATCTTTTCCGGATCTGTTTTAATTCCTTCTGGAACTATTAGATGTCCCAAATATTTTATCTCGAAACAAATGAAATTACACTTTTTCCTGTTAGCCTTTAGGTTAAATTCTCTGAGTTTCTCAAATATTTCCTTCAGATCCTCAATATGTTGTGTAAATGTGACTGATCTTATGATCAAATCGTCTAAATAAGAAAGTACACACTTTGGTGTCGTTCCTAAACTTTGAATAAATTTATCTATTAATGTTTGGAAAGTGGCGGGTGCGTTCCGTAACCCAAATGGCATGCGTTTAAAACGGAACGTTCCAAATGGTGAGACAAAGCTAGTCTTGTCTTGGTCTTCGGGATGTACCATTATTTGCCAGTAGCCTGATTGTAGGTCGATTGTGGACATGTATGGCATTGCCTTTGCTTGGTGTAATAGATCGTCAATCCGTGGCAATGGATATCTATCTGGTTTTGTTATTTCATTGAGTCGCCGATAGTCGATACAAACTCTAATATCATCTGTACCTTTACCATGATAACAGGAGCTGCCCAGGGTGAGTCGCATTCTTCTATTATATCATTGCTTAGCATTTCATCTAATTTTTGTCTTAACTGTTGTTGTCTGTGTGGTGATAATCTGTATGGCTTTTGAGCTATAGGTAGATGACTACCTGTGTCTATTCTATGCAAGATAAATGGTGTTGGTTTTGTGTTTTTATCAAATATATCACTATAAGTAGTTAGCAATTGGTTGAAATCGGATTTTTCAACTTCAGACAATAGTTTTCCTTCACAGGGGCGTAATAAAATATCAAAAGAATACAATGACATTTGATTTATTGTTACATAATCAATGCGTGGATCTTTTTGAGATGCTTCATCCGCTGCTGGGTCACGAGGATGGACAGGACGAGGCGGTGTGTCCATTCTCTGAAGCGACCATTTTATAACCTTGTTAGGCGGTGGACTGTCTTCAATATTATACAACGGTGACGGTGTTTTTGGAAGTGGGGAATTCATGTGTAATTCTCTGGCCTACTGCATAAAGCTTGATAGGGATTCCGGTGTTGACTGGCCTGAATTAAATGATAGACATTCTGCTGCCTTCAAGGGAATCTTCTCGTTTTTTAATTGCAGAAAGGCGTGTACCTCACTAGGTTTATCTATGAAATGCCAAACTCGTTGTGGTAAATTGAGCATTATTCCCGCAGCCTCCAAGACGTCAATGCCAAGTAGTGTACGATTATCAGTGGCGTCGGGTATCACTGTGAACGTTATAGGTAGGGAACGTCCACTAACTGTGATGTCCACGTCTGTGGTCAGTAATTTTCGGGTTTGAACCGTCCCATCAGCTAAGATTGTGTCAGCTGTTTTCTCATTAAACGTTGCTCCCCTTCTGATGAACAACTTGTATAGCTGTATGCTTGCCACACTCGTTCTTGCAGCTGTGTCTGTATAAGCATACCCTTTTTCATTTTTCCAGATGATTTCTATTGTAGGTATCTTAACATGGTCCTGTATTATCTCTGTGGTATCCATTGTGTAAAATGAAACCGGCTTTGGTGGAGTTTCTTTACTCTGGCATTTCTTGCAGTTACTCCTGAATACCCCTGGTTCACCACACCCATAACACGATACCTTTGTTGTCTCGGTGTCTGTAGCTGTCGCTGCTGATTGATTTTTAGCCTCTGCTAAGCGTTTTCGACATTCTTCCGTTGTGTGTCCTTTCTTCGCACAAAATGCACAACGTTTTGTTTTTTTCTCATCACGTTCTCCCGTCGATGATGTTGATTCCTTCTCCAAACTTTCTAAATGGCGTACTTTTTCGAGTAGTTCTGTAAACGACTTAAAGTCGGATCTAGCGACTTCCTTTTTTATGCTCAGCTTCAATAAACCATATATGAAGTCGAGATGTTCCTCCTCTTTGTTACGTTTAGATGGCAGTTGAGAAAGAAGCGCACGTTTCACACAAACAAACTCGTCTATTGTTTCATTAGTTTGCTTCTTGCCAAAGAATTCTAAGTAGATTTCATGTGGCTGCTTCTTCGGAGCAAACGCTGACCGTATTGCATCCAATGCGTTATTCCACTTTTTGATGTCCGCTTTCACACCGTGCCACCATGTTGCTGCCGTGCCGCCTAACAATAACGGCAATCCTTCTAATGCATCTTCATCGGAGATGTGTTCCACTTTTTTGTACACTGAGATACTGTTTATAAATTCTTCTACTTTATTGTAGTCTCTTTCACCTTCGTATTTCCTGGTACAACT
Source organism: Apamea anceps (assembly GCA_951799955.1). Classification (NCBI taxonomy): domain Eukaryota; kingdom Metazoa; phylum Arthropoda; class Insecta; order Lepidoptera; family Noctuidae; genus Apamea; species Apamea anceps. The sequence continues at coordinate 17,236,950 of OX637509.1, forward strand.
TGCAAAACTTTTCCCAGACATGGTACTTTGAGTTGAAGCAATCGTGTTTATTAACGCAGTGAACTGTTCTTGTGTCATAGTGATTGACATTTTCCAAAATTATGTGGGTAACTTTTAGTAAGTATGTGGGTACTTCGCACAATTTGAAGGTAGGCCGTACCAAATTTGAGGGTAGACTGTCCAAATATGTGGGTATCCGTAGATTATTTACGTTGGGCGCCAATGTAGGGTTGCTTGTTGTGAAATTAAAGACCCGTTGAACTTGATGATATTTTATTGGCAACTTAACTTATATTACGTTACACGTTACAATTTATATCATAAGGCAACCCTAAGTGGAGGGATGAAAGGGACTGCGTGGCTATCTCCCTTCAGACCTCCCCTAGCTGGCTAGTTTCCTGAAGACTGCTAGGCTATCGAAGCAGGGAACTAGTCGTACTTAGGATCAGAGCTGGCTGCGTGGCTACCGTGCTCAGAAACCTCTAGCTAGTGACTGACGATTTGTTCGAAGACGGCTCTGCTTATAAAGGCGGATTGGCTGTACATGTGTGCACAATCTCTACACGTAGTCATCTGTAGTAGTGGTGCAGATCACTCGCGGGGTGGCGCTTGCGCAGATTGTTCCACACGAAGATTATAGATGGCGTCACTTCTCGACAGAAATCGTTTGTAGTTGCTGTCTTCTAATTTATGATGTCACTCATCATAGTGCTTTCGATAATTTATACTAGATGGCGCTGTATGTTTGTTACACAACTCTATTTCATATATTTTCTGTTTATGTTCTATTTCCATTTCCAGTGACAGTTTTTGTAATCTAACCAGCTCCAACTTCTCTTCTGACAATATTTTGAAACTCTCATTTGCTGTCTTACTTTTCTTAGTTGATAGTTCTTCAGTAGTATTATTTTCTGGAATAAAGAAAAGTAGTTCAATATAATATTATTATAAGCCAATTGTGAATTCGCAAAAAGATATGAAACTGAATGACTTGAAATAATAATTTAGGTAAGTACCTTTGTTAAAGAGAGCAGATGCCTTCCTTTTTCTTAAAATGTCTATCCTGCTTAAACTTTCTCCGACTTGAGATTTTGATAAAGGTGTGGTATTAATGCCACTCGTAGAAGGTTCATGGTCATTGTCAGTTAAATCTAAAACAAACAATATAATTAAAAAACTGCTATAACTATAAATATATATAATATATAATTATACATTATGGTGATATTAATTACCCTTGTTTTTCAGCATAGTTCCTTTCTTTCGTATTATCTCCATCTTACTAAATTTATCTCCAGCTCGAGATTGCAATGGTGTGCTTGGAGTAGAACCACCATCATTCTCAGTAATAACTAAAAATAAATATATCAATAATATAGGTATTTAATAAATGTACATTTTGACACATTTTGTTACATGATTGGTTTTAAAAGCATCAAAAAGTATTTTTGTGTACTATTTAGTTACCTACCAGTATTACAATCAACCACAAATGTAGTTATGTTTTCAAGACTTTTCAAGTAATCTTCTTCGATGGGTGCAATTCTTTGTTCTTCAGGAAGACTCTCTTGAAATTGCTTCATAAGCGTGGCATCTCCATCATAGATACTATAAAGTCCATCCATTTGTGGCTCTATTAACTTTCTTACTGAATTAAGTGGGTTGTCATCTGAAGGAGGAGGGCCTCCACCTAAAAATAATAAGTTTAACTTGTTTACAATTGTCTCTTTTGGACGAGAATGTGAATCTCACTCTCCGAAAGAATTAATGTCATGTCAAACACCCATAAATGGAAAAACACAACACTACTATGATATTAATATGTACCTGTTCCCATCACAACCTTCTTATACTTGGCTTCTTCTTTTTTCAATTCGACTTGCAAACTGTCGAAGCTTTCCTGGCAAACCTCAATAGGCCAATTTATTGTGGAGGCGATTGCTTCCCAGTCTTTGCCATTTTCCTCTAAGGCACTTAAAAAAGCCTGTTTTTGATCAGGATCTGTAACATAAATAGACATCTGTGTATAACAAATACCAGCGGTACTATGGTTAATAAAAGACATTACTGAGCAGTATTTATACAAGGGTATGGTAGTCGGTGTCCAGAAAAATAAGTTCATCAAGTTACTAACCTCTCAACAACATTTTTGATTCTGAATGCTTTTTTTTTAATTTGCTTTTAATGTTTCAACACCTTTTGTGTTGGCATTAAAAACATGAGCGATTTTGACCCAGGCATTTTGCTTTTCAGTTTGTTTAATTTGGTCGGTCTTTTTGCACTCAATAATATGGGTGTATCGTTCCATCGCTGCAATCAGCAATATCTGTTCTTCTTTTGTAAAATTAGGCCCCCGGGCCCTAGAAGAAACACTTTTGTTTGCCATGGTAATTAACACTGAACTCGACTAAAACAATTATTATCAATAAAAATTACCACGAGAAATAATAGCACGAGAACACTTCACAAATCACAACAACACAATTTGTGTGACTTGACAGCTCGGTTGACTTGATGTGACAGTTGAAAGCTCGTCGGTCCATTTCACGCATTTTTTTTTAAGAAATGCAACCATTTTGCTCTAAGTCAAGTGTACATACAACGCACGAAAACGTAAAAAGGAACGCAAGAAACTGCTTTACCGACTCCCTAACTACGATTAGTTAAATTACGATCCAAACGGACATGAGCAAGACCTTTTTAATTGTATTTAGGCTAAACATATTTAGCAAGATAAACGCATTTAACTAAATTCTGTTTAGACCAAATGTTGCGCAAGCCGCCCTTACCCACAAATTAGCAATTTTCTTCCAAAAACGTATTATGACATGATATAACAATATTATTACATGCGTATAAACCCTAAATTGTCAATAGTATAATATAAAACATCATAATTACATCGACTTCGTGCACACTTTACATGCATTCGTGGAAACTGGTATTTCTTTATTTCCACAGTTTTTTCCTTTTTTCGATTTCCCTTCTTTATTTTGTTCTCTTCGCTTGTTTTCTTTCTTTCCTCTTTTGTTTTTATTTCCATTTCCTTCTTTTATTTCTGTTCTTGAAACATTGATCTATACTTAACTGAGGTAATCGCAAATGGCATTTCAACTGTATTTTTTTACCTTTTCTTTCAGGAGGTTGGGTAATGTCAAAAATCTTCCAAATAGACTATTTGATACAACTTCAAAAGCAGGACTTTTTTCGACAATATCCGCGTTAACCTTTTCTTGTGATGCATAAAGTAAGTTAAACTGTAAATCATCTAGTCTAGGTTCATAAGATGTCGGTTCATGGTAAATTGGTTCAGTAGTACTTGAATGTGATTCATTTGCTTGTGATGCATTAAGTGAAGTACTGAATACTTGTTTAGCCGGAGTTTTGTGTTGTGTCGTACCGAAATCAATATCCTCATTAAGAAACTGTAAATCATCTAGCCTTGATTCAAAGATGTCAGTTCATGGTCGATTTATTCAGTAGTATTTGAATGTGGTTCTAGAGAAACAATATTTTGGATATTATTGTATGATGTGTCCATAAAATATGAATCTAAATCGGAGGAATTGCTAACATTAAATACAGACTAAAGTTGGTATAAAATTTGGGTGTTTTAATCTGTCTCTAATATGCGTCCATTCATAGACTTTAATTCTGACATTTTGGATGATCCAACCATTTCCGAAAACTTTGAGAGTGTTATTACATTTTGAGAGTTTGTTTCAATTTGTGGAGACAAATTGGGTGGGATATTTTCATTTTGATTATTAGTTGCACCACCCAAGCATTTAGTGTAATCAACAGCATCAGGATCAAAAGGTACCAATCCACAAGTTTTAAATCCATTAATGAGAGTATCGGGTTTTATTGATTTTTCTAGGGCAATTTCTAGTATTTTTGCAAAATTTACTTTCGTAATAGGCTCTCCTGGATTTTCTAGGTACCAAAAACGTGTAGCGTCTTTCCAGGCTGCTTTTACAGGCCTAAAAATAGCTACATCAGCTGGCTGCAAAATGCGCGTGGCATTAGGATACAATGCAATAACCTCAATTCCCACAATTTGCCCACCTTACAGAGCTTGCTTACATTGTAAGTAAGATTACTTTTGTGACCATCTAAAAATATCTATGACCGGCAAATCAATGGCTTTTTGAATAAGGTAGGGATAATATACATTCGCAATATATTCGAAAAATAATTCCCCAGTTTACTTGGCATACTTGGCTCTATATCCCTGACTTCACCTTCGTCATGGTTTTCTTTGTTTAATTGAACCAACCGCACTAATTTTTCACCTCGTCCTTCCATAATTTTATTTTAGCTAAAAATAAGAACAAAATTTTTGTAAGTACTGTACGTAACCCTTAATTTATAATTACAGTAGAATAAAATTAAATCTAAACTTCATTAAAAATTATTAATGACAACGGTTTATAGGTTATGTTTAGTACATTTTATGGGACAATATTGACATAATTGTATTAAATGACATAACTCACAAACACTTCCTGCGAGGGACCGCGCGAAACTGACCAATTAGCACGTTCTCGCACTAGCGTTCACAAAAACTCACCAAAACCACAACGAAATTTACGCCCTGTGGGTCATTTTAGGAGTTGCATTTATGATATTGCTGCACCGGATGTAGACGCATGTTTGACATTATTTGTGATCAATAACTCATTTTAGTAATTTTAGCATTTATGACGTTATTGCACCCGGTGTGTGATATATCTACAATCACGAGCACAAAGCAGAAATAGTCGACGGCTGCATGCAACCGATCAGCGCGTCCGTCATACGCCTTTAATCTCATAAGCATTTTATCGTTGTCTCTGTTTAGTACATCATCTCAGGATTTCATTTTTTATTTGCAGTTTTTGTATGCCTATTGGCGTAGGAGTTACACGATTTCATTTTCAGGATTATAAAGATATTAAAAGTTCCTGAAACTTTTTTTATATGAAATACTAATATTCAGCTATGCAGCATTACATATTGCTAGATACGATGTTTATATATTGCTGAAAACTCGTCCATACTTCTATTAAGCCATCTCCTTTAACAATTTTTTGAAGTCAGATTGTTACAAATTTACGAGTCACCTTATTTTCTATTTTTATAATTTTTATTTTTGTTATAATATTTTTGAGCTGCAGTTTTGGTTTCATCTTCACCATTGTACACCAACTTACCAACCAAAATTGGATTGACTGACCGACACCAACCAGAAATGATTACATTTACTGACACATCCAAAAAGAATTTCTTAAATGTATCACTATGGACTGGACATTTACTGGGCAATCCACAAACATATCTATAAAAGAACTGATTGTGTGTTTCACACGTTTTTTGGGTAAAATGGCTTTGCTATCCCTCCTTAGGCAAGACGTTGCAATATTTTTAATTTAATTGAATTTTCAATTTCTTGGCAGAGATAGCAAAGCCATTTTATGTTTTCGTATTCTTTTGCTTTAATGAATGTATTATTTATATTTATTAACACATACATCATATAAAAGTTACATGATATAAACTAACATTTAAAATAATAATATGTACATGTGAAAAAATAAGCAAAAGAATCATAGGGCATCAAAAAATTCGTCCGCATCGCTGTCAACAGGAACAGTGCCCAAAAGGCTGGCGGCATTACCATGTTGAATGGCGATGCTAATTCTTTGGCCAAGAAACAGGCCAGCCCTCTGGTCACGTGAAGAGTCGACTAACCACTTGGCGATATCTCGAAAAACCAAGTGGGCACTCGGACCCCATGGCCCTAGTGTTTCAAGTTTCAACCCCAAACGGCTCGAACATATAACTCTCCCAATCAGATTGCAATATTTTCGCCGATTGAGGTTTTCTGCACCAGCAGCAGCCGCTCCAGCACAGCCCACCGCGCTAAGAAGTTTCAATAATACAGATGGATCACCCGCAATGAAACGCTGGATGTCGGCCTGGGCCCCAAGTCTGCTAATTTACAAATGCTTCAATTGAATCTCAATTGCATCTCGATTGAATAGTTTGGCACATTTGGTATTCTACTATTTATTTAAGACCAATGGTTTTCCATTGACATATCATCGAACTGCCACTCAATCGCCATTGAACAATTTGCTATTCTGCTCTTCAATCATGTCACAGTTGTGTCTCGATCTTACAATTATTGGTAGTCCGCTCGTTATTTGACATTTATGTCAATCGTCTCTCAATGACAATCTTACCATTGAAGTACAATTCAACAACGATAGATCGTCACGCGTAGCGTTTCAATTGTTGTATAATTATTTTAATTTAAAATAATAATGAGGCCATCACCGAGTTTACGTTGGCGTATTTTGGCTTTAGCCAATTCTAATGATCGCCTTCGACGATAGCAATATTAGAATTGGCTCGGCAACGTCGCAAATCCCGAGCTACAATGAGGTGGTGCTTTTTTTTTTGAGGATGGGAAATCATCAAATGACTCCTCCCGCTCTGGGATGAGGTGGTGCTTAGATATAAATTGTCTAATAAGAAATTCTGAATAGGTAACTATTCTATTTTAAGTAAATACAATTTTTGTAATATAAAATTGAAATATTAAATAATTGCAGTCAACGAATTTGAATTAACTTTAATAAAGATTTCAAGTACTTACTTATTTAATTTGTCATTTTGCAAATACTCGTTTTTAACACTACGGTTCACGCGCCTCAAAAAGGTTCATGAGTGCTCGCGTGGGCTACCCTTGTAGCCCATTTAAAATCGAAATAAAACAAAAGACAATGGTTTTATTTTAAAATAAAACACATTTATTGTTATTATTGACATTTATTAAGTAAAATGAAATTATAAAATTATCTCTTCTTTCTTAAACTAAAAAATATTCTTAAAAAATCACATAATTTTTACGTCTTTGAGATCAATCAACTTTTGGTAATTTTTTTAAGTTTGTTTTAAAATAAAAAAAAATAATTTTCATTACACGAAGGGCAAATTAAAATTTGGTGATCACTGCATATACGCCTGTAGCATTTTGAGCAAGTTTTCCTTGTGCTGCGATCGCGAATTCTGCTACAAAACGCACAGCGTGCAACCCCGCCACGAATTGGTATACTTCCTTGTTGAGGAACTTCTGACATATTCAACAATAGTTTGGCTTTTGTTTTGATGCTTCTTGGAACATTGTCTTTGTAAATACGTTCTAAAATTAATGGTTTCACAAGCTCAAACCCCAAAGAATGAAGAAAAATGCGTCTGATGACGTTTTTATTTGAATTATTCAGCTGATGAATAACTAGGCCATTTATGGCGGCAACATTCAATAAATTAAAAAATAATGTAAGAGGCCAACGTCTACTATTTCTAGATACGTCATATTGACGACACATCCTGTCCACAATATCCACCCCACACTTTGAGTGATTATAAAAAGTTATGATTTCAGGCTTTTTTGCGTAGCCGGTAGTAGGATCGATTACGTCATCGTGGTGCATTGTCGACAATAATAAGACTGTTTTATTCCTTTTTGGCACATAACTGACTAGTGTACAGTCTTTCTGAAACCCAAATAAAGAGCTATTTATTTGTCGGCCCTAACTAGTCTTAAAATTGGTGGGTATTTCTGGTTTGTTGCTCTTGAGAGTGCCGACAACAGTAATTCTTTTTTCCAAAAGCTGCAATGCCACTGGATAACTGGTAAACCAGTTATCCATCGTAACATTACATCCTATATTTATAAGTGGCTGTAGTAATCTGTTGGTAACGTCTGCAACTTTGTTGGATACACGAAATGGGCCTTCTGGTTGTTCACCACAATAAACTTCAAAGTTGTAAATATACGGGCATTTTGTGTCCACTACCATAAATATTTTTATTCCAAATTTTGAGTAATTCCACTTTGCCCCACCAAGCCCGCCACCCTGGTGTGGCAAAGTGGACTGCCTAAAATTTTGCAGTGGAATATGCCCCACTATTCTGATTTGATGGGGCGGATAACACTAGCATAAACACTTTGTGGATTCTGCCCCACTAGGGTTGGCACCTCAGGATTTGTGTATGAAGGTTAACATGTATTTTTACATTTGTTTGTAAAAAAAATAAATGTATACCTATATCTGTAAGTAAAACGTTATTAGTGCTGGAAGCTTAGATTTAATACGTAGCGAAGTGGTTTAAATAAAAGTAAAAAATAAATAAATAATTTTAATGTACTATTTATTTCTGGAAGGAATCGGTTTATAAATCACAGATTAATTACCTTTTACAAATAAAATTTTACTAACTAAGATAAATCTTGATAATCACAAATTAAACAATGATTTGTTCTTATGATATGTTCTTAAAACGAAACATATTTACTACATAACTATTCAAAATCACAGATTCTTCATCATTTGGTATACCTTTTACAAATAAAATCTTACTAACTAAGATAAATCTTGATAATCACAAATTAAACAATGATTTGTTCTTATGATATGTTCTTAAAACGAAACATATTTACTACATAACTATTCAAAATCACAGATTCGTCATCATTTTGTATGGTTTGTGTAGATATAGGTATTTTCTTACTGATTACGTTATAAATAAAAAAAAAAAATTTAAGCTATATACATACAAACAGCCACTAAATTACTTGTTACAAAAAATAGAATCACAGATTATAGAGTCACAGATTATAGAATCACACATTGATCGACATGGTATAAAACAGTCTTATGTATTACCTTATGAATAAAAACAATTTATATGCAAAAAAAAACAGCCACGAAATTACTTCCGGCTAAAAAACAAAAACTAAAATTATAGAATGATAAAATTTTACATAGCAAAAAGTCTTATTAATACAAATAAGAAACATCCTAACGAAAGTAGGTAAATACTGACTGTTGACAAAATAATTATCATAACAAACAGCCACTATATTAGTTTGAGTACTGACTATTTATAAGAATTAAAATCATCTAAAATCATAGATTTTGTATTTGTTTAGTTCACATTTTTTGGAAAAACTAAAATAGATTTCTTGGAAAAACTATCTTAGTTTTTCCAAAAAATGTCCAACCGTAATGTCGCCGTTTATGAGCTCCATTTGGGCATCTTGTATATTCTGATCGTTTTGTATATATTTATCAAGGCGTAGCTTGGAAGGTTGGTTCTGCATAGATTTAACTATTGAAAGCGTTATGTCTTCGTATAAGACATTAAGAAGTCTTAATAAACTGGGGCTTTTTTTAAGAATTTTTTTGTTAAGTTTATTATGCCAACTTTCGAGGGCATTAGTTGTGCGGTGTTTTGCCCCAAATACGCACCACACTTTTAAAAAGTTATCTTTCAGCCAATTGCGCAGCATATATTTTCTAAATTCTTTACTTTTTTCGTCATCTGGGCTTTGTGCGGCTATGTAAAACCAACCTTCAAAAATCTTTTCTTCTGGTAATAAGGGTAAGACTGCGCTAAGCGCTACTTGTTTTCGCAAATATTTAGATTTTGTCAACCCTAACCCTTTCCCCTTTTTCCAAATTGCTTTACAAAAATGAAAAAAGCACCCTTTGATTGATGCTGATTTAAAGACATTTTTAAAACCAGTCATAGCCGCTGCCTCAAAATCCGACTGAAAACTATGTGGTTGCCAATCCGGAATCTGTGATTTTATTACAGAAAAGAGAGCGGTGTACTTTGGCTTTGGTTGATTTAGTACTCATAAGAGCATATACTAATGGCACAATATTTGTTGTTTGTTGGGAGCTACCCAAATCAGCATGCAACGAATACAATTGTATGAACGGTTGTGGGCAACTTTTAAAAGTGCCATCGCCAAAAAAATGTTTGCAGGTTTTCATCAAATTCTTAGCATGCTCTGAACAAAATATTAAAATAGAAATATCTTCGTCAATATACTTGGCAAGTAAAAAAGAATGAAATTTTTCAGGAACTTCTATTTCTGATAATGTATTGTAATATATTTTTTTTACATTAGCATTTTTGTTTCTGTATTTATACAATGCAGACTTTACTTTACAAAATGGAGGAATTTTACTCACAATATTGCTGTTGCTACTTTCTAAATGTAAGGAAGCTACATTTTTGTCGTATGTTGCTGGAATGCTTGGTACGTCTGCTGAAGTGATTTCTCTCTTTATTTTCTGCATTAATTTTGTCACTTTGTTTCGGTCAAAATCAGGTTGACATTGGTGAGGTTTTTCGTTTAAAAGTATATTTCCCTGAAAACAAAAAAATGTAGGTATTAGAAAATATTTATAACATAGCACAACTTCAAGTAATATTATATGTATATGTATTATTATTATTTTAAATTGTATTAGACCCGTATTACTAAAAGTGAGTCAGTAAAAAGAATTACTAATAAGTAGGGACTTACTTTCACTACAATCGACCCATTGCACTTTTGTCTCCTTCTGTTTTTGCATTCCCAAATTTCAGATGCATTTTTGTACTTTCTTTTGAAATAGTATTGATGCCCAGCTCTAATAATACATTTTCCATCATTTATAAATTCAAGGCCAGTTTGCCCACTAGAACTTCCTGCTACAGAGTCTTCTGCCATTTTTGTAAAGCTGAAAAACACAAAAAATATCTTATTAAAAAAAATCTACACAAATCATCAGCATCCATGAAAAATAAATACGAAAATACTTACAATAAACTCAATACCACTCACCACCACTCCACAAATGCAAATGTCCGTCTATTTTGTAAACAAACAGAATGAAACAAAAAATGTCAGACAAGGACAACCGATAAGTCGCGGTGGGCGAGGCAGTGGTGAACCATAACCGGTTTAGTCATTTTTACTCCAACAGCATGTTTTAATCTCAGATTAAATAAAAAAATACTAACAAACAAATGAAGCCATGATGTTTGTACGTAAAGGACCTCAAAATAATAGACCTATTTTGACATTTGTGTTCGCGGCGTAATTAGTGATGTAACCATACGACTCGTAGCTAATTTTATGAGCTTATAATTACAAGTATTTATTTACTTTTTCGAAGCCGGGATAAAATGATATAGATTTTTTTTTAAACTTAAATCCTTCCGATATTTTTATTACTTTCGAATGCATTTCAACGCATTTTTTTATTATTTAATAAGTATTTGATTTATTTAAAGATAAAAAATAATAATATGACAATAATACAAGTACATATCACAAGACTTAATAACTAGACTTAATAAATTAACATAAAACTATAACTCTCATAAAGCGTTTCTGAACGCATTCTTTCACAATCTGTGGTTACGTTACGTTTCGATACTAGTAATATAGTATTTACGATTTCTTTTAATAATTATTATTTAAATTATCCCTTTAGTAATAGTGTTCTCGTACATTATTCTTCGTTTTTTGTTATTTAATAGTTATCAACAGTGATAATGTATCAATTTCTGGGCAAACATCTAAATATATTTTTAAATCATTTAATGTTTGCAACGGATGGATCGGAACGTAAATGGAATACAAATAGCAAATGTCACAGCTATGTCAGACTAAATTGAATAAATACAGCAAAACTATATAATGTATTTAATTAAATCCAGGAAGATTTAATATGTGACAGTTTTTTACAAAAGTAGAACCTTAATACACTGTTTAAATAACCATTTTGATGTATTTAGATTTACGTTTGCTTGTCTCAGACTTGTCAAATCCTAACGTCAGTGGTTACATTTATTTTTTTTACAAACAAATGTAAAAATACATGTTAACCTTCATACACAAATCCTGAGGTGCCAACCCTAGTGGGGCAGAATCCACAAAGTGTTTATGCTAGTGTTATCCGCCCCATCAAATCAGAATAGTGGGGCATATTCCACTGCAAAATTTTAGGCAGTCCACTTTGCCACACCAGGGTGGCGGGCTTGGTGGGGCAAAGTGGAATTACTCCAAATTTTGCCGGTTTGTTGGGTAGATACATAATAAAACCACATCGACCTCTAAATGCTACGAGTTGTTCATCCAACGTCATGTGTTCACTTGGAGTATAATATTCTAGGCAGTGGTTTCTCATACCCTCAATAAAGTACCGTATGGCAGCAAGCTTATCAATTTCTTGTCTTTGAGGGCGATCGCGGATGTCATCAAATCGCAAAGATCGTAGTAGGAATCGAAATCTATTTATCGACATTGTGAGATAGACCAGTTCAAAGCCTGTCCCAATGGAGTTGTCCCAAAAGTCTTTAAGATTTTGACGTCCTGATCTATTGGCTCCGATTACTATAAGTAACCTAACAAACGCTCTCATTTCAACGAGAGTCGTAGGCTTCGCATCGCGTTCTCTTTGGTATTTATTCTTTATAGTATTTATATATATATTTGTACAATTTACCAAGGCTTCAAAAACATCAGTGTCAAAAAATAACTCGGAACATTGAAGGGGTGTGCTGCCATTACAAGCAGTACCTTTTGGTCCTAAAGGTCTTTGTATAATATTGTGAGAACGTACCCTTGCTGCAGGAAATGGACGCTTCTTCCATTCTGTTTGATTTCGTGACTTATAAGTGGCTAAATCTGCAAGCGGTACACTGTCATCCGAATCACTGTTTTGTTCAGCAATCTCATCATTTTCATCATCTTCCTGCTCGGTGTCAGTTTCATGCGGAGAATGAATTATATTTTCTTCTTCTCTCAAATCCTCTTCCTGTTCGCTTTCAATAAAATCATCCTGATCTGACTCCTCTTCTAGCCATCTCAACAAGTTTTCTTCCATTCTGCGTTCCATATTTCCGATCTGTTTATAAAATATCAACAAAAAGTAAGTTTAAAATTCATAAATATAAAATATAATACCAAAAAATTAAATTAAAAATTTAAAAAACCCCCGACTACGAAAAATCCTATAAAAAGAAAAAAATAACCTTGAAATTTTGACCCTACGTAAGTACGTATGAAATTTTTTGATTAAATGTTGTCCTGTCGGGGGACCGCTCTAATTATTAGCCTAACGTTCTGTTAAAGTTTAAAATAGTAGCGGTCCCCCGACAGGACAATATTTAATCAAAAAATTTCATACGTACTTACGTAGGGTCAAAATTTCAAGGTTATTTTTTTCTTTTTATAGGATTTTTCGTAGTCGGGGGTTTTTTAAATTTTTAATTTAATTTTTTATTTCATGCTTTTTGTAGGGACTCCTTATTATTTCTTTTCTTTTATTTTATTGCGTTTTAAGATTCAGGTAATCTGGTATTTAATCAGGTTTTTTGTAATTCGCCATTTTGTGGTGGTGGCCACCTTGGATTTGAAATTTGTCATAGTGTATATAGTATTCTACTAGTCAAGCCCTTTCATTTGATACCCATATTGAGGGAATTGTGAAAAAAAATGTAATTTGCCATTTTGTGGTGGCGGCCATCTTGGATTTGAAATTTGTCACAGTGTATAGTATTCTACTAGTCAAGCCCTTTCATTTGATACCCATATTGAGGGAGTTGTGAATAAAAAAATGTAATTTGCCATTTTGTGGTGGCGGCCATCTTGGATTTGAAATTTGTCATAGTGTATAGTATTCTACTAGTCAAGCCCTTTCATTTGATACCCATATTGAGGGAGTTGTGAATAAAAAAATGTAATTCGCCATTTTGTGGTGGCGGCCATCTTGGATTTGAAATTTATCATAGTGTATAGTATTCTACTAGTCAAGCCCTTTCATTTGATACCCATATTGAGGGAGTTGTGAAAAAATATGTAATCCGCCATTTTGTAGCGGCGGCCATCTTGGACCGATTTTCATCAAACATAGCTAAGAACACTCCCGACAAATTCACCTTTCAAACAAAAAAAACAAAATTAAAATCGGTTGATCCGTTCGGGAGCTACGATGCCACAGACAGACATACACACACACACACACACACACACACACACACACACACACACACACACACAGACACGTCAAACTTATAACACCCCGTCGTTTTTGCGTCGGGGGTTAAAAATTAATAAGAAAAGATAAATATTTATCGCAAATTTAAAAAAAAATCGCACCTTAAAAGTTCCGCCAGTGCACGCATGGGCTACATACGTAGCCCAATAACTTTAAATCGTTATTACTCGCACGTGCGCCAGCGTCGAGCGCTCACGCCACACTAAACGCGTCGAGCAACAACCAATCGGAGCTTAGCTAGAGGCTCATAGTTAAATCACACGATTTCGTGAAGTAATGAACAAAAACAATACCCTGGGCTACATATGTAGCCCGTGCGTGTACTCGCGTGTTAACTTTTAAAAACTTTTTACGAGTACTATTTAGAAAAATTTAAAACACAATCAACAGTCACTTTATATTTTGACAAGTTGGTTGAATTGAAAGTGACATTTCCGTGACAGCAACAATTTTTTACTTTGGCAGCACAGTCCCCGTATTATAAGTAGTGTTTTTTACAACATTTGGTCTTATTCTATCGAGAAGGCATTTCATTATAGACAATATATTTATTATGAGTCGTAATTTAATCGCAGAAATGAAAAAAAAACCTTTATTTAAAATAAGTTATAACTCATTCATTCATTCAGTGTCGTGGTAGATTTTAATAGGCAACACCGCGAAATATTCAACTGACACCATTGCAATCCAATTACGATTCTATTACAATTCAATTGACACCACATTTAAGTTTTATCAGAATACGCATTTTGTCACAATGATAATTGAATTATAATTGACTCTCGATTGAATCGTAATAGTGCGACATGTCATTGAAATTAGCAGACTTGGGGCCCTGATTGGAAACGTTCGTCGCATTAGCGGTGAACGGTGCAAACAATGCATTATTGGCTGGATAATGCATTCTATTTTTGAAACAGCTAGCAAAATAAACAATTGAGCCATTCGAAACGAATGGCTCCTTGACGAGCATGAGTTGTACTTGACTGGTCAAAGCAAATTTCACAATTAAAATGAATATTTTCACTTTCCTCAGGAACAACAGGAGTATCAACCTTCTCTCAATCAAGTTTGCCCTCCTAGAATGAGGAGAATTAAAATGATTTAATAAAAGAGCTTTGAAAGCTCCTTCAAAGGCCACTGTATCAGGTGCAGTATTCCTGGAGCCATAACTCCTGATGTTCCCGAAAAATTTTTCGACAGGGTTGAAGTTCCGTGTCAACATTGCATCTAAACCATATTTACTAAACAACACTGTCCAAAGAGATTCCATGCCCTCTATAGTTTTAATTAGATTTGTCACAGACGGTACAGTTGTCTCAGTCTAACGGATTATGTTTTCAATTTTAATTTTTTTAATATATTTTACAGTCCTAAAAACTTGTTTAGCTTTTTGCTACAGTTGATGATGCTGTGAATTGTGTTTCACAGGCCCTTTATAAATTTTACCGTTTGGTATGAACATACTGCTAACATTTAGAGAAACAAATAAATTATTTATTAATAAAGTCATGTCTACTATTTGACGACATTCCTCGGGAAGATCCTTCCTTGCCGTCAAGTGTTGCATCACAACACCAACACTGTGACTAAATATTTGTGTCGCCGATTTTACACGCATTTTATTTATTTTCTCCGGATTTATGTGCTCTTTCGTAATTTTGTCAAGGAGACTTAACTCTCCATAAGATTTGTCGGCAGCATTATATCATTTGGTAATATTCCCATTTTATGGTTTTTTTAACACCTGATGTCACGTATTATGACGTATCTTTGGTCAGCAAATTGTTTCTGAGACCTTTTATTAAATGAGGAGTATCATAAAGAAGGATTATACTCTTACCATTCACTCGGAACATTTCATGACGCCATTCTCTTTGCCTTTACGAAGATATGCGGCTTTAGTTTTATTCACCAATTCGGTTATAGCGCCAACATTAACCGGACTTTGGTCACATACCGTGTTAACCACAATTAAGCGTGCTTTCAGTGCGTGTTGGACCACAGATTTATTAACATTTCTAATTCATGCTTTTTTAGTCCAGTTGTAAAGTAGTAAGCAATTGGATGCTGAAAATGATTTTTTACACCCCTGACCATAAAGACAAGGGCATGGTCAGCAAAAGAGGCCTCTTGATTTGATGCAAACCCTTCCAGTTCATCCTTATGTGCATTATAAAGCACTTGTGGCGTAATCGACATTTCGTCGAACATGAGACAGCAGAGTCGATCTGGCACATCCTTTTTATCTAGCCCTTTTTCAATCTTTTCAAATACAACTGGATTATACCTGGTGCTAATTTAATTTGGCTCAGCAATCGCTTCATAGCTTTTGCTAATGGCAATGCAAAATATTTGCACAACAGCCAGTAGCATTTAGGACTCCTTTTGAAGAGTGACAAGGACATCAGTTTTTCCTCAAGAGAAAACCGTCTCCCCTTTGTGCTGGTTTGGTCATATTTTTGTCACTTGTTGGAATGCAGCTTAATTGGATAATTTTTCTGCATTAACCAATCTTTTTTTGAATGATTGTTCTTTTTTGCGCAAACGACTTATTACATTTTGAAGATACTTACTTAATTTTTTGATGAAATCGTCTCATTTGGATGCAATTGAACCGCACACGACTTTCACGAGCATCTGAAAAAATGAAAAATCAATCTATACTTCTATATGTATACTAATATTATAAAGAGGAAAGATTTGTATTTTTGTAACGAATAAATTCAAAAACTACTGGACCAATTTTAAAAATTCTTCCACCAATAGAAACCTAAATTATCAGGAAGTAACAAAGGCTATACATTTCGTCCACGCGGGCGAAGCCGCGGGCAACAGCTAGTCTAGTAGTTATATCGACCCATCCGAAGAACAACGTTACATTTGAAATTTACTAGGTTTTCAGGAGAGCCATTCAAAGTTCACCCCATACTTAAATGCTAATAACTTTTTTAATTATTGAAATAAAGTGATGAAAATTCACATATACTTTAATTACTTGTTTAGACAACATTTTAATAGAAAATGATTGTATTTATGCTATTATTTTCTAAAATAAGGGGTATTATAATCACATGTTACTTTGTTCCACGTGAAGTCAATGTAACTAAGTTAACATAAAACAGTGTTTTAGGGAATTGGGTGTAGATTTTGTGATATATTTGTATATAGTTCACTTTTCTTTGGAGTTCCAGTAATGTGTGACATTCAAGATGTAACATTTGCAAAATTAAAACGAGGAATAATATCGACTTAATGAGTTTTATTATGAAAAATATAAAAATTATTGTAACAAACTATTTTAAAACTATTTCAGTGTAGGTAATAATTGAGTGATAGGCATAATTTTACCTATTTAGGTACCTATACTTAATTATAAAAGTAGTTGGCAAGGAAGTAAAATCTAATTAATAAAGTTACATAAAACTTTGTACTTTTATATCACAGTTAATTAACATTAATATTGACCAGTACTAATGGTAAGTATTGAAAATCAAATTTTTGGTAAGAATGTAATATGAAATTCTGAATGAAATTAAATTCTCATATAAAAACTTTATATAAACTAAACAAAACTTAAAACAAACATAAACAATTTCAATACTTAATTTGAAAATAAAATTTCTAATAATCAGTCTTTTTACTCCAAGTGACAAATTAGAAACCAATAAAAAATTATAAGTAATTATGTCATGAAATCAACAAAGAAACTCTAAAAAACAACATTATATTATAAGTTTAAAAGGAAAAATAATCAAAAAAAATATTAAAATTAAAAGGAAAAATAATCAAAACATTACTGTAATCATCGTGCCTACTAATTTTCTTCATCATCACTTGTGCTGGCATCACCGTTGGGCAATGTTTTGAAATAATCATGATATTCAACAGGTATAATATTTGTATTGCATAAACTAAGAAGATCTTTGTATTTATCCCGCGAAATAGGCAAAAGCTGATTATAGGCCTTTTTTATTTGCATATTTTGATTGCCTCTTGAGTTTCTAGTTGTATTACCGATAGTTATAGCATCATACATTTCAGCGCTTAAATCGTATTTATAGTATAGTTTGTTTGAATCATTGCAATCTACGTGTACTTCTTTAATATTGTTCCAATTAACTTTCTGACCACGACAATTTTTACTCCATAGTTTATCAATAACCCGACTTTTAAAATCGTAAAAATGCTCTTGAGTCATATTTTTTACTTCATACGGATAATCATTATTTTTACTCCATCTCACTAATAATTGCCACTCTTGAGGTGTATAGATTATTTTGGCACGCGAGGCATTTTCAATACATGCATGAACGCTATCACCTTCATTCTGCGTGTGACCTTTCTCCATAAAGCGATGTGTGATGGTCACTTTGTACTTGTTAGAAGCGTAAAATTAAATGTAGGATGAGTACACGATACGGTTTCTATTTTGACCGGCGCAGTTGTCAGACCAAAACAGGAACTCGCGAACTCCTTTTTGCACGTTACAATCAATAAAATCAATCAAACAACTGCTTACATCGTTTGCTCCACGCTTAGCTATCGTTTCGTCCCACATAAAACACGTTCCATGTTTATTACCCATATCAAAAATTGTAAAATTTAAGCAGCTTAATTTTCTTTTGTAATAAAAAATACTAACTTGTCCGTGAGGACAAGTCAATACCTTTTCAAAATCGAACACCGCACAGACTATCTCACCATTAGAATTTTTGGCCCTCTCTTTATCTGCAGTTTTCATAGCTCTTGCAATCTTTTTTCTATCCTGATGTTTAGCAAAAGTATCTTGTTCCACTTCAGAAGGATTTTTCAAATTTTTAAATATGTGACATTGGTCACATTGATCTTTTTTAGGAACAAAAAATGCCTTTCTGTCCGTGCTTTGATTGAGTACTGTTCGTCGTTGAACCACTCCTTGTATAAAGTAAACATGCGGGCTATACTTAAACTACCGTCCAGATATAATTTATTACTTTTCTCCCTGAGATAATGGGATTCCACAGGCTGGAAAGACTTGACGTGGTCACAAACACTACGAATCATTTCATCGACAAGTACTATTTTGTGACTCTTGTGACGACCTCGTTGATCCTCTTCCACGACTGCAGTACCATCATACTTTGACCAAGCAGTTTGTAATACTCTGCCACTTATGCCAAGAGTATTTAAAAACATTGTCTTACAGACATCTATTTTAGCGCAAACAGGTTCGGACGTTATAACAGGAAGAAAATATTTATAAGTAAACTTACGATTATTTGGCTCGTCACTATTAATACAGCGTTTTTTTTTTAATTTTTAGTGTAAACTGTATTACGTAAGCCCACTGTTTCTGTTTATCAGCCAATGACCAAAATTTCCTGAAAATCTCTAGGCGTTGATCAGGTGTTATTTTGTCACTGCATTTATAACGACATTGACATGCTGGCCTAATTAACTTCTCATCTACTAATTTTCCTCTTTTCGATATATATGATTTACCCATATTAGTGCGACATTTCCGTTTAACATCATACCAGTTTTCCACGTTCCGGGTACGTTTTCTAGATTTTCTATTCGTAGTTGAAGGGTTATCAGCTGAATCTAACCAACATTCATGTTCCGTACAAAATACATCTTGACATTTAGCCTTGGAGTGATGGTTTAGAGGAGATGGCATTGGTGTAGGGATATTCAAACAGTCTACCAATATACTATTATGATTTACTGGCATCGGGGAATTTTCAAAACTTGTTGTGGTTTCGATATTAAATGGAGATGGATCTATCAAAGTGGCACTGGAAATATTATCATATATTATCATCGGAGCTGGTTTTGGGCTTACATTTTCGGGGACTGTATTTAATGAGTTAACAGTGTCATTTACAGCATTTTCATCTTCTATGTTCAATAATAATTGATCTTCTTCGATTGTGTTATTAACGACAACTTCGTCCGTATCACTGAAAACGTCGCGTAAAAGGACGTAAGTTTCTTCGACCCCGTCCGGTAAAGGTGATTACCTACTACTTAGATAGTTTATGATTCCTAATGTGAACAGATCTAGCGCAGATCAATAGTAGAAAAATCATATTTTATTTTACACAAATAAATAGTAATTTTGTAAATAATCCATAATAATGCTCTTAAACAATTCTAGTATTAAAAAAATGTAAATATTTAAATACATAAAAAGATTTTATTCGAACAAAGATACATTTGATTTGACTTCCATCGAACAACGTAACATATGCGGATAGTACATTATTCTACTAATGAATCTCCGAAGAACACAGTTACATCTGCACTCATTGTATAATAATAATGATGATATTTCCGAAGTATGACGTTACATGTTCACTTGAAATACAAAAATTTATAAAAATACTAATTTATATAAAATTAAATGTAATTACTTTTACCATGACAACAACTATTACTTTTCATATTAAAACATAACATTTTAAAACATTGTATAGTTTTCAAAGTAAACTGTTTCACGTGCATATGTATCTATTTTGTTCGGAGGACACAAAATTTTGCGGTTTAACCTTCTTTACGGATATTTTTATTAACAAACAGTAAACAATCATAATTTCATTACATAATTAATAAAAATAAACACTTACCATTATCTTTTTGGATAAAGTTTCGTTGTAGCTGTTGACTAGAACTTGTATTATCTATACTTTCATCGGGCAAAATTAAAGACAATATTTTCTTCGAACGTTTCATATTGAATAATAAACTCAAATATCAAAGGAATATGTAAATGCAATTAGAAAAACAAATAAACAACACGTAATTTAACCGTCACCCATGCACAAGCAAACACATACACACCTCCCGCCGACACGACCGCGAATGACGAAGTAACCAGCGCGCGGGCAGCGGTAGCGCGGGGTGGGGCCCGTGTACATCGATCTATCTATTAATGAATTGCTATTCTTCGAAATACTACTACGTATTACGTTCTTGGCACATTATCACTTCGAAAATAGGCTTCATAAAAAGAAAATAAATACACCATTAGATAGCTCTTGTTATTCTAAATTAAATACGATAAACAAAAAAAATTGATACATTTTTACAAGTAACTATGTTCTTCGGATGGGTCGATATATTTTGTTTCAATCCGTCTAATTTAAAACTGTTTTTACACAAATAATTTATACTTATTGATTTCTTAAAACTACCGCTATTTGCAAACTAACTTACGTGGAATTTCAATATTTGTGCAGGCTAATGCTCTAACGTAGTAAGGTAAGGTTTTAATTATAATGCTGAAGATTTAAGAATTACCTTTGCGTAATTATTTCTTTTTGAGATGGCTTATCATGTTATAATTATGCTCCATTGTCATGTATTTATAGCGGCACTCGTCGGCGGTATGCCTGCGCCAGCCGCACGCCGTGCTGCTACCGGCGCCTTTGCCCGTGTCCGGCACAGCGCACTCGCGGCCCCCGTGCTGATCACGCCCCCATTTTGTTCTCAACGCGCCTCCGCACTTACTTTCTGTTCAACCGCGGCCGCGTCTCGCTCCGCCGCTTCCAACCCACAAGCCAATTTCACCGCCCCTGACTACGTCAGATTGTCCTCTGAAAATAACCTTTGCCGTATGACGTCACTCTTAACTCCGCACATCAACCGATCTCGCAGATTCTCCTCCAAATTCCCGCCAAACTCACAGGTTTTCGACAGTTTTTTGATCTCGGTTAGGTATTGTGTTAAATTTTCGTCGTCGTTTCGCCTTCTCTGACGAAACACTCCGCCATGACAGCTGGTTTCGGTTGAAGATGATTTTCCAATGTCGTAACGGATTTTTCGTAGGTTAACTCCGCCGGTTTGCTTGGGCTGCACAAAGTGCTCAGTAACTCGTACGTTTGATCACCAACGCCGGTTATCAAGATCGCCAACCATATGTTCTTATCCACGTTATTGAGTTTAAAATACATCTCCAACCTTTCCACGTATTTAGACGTAACATCAAAGTCTCTTATTTTACCGATTTTTGCACTCGACAGTTTTAGTTAATCTTTAACACGATACACCGAATATGCAGGATGATACAATCCCATTCTCGTCGTCACTGAGAAGTTGGTACTTAAATGAAAGGCGTGAGTAGATAGCAAGCGTGTAATGCAGAACTGACGCTGATACAAAGGTGACACCTTATTTATACTGCTGAGTGATTTTATTTTATTTTTATTTCTTCAGGACATCAAACAATTGCGTAATAATGCTTAATACTAGTACAGATAGATTATAGAACAATTAGGTAATAACGCAACCAGCACCGTTATCCACATAATAATAAAATAAAAACTTAATAAGGTACAAGCAAACTTAAGCAAACAAAAGACTTAACTGTTATAATGTGATTTATACTACACTAAGTAAAAGGTGAGACAAACTTTTAACAATCGGCTTCGAAACTCATCATCAGGTCTTAACAGAATTGAAACGCGTGCGAACATAAAGTAATTAAGGAAATACGTCTATTATGTATATGACGGAATTATGTCCGAACATACAAAACAAAACATAAAAAACCGGCCAAGTGCGAGTCGGACTCGCCCATGAAGGGTTCCGTTACGTTACGATTTATGACGTATTAAAAAAAAACTACTCACTAGATCTCGTTCAAACCAATTTTCGGTGGAAGTTTATATGGTAATGTACATCATATATTTTTTTTAGTTTTATCATTCTCTTATTTTAGAAGTTACAGGGGGGGGGGGACACACATTTTACCACTTTGGAAGTGTCTCTCGCGCAAACTATTCAGTTTAGAAAAAAATGATATTAGAAACCTCAATATCATTTTTGAAGACCTATCCATAGATACCCACACGTATGGGTTTGATGAAAAAAAAAATTTTGAGTTTCAGTTCTAAGTATGGGGACCCCCAAAATTTATTGTTTTTTTTCTATTTTTGTGTGAAAATCTTAATGCGGTTCACAGAATACATCTACTTACCAAGTTTCAACAGTATAGCTCTTATAGCTTAGAAAAAAGCGGCTGTGACATACGGACGGACAGACAGACAGACAGACAGACATGACGAATCCATAAGGGTTCCGTTGCCATTTGGCTACGGAACCCTAAAAAGACATAAACATCCGAATTGAGAACCTCCTCCTTTTTTAAAGTCGGTTAAAAATATAAACAAGCAAATCTGTAAAATGTTGACATTATGAGGAAGTGTGAATATTTTTTTCACAGATACATTTCTTGAATTGGGTAAGTGTCAAAACAAACAAGTCGATGTCAGCAAATTTATCGTTGTAACTTTTCATAATACGCCGTAAAGGAGCTCGTTCGCCCGCGTTAGTCCTGCACGGCTTGGGGGCAAATAGACTATGAGACTGAGTGTAGGTATCGCGAATACGTTTGGAGCGACTAGGTATGCGAATATAAATTTGGTTTAAGAGGTTAATGCAATCAAATTCATTTCGACAGACTTTATATAAGAATGATTGATCAAGATACAGTCTCCTTGATTTAGGAGTTGACAAGGAGAACTTTTCTAGGAGAGTATGATATATATATAATGTATATACATATATTTAAATATATATATATATATTAACTTATTTATTTATTTTACTTCGATGGTCCTAGTTTATCATCTGTGACTTCAAGTGATAGCTAAGTGACCAGAACCCAGCAATGCATAAATATGTAAGCTGTCACGCCCTTTATGCCTGGAGGCTTTTGTTTAGGTAGTAAATTTACATTTTAATTTTAATTAATTATTTTTCAGCTTGAGTACGTATAGTTTTTATTATATTTGTTGGTATATTGTCGTGGCTAGCTGACATATGGAAAATAATTTAATTTTATGTTCTGTGCCTTGTAACGTTAATTATTTAACACCTAGTATTGTATACAATTAAGTATCAAGTATTTTCTAACTGAACAGACAGCTGTGCTGCTGGGGAGTTTGTTGCGTCACTTCTCCTTCCCAGCGATAACACTAGGAAGTGGTGAAGGGCGGGCGTTTTCGGGGGACTGTCTTTTGTAATTTTGACGTTCGAAAAGTGCTGAATTTCAGCCTAATTTGAATAAATGACTTGATTTTGATTTTTTATTTAATAAAAAAATAGATTACAAAATTAACTAATCACATATTATAATACTGTTATTTAAGTAACTGAAAGGAGATCCGCGAACAGCCCAATAAATTAGGCCTCAATAAACAAAAATGAAATAATTTGGGTTTTCAAGGAGTAATATTAGTCTATAGCCCTGTGTAATTAGTTTTTTGATATAACGTGAGATATGGAAATTAAAAAAAAAACTTTATTTAAGACAGTAGTCAATAAATCCCATTAACATTTGTTCCCGCTCTATCTTTAGGTTATGAGTTTGAGTGATTTTAATATGAGGTGAAAGTTACTTACATAATGTTGAATTTATATTCCTTAGCTGCACATGATCAGGGATTTTAAAGAAAAAAAAACGAATTCAAGTTAATTGAAAATATTTTATTTATTGTTTTCCACACCATCATAGGTGATTAATATATTATCGAGATGCTGGGCGGGAGGTACCACATTTTCTTGGTACCTAGCCCACTCTAAGTACCATATTATACATAAAATATGTCCACAGCAGCCTACTGTTCTCTTGCCCACATTGCAATTGCAATAGTGTTGCAATATTGCGTCCCTTTCGTTAAGAGAGCCGTCAACCAAAATATAAACAAAATATATTTTACGGCCTATATGGCGCGATTGAATTTTGCCTCTTAACAACCAAACACTATTTTCAGTCGACAGCTCTCTCAGTAAACTGCTGTCAACCTCTTTGCATACCTCAGTTGTGAAAGATCCATTGGCTCTTATATGCTCGCGTAATAGGAACGTGCCCGTTTTATTTGGTACGTGCCTAAACATACCAATATCAGCTCATTGTAGGTGAACTGGAGAAAATCACTGACATTATTGTCATCAACATTTATTTTTTGAAAATTCGATCGTCTTCTATTTAAGTTATTATTAATAACTACAGTACTTAAACTGTTTTCAGAGTACATTTTCTGATTTATTATATTAAGAATTTCCCCAGCGTCATTACTGTCTTCTATAAAAGGGTGAAAGGCATTAATCAGGGCAGCAGCAACAGAAAAATCTTTCATCAAATTGCGAGATGCGGCATTAAAATACTCTTGGCGAAAAATCTTAAAGTCACGTTTAAACCTACCATTAATCACTTCTATAACCCAACGACATATTGCCACTGCCCTGGAACGATTAGCCTCTAATGTAGATAATTGTGTTTCACCCTCTTGAACTGTAGCTGGTGTATAAGCACGATACCCACAATTGTTTAGTAATGACAGAGAGTCTCTAAAGCTCCTATCCAGTATAAAAACATCATTTGGACCAAAAAATCTTCTTAACGGTTGATTTTCATCACGAAATTCTTTTACCATTATTTCAGCATCTGATGTTGCTGAATAGGGGCCAAGCACTTCGATAATATATTCATTTGTGTTAACAATTACAAAACATTTTTACAAGGTTTCGATACTTGTGTAAAGAATAAGTGTTTTTTTGATACAAGTAATTGGCACTCTTTGGTACATATACATAAGTACCATCGGCTATCACAATTGCTCTGGTTTTATCGTTGTCTCCATAAATCCCATTGGGAATCATAAGGTTTCTCTGGGCAATCTGTTCTCTGTTTATGTGATTTACACCTAAGTGCAGAGGGACATAGTCCTGTACTAGCAAATCTCTAGCCCGTGATATTAAAGAGGATGTTGTTCTTGTTGGTATTTGAATTAGAGATTCTTTCAAATGAGTCCCCTGTTCTTAATTTAACTAAATATGCTGCTAGGGCAAGCGATCCATTACGCATTTGTGAGAGCCGAGGTACTTCATTAAGAATTTCAGCAAATTGCTGTTTAGTTCGACCAAACCAATAGTGAACTAAATGGTCTGGCATATTCTCAATATTATTAAAATCTTATACTTAGAGGCCTTGTATTTAATGTCATCAAGTCCTCTATTTGCAAAGCAGTAAACATGTGGTTGCTATTGTGTGGGGGATTATTAAAAAATCCCATGAACCATGACTTACATGTCTGCAACATACACGGTTATTGTTAGGAACATAAAAATTGAAGTTTTTTAGTAGAAATTGTCTTAAAGACAATGGTATGGTAAGACGTTCAGTGCGATGGTAGCCCGAGACAAAGCAACGATTTTGTGACTCTGCAGCTCTTGCATACATGGCAGGCATCATTATGTGATCTCGAACATTTGGTGGTACCTCAATGGATGGCTCAGGAATAGGATCGTCGCTGGACCTTTCGGGTTGTTTGAATGTAACATCAAAATGGCGAACGTTACAAAGAAGTTTAACAATTTTATCAGTCATTTTTTGATTTGATAAATTAATTTCCGCACTACATTGGGTACATTTCCCGTGCAAATTAATTTTATCATCCTCCATTTTGTTTTTCTTAAATCGTTTCCTTGTCCAAATTGTTTCCTCCGTTCCTTATATCCACTTAAGGGTTTTATTTTTCTCCATTCATAGGTATCAAGATTAAATGAAAATAATTTGGATTTCCCTACACCGAAGCTAAAATTATTACTTTTACTTGCCGATGTCAATGCTGAAGGACTACTGCTTGCAGAACAATTCTTTTCATCGCTCAAAGTTGTGGGGTTCATGCGATGATCGAATATTACTACCGAAAATGGTATTTCGATTACGTTTTAGTGATTAATATAAAGCCAGTAGTCATTCCGTGCTCAAGTTCTTCAGATGATATCGAAAAAATTGAATCATTATATTTGATATTTGGATCTTGCAATTGTTCAGCATGTTTCCTAAAAAGATTCCATTGATCTACACAGCAAATTTTTGGTTTTCGACCTCTGGCCATTATAATACTGTAATAAAACATTTATGGATTTTAAAGGAAGGATTAATAAGAGTCCTATTTGAAAGTAACCATCGAATACCTTCAGGAAAAGCACGCAAATTCTGAATCGAAAACCAATTTCAACATCATCGTACTACTTTTTAATCTCCGTGGAAATCAACCTACGAACTGACACATTATAATTTTTGTAACTAGCGAAAATGATACGTACAGTCGCGGTTATTAATTTAGTATCATCTTAAGGACTGTATGCTGTGAACGCCCGGTAAAGGCCGTACCTACGTCTGTGTGCATAATGTGATGTATCAACACAGATCGCTCACCTCAGAATTCGAACACTGGCTGGCGTCGAACGAAACAAAAACATAACGTCGCTTTTGCACACAGGCTACGTAATTACGTATGATCTTGGTTGGTTCATACCATTGCTAAAATTGAACACATTACATCAAGTACCGATAGCTGGTAGTCTTACGTATTGGATTATTCAACGCATAGGTCTGGGTTCCAATCTCGATTTGGGACTTTTCTTTTTCTTTTCCAAAAATAATCTTTAACGGTTATTTTGTTATTCTTTTTTTTTACCATTTTTGCAACACGGTGCTTCTTTCTAAATTATTTCTCTCTTCTTTAGACAGTGCTAAACCTTTTAAAAAGTCTTGTTTTCTTTCAAGGTACATATATCAATGCATCCATGTCTGGTTTCTATCAATTTACACCATAATGGGCGTCTTTCGCAGGAACATGTTTAAGGGTCTTTTTCTTTTTAATGTTCCTTCTCCTATAATTATTATTTTCTAGCCGAATTATTTGTTCGTTTGCATCGGTCTCAAAAATAAATTTATGCACATAGGATTGCAGTGTGCCACCGGTATTGAAAGATAATTTTTATTTATTTATTTCAGGCGACGCAGGCCCATAGATATACACCTTAACCTAAACATACATATTTTACTACAAAATAGTACTTCACTAGCTAAGTAGTTCTTGTGCTGTTCTGTGGTACTTGTCCGTGGAAGCGACGGAACACCATATGATGCGGCCAGAAGTCTTCATCCATGACGACGGGCAGATAACAATTGGGTACACGCACCACAAACGCCTTGAAGTTGACGTTGCAGTGCGACTCCAGTAACTGCACCCTCGGCGAGTACCTCGTTTTCTGGCGCACGTACTCCACGATGTACAAGATATGACTGCAGCCGCGCATCTTCCGCTGTATAACCCTTTTAAGGAGTAATTTACTCTTTTTCCTCCTACGTACTTGGCCACTCAGGCATTAAATCTTTCGACCGAATTGTTAGTTTCGTTATACGCGAAACTGTACGCTTGTTGGGAAAGTCTATGCGCCAAATCGGGTAGTTTTTGGAACACCCCAAAAGCTACCAATTCTGGGACAAAGTTTTCAGAGTTTGTTTTACTACAAAAGTATAGTGCACAATGGCTGTGATCACCGAATGTGTGCTGGGGCCCATTTTGGATATCCTTTTGCTTTTTAATATTAACGGCGTTTTCTGCGAAGGGTATGTTTTGCTTAGACCAGTATTTAATAGAAAAGTCCACTCCCCAACGCAACCTCAAATACTTTTCTTTGACAAGCTTCCTTGCTTTGATGTGATACGATCATTTACCCAACTAGCAAAAAGTGGTTTTTATACTTTCCTAGAACTATCATTTATCGAGGACTATATGAGACTTATATCCACATATAAGTCGCGAAAAGGGCCCACTTTATAAGTCTACTCTTACTTATAACGTATTTATATTAGAGCGCTGCAATGCCATATACGCCTATATTGCTCCTGTAATTGATTTACGTCAATGCAAATACTCCTGTTAAGCCGAACGTCCACCGCCAGCTAAAATAATAAGGAACTAAGCTCACTGAACTAAGCTAAGCTAAACTAGGAAATAATTGTTCGTCCACCGAAAAATAAGCTATAACTACGTTAGTGATGATCAGTTTGTGCTGGAGTGTCGAGTTAATCAGACGTGATGGATGAACAAGAGAGGAGTTATGACGAGAGTTCAGAGGAGGATTACATTCGCCATAGGAAAAGAAGATTGATTATTGCTTATTACACAAAGAAAAAACGCAAACATAGATATTGGATAAGCAAGCACATTCAACATTGGAAAACAAGCGGAGAATTTAACACTCTCTATAATGAAGTAGACGATGAAAATTTTAAGTTGTACTATCGTGTATCCAGAGAACAGTTTAATGAGTTATTAACAATGATTGCCAAGGATATCACTAAGATTGATACTAATTATCGAAAAGCTGTGTCACCAGAAGAAAGATTAGCTATTTGTTTGAGGTAAGTGCATCAACATTAAAAATAAAACAGTTTAAGTAACATAATGAGGTATATTCATCGAAACGTAGGTTGTACACAAAAAATATTTTAATTATGTTAAATTAAAGGCTACAATGACTACAATGGGTCAAGGGAATGTGGAGTAGATTGAGCAGACGATGTCGAGTACCCATAGTTGTACTGACTTTCATATAAGTAAGTCTCATACTTCTCTTCCGCTTCCATTATTATATTAAAGACTTTCTTTTTAACGTCTCTTTGCAACCAATCAGGAAATTTGACTGCTGTTTCGCTCATACTTTCAAAAAAAAGTTTTATAGGATGTTTTCTTGTGTCTTTTTCAACTCTCTCTTTCTCCTTTTGCTCACGACGACGCTTTTCATAATCATTATCAATTTCTTTCAGTAAATCAGTTAAAGATTCATCGTTAGTCTTTCTCTTTCTTTGTCTTTGTTCAGAGGGTAAGCTGTCGCGAGATGTAGATGGTATGGATTCAGTGTTAGAAACATATTCAGAATCCTCCAGCGTCGCGGTATTTTGATCTCCCATTGTCGTAGTAGTCGTATCCTGACTTTCATTTGCGTTACCAGCTTCGACTGAAGTGTTTGTAGTATTATTCTGGGTTACATTTATATTACCACTCCTTGTGCGGTTTTTCATATAAGGCAATAAAAATTCAAGTAGACTGGCATATTTCCAAACGTTTATTAACGGTGCAGCTTGGCCACTTGTAAAGCTTTTCATTCTTTTTAATGATTCTCGATGCCCATCTCGTAATTTTTTCCATTCATTTTTAGCCGTTTTAACTGGAACAATAATAAAAATATCATCTTTTGCAGGTTTTTGGCAACAGGGGACTCCTACAAAACAATTGGTTATAATTATAGAGTAGGCGACAGAACTGTTTCTAGAATAGTAGAAAACGTCTGCCACGCAATTTGGAATAATTTGCAACAAATGTATATGAGTGTGCCAATAGAAACAGAATGGAAAGAAATTGCCGAAAATTTTATGAATAAATGGCAATTCCCACATTGCCTTGGCGCAGTCGACGGCAAACACATCTCAATAAAATGCCCACCTAATGCAGGTTCCCAATTTTTTAATTACAAACATTTTCATTCCATAGTATTACTCGCAGTTGTTGATGCGAACAAGAAGTTTATAATTATAGATGTTGGCTCCATGGGCAGATTTAGCGATGGTGGTATTTTTGCTGACAGTGAATTTGGACAAAAGTTAAAAAATAACCAACTAAATTTGCCTAGTGATCAGCCTTTACTAGAAGGTGGTACTCCAATACCTTACGTATTTATAGGAGACCAGGCATTTCCCTTACAAAAACATTTTATGAGACCATACCCACAAAGTGCATGTCGTGATAGTAGAGAAAAAAGGCACTTTAATTACCGTCTCAGCAGAGCACGAAATGTGGTAGAAAATGCATTTGGTATATTATCAATGCGATTTCGAGTATTTCGTCGGCCTTTGGAGTGCAAATTAGAATCAGTTGATACGATTACAAAAGCTACTTGTGTGCTACACAATTATCTTATAACCAAGCAAACAATCTTAGCTTTTGATGTCACGAGTGCTGTAGATGACCAACTTCAATCGGTGGGACATTTATACGATAACTTACGAGCAACTAGGGAAGCATTCCGTGTCAGAGAATCATTCTGTAATTATTTTAACAATGACAATATAAATTAAACTTACCATCTTTTATTTCCGGGTTTTTCATTTCATCCACTATAGTTTTCCATATACCATCTTTTTTATTTGCATCACGGTAATCTTTTGCCTCCGGGTTATACAATATAGGATATTGCTTGACGTATTCAATAAACACCTCCATGCTGCAAATACGCTGTTTCACTGCCTGCGCACGATCACACACTACAAAACAACACTAGCGAAAGGCGCCAGAGGGGTAACGCAAGGGGGTGAGAGAGGCTTAGCTTAGTTCGCGTAGCTTCGTATCGGCCTACACAAATAAGTTAGTTTGACTTATTTGGGATATTTTAGTTAGCTTAGTTGGCATAGTTTGCGGTGGACGCACATGTATGAAAAACTGGCTCAACTATGCGAGCTAAACTAAACTAACTTATTTTAGCTGGCGGTGGACGTTCGGCTTTAATCTCAATATAAGTAAGTTATAGTATAAAATTAGATTAATACGCGCCTAGAAATGCTTCCATAAGCTCATATATTGTGAACAGTCAAAGTGAGTGTATCAGACATTGTTGTGCTCTGTAAAAAAATATTTTTAACATCTTGAGGGTAAGTATTTATATGAATCAAAATTTATTCATGTCAACCATAGTTGAAAAACAAAATGTTATTGTTGTCAAATTGTTAGTCTTATAGCTTATTCGTAGGGGAACATGAATTTTCTGTGAAATCTATCATGGTTTTGATAACAATTTTAAAGCGCCTCTTGAAATTTGCTTATTTACATTTTAGTATTAATTAATATTAAATTAATATTATGAAGGCAGCTGACATTTTCTTAGTAAGCATTTCCAAGTGTGGCATAGTGCTAAAATAAGTATTTTTAGCATTTCCGAGTGTGACATAGTACCAATATGAGTATATTGGTTCTATATTGGATTATTTCAAAACCAAAGAAGATTCGCCATTGTTACCGATTAGGGTTCCGCAATGCATAGATGAAAATCGATTGATATTTATAGATAAGTTAAAAAAATATTTTAAGGTTTGTTCTACGTGCTAGGTTAAACATTGACATTTATTTGACTTAATTATATAACAGGTTCCGACGATTTAAACAAGACTATATCGATGTTCCTGGATATCGATCGATTTTTAACCAAAAAAGATTTCCGATCTTTAAAGAACTTAAAATGGCCTTGGAATGTTACACATTTCTTGTTATCTGAGATATGTCCCGGTTGTTACAGCGTGGTGTCTATTAACACTAGAGATTTACATTTCACTAAAAATCAAGAACACATTAGATCATTGCTATACCAAGATTGGTTTTGGTGTGAGAATTGTTCTACTTACGCAATTAATGATCACTTCCCAAGAGACGAATGTGAAATGTGTAACTAGTACCTAACTGAATATGTACAGACGCCAGCACATCAAGCTACTTAAATCTGTCAAATTTCTTTAAGAGATTTTCAATTTTATCGCTAAAGCACTAAGGTTCAAAGTTTATTGGAAAAATTTGACAGTTTCGGGTAGCTTGATCTGCTGGCGTCTGTACCTAACTACGTAACACAATATTTATTATTACCTACTTCTATGTGAGTAAAAGTGAAAATCTACCTATATTTAAACGAACTTACTTAAATATCAGTTGGAAAAGATTTAAGTATCTGATGTCTGGGCAACACTACACAAATGTTTATGGATCTCCTACAATAACACAATAGGTACGGGCACAGCCTTCTCTATTTTCTTTCAAGCCATGCTGTTAAATCAGGCAACGTCATCTGTGAACAGATCGGGCAGTCCGATCAGATGAACCTGCGAGTATTATGCTGTCGATTTGAGATGGTCAAAAAAGTACCATAAACTCCTACGGTCTTATTCATAAAAAGTTAAAATAGGTTTATTAGCTTGTTATAATGAGACTCCCGAAAAGCATTATTCATAAACGCTTAATAACGCTAAAAAGCTTTGTAAGTATTCAATAGCGGCTTCGTAACTTAAAACAGGATGGACCCTACCTTTAATAAACAGAAATATGGCCGACAAATGTGCAACAGCTGTTTTTTTTTTCGAACCGTCCCGTCCGTTTTATGGTTAGTTGGTTGAAGCTGTTATTTGCAAGGAGCTGGGAAGTAGACACAACTTTAATTTTTTTTTTTTTGTGAAATCCTGTTTTGCGTTAGTTATGCAAGCTCTGCAAGCATTACATGCTATTGAACGAGCAGAACTTGTTCCACGTCGTCGAAAGATTTACCAGGAGAGATGTGATCCATTTTCTTTGCCCGATGTAGTGTTCAAAGGTCGATACCGTTTCAACAAAAATACTATGGCCTTTATAATTGATCTCGTCAGGCAAGACTTGCAACTGGACTCAAGAGGTTGTGGAACGTCACCATAGTTACAGGTGCTTACCGCTATAAGATGTTGGGGTCGTCGTGAAGTAAGCACGTGTACATGTAATTATATCCCGCATTTTAATATGTATTATTTGTTAACGTTTTTAAATCTCCGTAACGTTTTAGGTTCAAGATGATGGGGGAGATATCCATGGGTTGTCTCAACCAACTGTGAGTCGCATTTGTGCCAGAGTAGCCCGCGCGATTGTTCGCCACTCTGATACCTACATAAAAATGCCGAGTCCCTGGCAGAACAGCAAAGAGTTATGAGGGAATTTTTAGAAATAAGAGATTTTCCTTCCGTCTTGGGTTGTATCGATTGCACCCATATAAAAATAAAGAAATATGGTGGTGACGCAGCTCAATACTATATAAATAGAAAAGGATTTTATTCATTGAATGTACAGGTAAGTTCAAACTAATTAACTACTAGTTTTGGGTACTTACCTACTATTATTATTATTATAAAAATATTTATTTCTCACCACAAATGTTAAGAACAACAATAAGTTATTTTCCTTAAAAATTTACCCCTGCCATGTCATCCATATTTCAGGTAACTTGTGATGCTAAACTAAAAATAAGAGACATCGTTGCAAGGTGGCGAGGCAGCACACATGATTCTAGAATTTTTAATAAGTTCACTCTTAAAGAACGCTTTGAGCGAGGCGAGTTCAGAGGGCGACTTTTGGGAGATTCTGGGTAACGACTAGAACAATATCTTTTTACACCCATACTAAGGCCTCAAAATGAACACGAGGAAAGATACAATCGAACCCAGATTTCCACTCGCAACAGTGTTGAACGTTGCTTTGGTGTGTGGAAACAGCGGTTTCAATGTTTATTAAATGGTTTAACAGTGCACATGCGCAATGTCAAACGGACCATTGTGGCACTTGCAGTGTTGCACAATATTGCAATAGGACACGATGACTTAATACCAGGTAACTTGCACAAATCATTGGCTTTGTCTAGTTTTGGAGCAAGTGACTTTGTGTGAAATGTCCACAATATTTAATTATTATTTAATTTAAACCAAAAACAATATAACCAGGAAAACAGTTACCTATTTACGTAGTAAATTATGTTATCTTTCTGTCAATGCAAAACCTAATTTAATTTCCAGATCAAGACAATGAAATTATTGAGATACAGGATGCTGTTGCTGAACCACAAGTTAACGAGGACAGAGGAAGAGGCCCAAACAATGCTGTCTTACGCGCATTTATTGATAGGAATTTTAGATGAATAAGTAGGTATCTAGTTAGACTGTCATACTGAATTTCGACAGTTAATTATTTCGACACGGTCTCAATTTCGAAAAACAATAGTTCGACTACTCATTGCTTCGACAGAACATATATTCGACTAGCATTAGTCCGACAGAACATACTTCGACAACACATACCTTCGAAAAACACTACTTCTACAGAACCCTTCTTCGATATGCACTTGTTCGGCAGATCTCTATTTCGACGGACATACATCATACCTATTACATTCGACATAATACTGCTCTGAAACGTGACATTAATAATAAAATTGAAATTCGCTTTATGATTTTAGGTACAAAATAAAAACATAAATACTTAATCATTAATTAAATTGTTTAATTAACCAGTAACAAATCTTTGTACAGTTTAACTATTTCTTCAGATAACCTAAATAGTAACATAATATTAATAAGTCTTCTTGATTATTTATTAGACATGTGAGTAACGTAAGCTATTCCGCTTAGGAACGAAATTATATTCATGCCATTTTTCAGTATCAAATGTTTTTGCATCCTTTCGTTCTGCTGTAATTGTTTTTTTCTCTTTGGTTGCTCAATTTGAGCCAAAATTCTCTGTATTTCGTTCTGTGTGCTTTTTACTTCCTTTTTCACTTCGGCCAAAGTTTAAAAAATGTAAATTTTTTTTCTGTTGAGCAGAGTATTCCACCTCATATGCCGCCAGCTTTCGATTGAATTTTGAGTCGAAGGAAATCCTCATTCAATGGAATCTGCAACCGACCACATTTCTGGTGGATATGATGGTGGTACTTTTGAATATGTAACTTTAAGTGGACGTGTCTTGTTTTCTATTTTTTGTATGTTCCAGTGACATAAAATTTCGAAAATCAGTCGCTAATTGCATGAACGGGTAAAAATTTTTTCTTAGATTTCATTGAACACTGCGGGGATTTCAGACGCTGCTACATATAGCAAAGCTGAATTATGTTTTAACACTTGTAGGCAAATTCACTATCATTTATGTATTTTTATTCAGTCCAGCCCCTTCAATGTGTTTGATTGTTGTTTTGTGTGTTGATTTTTAATTTCCCAATTTAAACTAGTCGAATTTATAAGAAAGGTCCAGCCTTTTTTTTCCTACGCCAGCGAAAGATAGAGAAACCAATTCAGAGCGAATGCAACTTTTTGCAAATAAACAATGATGAGTTTTTAACATTTAATAGAAAATTCAATAAATATTCCTGACTATTGAAAGTTATATATATATGCAGAGTTTATTTGTTTTTTTTCAGTTTTAACGCTGTTGCCCCTTAAAATGAGAAATCTGTTATGGTCGGTCACCCTAGTTACGATTTAAGTTATCTGAAGAAATGGTTAAACTGTACAAAGATTTGTTACTGGTTAATTAAATAATATAATTAGTGATTATTTATGTTTTTATTTTGTACCTAAAATCATAAAGCGAATTTCAATTTTATTATTAATGTCACGTTTCGTTTTATGTCGAATGTAATAGGTATGTTCCGTCGAAAAAGAGATCTGCCGAACAAGTGCATATCGAAGAAGGGTTCTGTAGAAGTAGTGTTTTTTGAAGGTGTGTGTTGTCGAAGTATGTTCTGTCGGAGTAATGCTAGTCGAATATATGTTCTGTCGAAGCAATGAGTAGTCGAACTATTGTTTTTCGAAATTGGGATCGTGTCGAAATAATTAACTGTCGAAATTCAGTATGACAGTCATCTAGTTACAAGTATTTATTTATTTATTATCATTTTCTAGTAATTGTATTCTTTTCTTAAAAAAATCTATTTTTACTTTCGGGTTTTAAGTCCAAGTTTCGGGCTCTCCTTTCTTCGTTTGCCATTTGGACTTCATGAAGTTCTTTCCTACATGCAGTTTCCACACTTGCTATATTTTTTGACTGCCACCTTGGCACATACAGTTGAAACTGGAATTAAGGCAAAATAAAATTAACACAGATTTTTAATATTTCTATATTCAACATGGGCCTCACAAAAGGTAAATCTGAGGGACGCTATACACAAAAATGTATCTGCGTTGAACGACAAAGCCCACATGTAACGAAGATGATAAATAATGATAGTATACATACCTGTTTAACAAATCTGCCCATGCTGCCAGTTTTTTGAATTTTGTATTGGTATCCGTGTTTTTATTTTCGATAATGGATACACGCTCCCTCAACAAATCCATCAATAAATTCTACAGAAATCAATATTGGCGATGGTCTATGGATGGGATACATTTATTTTCGTTGTTAAACTGATGAGTTTAACAACGAAAATAAATGTAAATAAACACTTGTGTACCTTAGCGAAAAATTTTGAGCTAACCTTATCTTCCTCCAGCCAATTTTCGCTTCTTTGCCTTTTCTTTATATTTTTTTGTTTTCCATTTTTATTTCCATACTTTATTGTTTTTCTTCAAAAATATACACGTGAACGAAACACAAGAAGCCAAGCTCTCCAAATGTCACAAGTGACGTTGTCAATCTTTTTTTTTATGCATTTTTTGGCCGTGGACACCAGATGTTTTGGCATTTAATGTATGGATTCATCAGAATGACAACTTAATCACGTTAAAACGTCTTGTAGCGACAACATAGCTATGACAGGTTTATTGAACGTTTATGAATAGAGAATTTTATAATAGGTTTATTAGTTCTAATGAGCATTTTAACTAATGAGTGTTTTAAACCTATTTTAGGGGATTTTCATGAATAAGACCGCTAGTAAGACTTCTTTTTAATTTGTCGTAGTTGTTACCATAGACGTACAGCAACTACGACAATTTAAAAAAGTAGTCGTTTACTAGAAGTTTCGTTTCGTTTAGTGTCGTTATTTGACCATCTGAAATCGACAGCATAATACTCGCAGGTTCATCCGATCGATTCACGCGCAACTTTGACAAACTTCAAAGCATGGCTTTGTGGTACGGGGAATTACCCGCGCGTCTCTAATTACCTATTTATTTGCTGTTAGAGCGAAGCGAACAAACTACGAGCAGTATAAATAAATCAGTTGAACAGTGAGGACGTAGTCTCGTGCAATTTAGTGTATAATTTTTATATTAATATGTTCCTAAAACATTGTCATTTATGTTGAATTTTAAAATTAGTACCCAGTATTCAAGTTTTATTTGTTTTAGTAGTATCAAGTAGTTTCAATTTAGGTTTTATTTATTTTTGACACCCGACGCAAAAACGACGTGTGTTAGGTATAAGTTTGACGTGTCTGTGTGTAGGTCTGTAACATCTTAAGAGTCCCAAACGGATGAACCGATTTGAGTGCAGTTTTTTTTTAAATTGAAAGCCTTGTCGAGGTAGCTCTTAGCTAAGTTTCAAGTCGAGGGTTTTTTGACCGGCAGGTTAAGTTACATAAGAGTAGGTATTATTATTATCTAACATCATTGACCGGCTTCTTTCGGATCTAGCGATTATAGTGGCGGACTGCTAAGCAAGATTCACAGAGAGAGAGATAATATACTGACATAGAGACCAATCTTCGGCGTTAAAATGGGCAAGCGCTTACGCCTAGCCCCTAACGCCATCTGTTACCAATGGTAGGAATCTTTACTCGACCCATCTATAGCCAGAGCTATATCTGTATATAAACCTATAGGCCATATGTATACGTACGTATAGGTACTATCATAATTTCATGGATGGTTAAATTATACTGTAGATTTTTTTTAAGGATTTATAAATGAAACATGTTATTAATCAAAACAAGTTTATTTGTGTCTTTTAAAGCACTTACAACCCTTTAGTTCGCAGGTGAAAAAAGACTGCAATTTTTTTCTTTTTGGGGAGTCTATTTTTTGTCAAAATAACTCTATAAAATTGTTTGAAAAAATCTAACGTATATATACTTTTTGAGAAAACATATGTTGTTCAGATACAACGTTGCGAAACTTTCTAGTGAAAAGTGGCAAAATATTATGTTGTACACTACCAACATTGCGGCTTGAATTGACAATTACACTTTCAATCAAAATAAAATATGGAGAAACAAAGTTTATTGAAAAAAAAATACACCAATTCAGCTTTCTTTGACATAGTTATCATCAATTAGACGTTGACATGGTAATGGTAATAACAATTTCTTTTTTCCAACATACACAATCTAAGGTAACACTTATTGCAATAAACACTGGTATAACCTTTTTTACAATACTTGCACCTTCCTTGAGACACAAACGTTGGTAAGTGGCCTATATTATCATAGCGAACAGAATCTGGCGGTCTTGGAGCAACAGGAGTCTTGATCTTGACAGACGCCTCGTTTTTTTTTTGACTCTGTCTGCCGAATTCTATTTTTTTGGAAAAGTTCTATTACCACCTGAATTCGAAATTTTTTGAGGGTTAATGGTTTCTTGTTATTTTGGCAATCTCTCCTATAAAGCCAGGCGTTATTAACGCAAATATCAAGTGCTTGAGCAAATAAAGCCATATACCATCTTTTTGTTTTAAAGTTAGAGCGATATAATGACACCAACATGTCGGCCAAATCAACCCCACCCATGTGAGCATTATACTGCTTGACTATTTGTGGACAATCTACATCACCTCTCGATTTGGTTTCTTTCGAGTATCGCTTAAATTTTTCTTTTGGATGTGAGTCAACAAAAGAACTTACTAAAGTAACTACTTTATTATCATACCACTTGACCGCAGCAAGCTTCTTGTCATTGCAGACAACCTGTTGACTGGCACCCCTGCCCTTCTTTGCAAGCGCTTTGTCAGATTATAACATAGCTTGACAGCCTCTTAGTCGGTTACTTCTAACCGTTCCTAAACTGAAAATGCCATATTCGTTGCGTAAGTGATGGATTAGCTCGAGCGATGTAAAAAAGTTATCGAAGTACACAGTAGCTGGTTTTTCCTGTATGGTCTTGCAAACATTACGACAACTTTAGCTCCTAGACCTAAGCTATGTTCGTAGTCAGTAAAGTGTCGGTTTCTAAATGTATCTTCACCACCATATGGGATGAAGTCATATATTAATCCGGAGACTCCTGCTCGCACAAATATCTTAAATCCCCATTTCATGGGCTTCTTGGGTAAATACTGGCGTCTACTCCCTGCTCGTGTTCCCTTGTAAGGGACCATCATTTCATCCACACTGTAGCGCCCTTCCGGCACGAGCAGCAAACATTTCTTACGAATCCTCTCCAATACAGGTCGCACTTTAAAATAGCGATCGTCATTTGTGTCAGTATTGTCTACGAAGTGAGGGAATCTTCTTATTTTTTCATATTTCTTTAGAGTCATAATATCAGCAATTTCGGGGAACCTCAACGATTTGCTCCAGTAGTCACGGTAAGCTGGCATTTGGACCACACCCATCAGAAGAGTTATGCCAATAAAATCAGTTATGTCATTTTTAGTAACGTTTATACTTTTCGAAACTTCATGTTGAACTGAATAAAGATTTGTATTTTCGGTGAACAGATCCATAATGTCTTCTGAGAAAAAATCAAGAGGGCTTTTCAGACCTGCATCAAAAGGTGGACTATATTGTGGTAATTCTACTATTGCTGTGTGTTGGAATTTGCCTTTTTTGAATTTGAAGTTTATGGGTTTTCTAACAAACTTCTTCACTCGTTTTGTCAGAAGCTTTGGTAATGTAGTTGCCTTTCTCTTTGAACGTGTTGTGGTTGCCGGTGAGCTAGTCAAAGGCGATAAAATTGATGAAACTGAATTTAGCATGAAAGGGAGTTGTTCTTGCGGTCGACCGGTTGGAAACATTTCATTGATGACAGGTGACAGTGGAATAGTTTCTTCGTCCGATAAAACTGGGTTGAAGTGAGCTGTTTGGCGGTCTTCATTGTCAGAACAAAATTTGTCTAACTCATTTAGAGAAGAAGGATAAAATCTTGGTTCCGAACTGCAGTATGTAATATTATCATCGTCATCGTCGTGTTGTTGTAAATTCTGGACTATAACTTCATCGTCTGAGCCGCTACTACTACCATCTGATGGTGCATTTTCAGGTGGCACGAGTGCCATGATAGTACGTGTTCGGTGCCATTTCGGCTTAATCTGAAGCAAGCAAAAACAAAAAAACATGCAAAACCGCATCCAAAGCATAACAAAAATGTCAATCGCAAATAAAGATACCAAATTAAAGTTATCAAATAATTTACCCACTGTGTTATTTATTGTAGGTAGTTCGAAAATACTAAAAATAGCTTAGTTAGTCAAAGTGCAGTGTTGTTCAGAAACGACATAAATATAATGAAGTACTTGGTAAGCAAAAGAGCAGTGTTGATTATGAACGACATTCAGAATGCTCGTTACTTTTCTGAGTACTTCGCTGTGTTGGTCACAAACAACATATCATTTCACAGGCTCGTAAATTGAATATTCGTTGTTCAAACGAGATTATTTTTATACAAATCAATTATGGCGATATTTGTTAGGAATATTTTCATGCAAGGTATCCATTAACTGAATTGAAATGGTCAAAATCGAAAATTATTTACCTTACATCCGTGCGTGACAGGTGTTCTCGACGCCGAGCGTGGAACCTAAGATAGAAACACGCTTGTACGATATGACTACACACAGAAAGCAGAGCTAATAGAAATCTCTATTCTTAGACAGCACGTTTCGCCGAAAACTTTGTTGATAGAAAACATCGTTCGTAGACATCTCGGTACATAGGAAGCACTGTTGACAGAGATCACTGTCCTTATTATATAGCACTTCTTGCCGTAGACTTTGTTCATAGAAACTGTTTCCAGATACCTCGGTTCACAGAAAGCGCCTCTGGAGAAGAAACTATTAATATTTATTATATTACTAAATTTCGGTTTTGTAGCTTAGATTCAGACACGCGTTATGTTAGCCGCTACGTTACATAGTATTCATACCATTAATTCATGTAATTATAACCATGTCAATAAATTATTATCTATTTACGGAAACCAATTTGACAATTATTTTTTTAATATGATTATGCACATTGCGTCGCCTAGTATTATAGAAGTTTAACAATAATTAATTATGAAAACAGAATGCAAAAGCACTTGTCTCAAAGGAGTGAGATGGAATTATTAACCTTTCTAGGTGGATCAGCTCAAATTTTGCATATGAAAAATAACTAATTAACAATATTTTTAAAATTGTATCGATTACTTTTTTGTTTTTGTTTAATATCTCATGTACAGAAATATTATAAAGCTGAAGAGTTGTGTTTTTTTTTCAGTTCCATCTATTGCTTTCGTTTTGCTTCATTTTTGATTAAAATGGCATTTTTGTATGAAATAAATGTGTTTTTATTATGAATATCTGTCAGAGTCAGAAAACCGAAATTTAGTAATATAATAAATATTAATAGTTTCTTCTCCAGAGGCGCTTTCTGTGAACCGAGGTATCTGGAAACAATAGTTTCTATTAACAAAGTTTACGGCAAAAAGTGCTATATAATAAGGACAGTGATCTCTGTCAACAGTGCTTCCTATGTACCGAGATGTCTACGAACGATGTTTTCTAACAACAAAGTTTTCGGCGAAACGTGCTGTCTAGGAATAGAGATTTCTATTAGCTCTGCTTTCTGTGTGTAGTCATATCGTACAAGCGTGTTTCTATCTTAGGTTCCACGCTCCTCGACGCCATCTTGTCAGGAAGAGAGAGAAAACATTCGCGCAAATTGACAATTATATTTTTTTTAGATTACGTTTAGTTTTTGCTAACTATTGATTTAAAAAATACCAAGAACATATCAGCAGAAAACGAACAATATTTTTTTGTTTACTATGTCGTTCAGATACCCTTTAATGCATAATAACGTATTTTCAATCGGAAAAAATATATGTGCTAAAATAAGTGGTCTAGATGATCGGAAAAATAAAAAAAATATTTTTTTTTTTAAATATTTTTTATTTTCAAAAAACCTACAAGTATCGTTTTCGATACAGTATGCATTAGTACACTATATTATACTACAGTATAATATAGTGCATATAGACAAACATATTAGATATTGACAGAGCTGTGGAATACTGTGTAGCAGTCTTTAGACTTTTTTGAACACAAATGGACGTTACATTTAGCACATTTTATAATGCTGAGTAAATGGCAAGAGGGCATCATACATCTACCTCGGGTTTCTGTCCTTATCTGGCTGTGATCCATTTGATCCAATCTGACTTCAAGTGGAGGCAATGTTTGGCACGGTTTACACCTTCGGATTTTAGGTGGTGGCCCTTGTGATGTACTGGATGGGCTGCTAGTGCTCGGGCGCCCTCTGGCAGCAGGAAGAGCATACTTGCACAGCGTATCGGCCAGTTCCGACCTAAAATCAGCTAGATTCAGTATAGTTTTCTGTGGCACACCGTTTTTAGTGGAAACTTTTTTGTATAGGATCCAGGCATTGATAACGGATAAATCCAGCAGATGATAAAATATGCGCATGTACCATTTTCTGCTCTTCATTCGGATTTTATATCTTCCGAGAAAGGAGTCCATCAAATCAACGCCCCCCATGTGAGCATTATATTCTTTGATCAATTTGGGGCATGGAATGGAAATCCGCCGTTTCTCTTTTCTATCGAATCTATCAATATTCTCTACAGGCTCGGCTCCTACATATGTTGACGCTAATATAACTTGTTTATTGTCTTTCCAGCTTACGGTGGTTATATCTACGCCTTCGAAATTTGTGACATATTCATCATATGAACCTCGGGCTACTGTATTTTTCATAACATCCTGTTTTGACGGAAGCTTACATGACTTACCCAAGCGGTTTCGTTGTATAGTTCCCAAGGAGTGATAAGGAGTGATCTTTAGCTAATACGCACATCAAAGGCAACGACGTATAAAAATTTATCAAAATAGACAATGTGGTTTTGTTGCCTCGGAACTATTCTGAGAAGATTCAGAACTGTTTGCCCAACCACTCCAACATAGGGTTCATTTGGCAATCTATCATCAGCCTCTTTTCCAGCATAAATTTGAAATTTGTATGCATAGCCCATCAAATTGCAGAGGACAAACAATTTGAACCCCCATTTGTGGGGTTTTTTGGGAAGGTATTGTTTGAGGAAATGGCCTATTTTCGTTGAGCACATTTGCTCATCTATGGATAATCTTTGTTCTATTGTAATGCTTGAAAATTTTGCGTTGAGATGTTCTATTATTGGTCTAAGTTTGTGAAGTTTGTCATGGTGAGGATGATTCACAGGTAAATGATTTTCATTATTGTTGAAATGCAGAATCTTTCTAATTTTCTCAAATTTATTTACCGGCATTGCATCTTTGATAGGGCTGAAACCAAACTTTGCAGATCAGTAGGATCGTGTGCTGGGATAGTGGTATACAGCCATA
The DNA here is from genome assembly GCA_951799955.1 of Apamea anceps. Lineage (NCBI taxonomy): Eukaryota > Metazoa > Arthropoda > Insecta > Lepidoptera > Noctuidae > Apamea > Apamea anceps. Next base: position 17,280,718 of record OX637509.1, read on the forward strand.
AATATGAGGATACCTAAATATTTACGCAGGTCTGATATTGTTAGAGAATCCGGTCTATCTGGTTTTGTCTGAACAGCATAACGAGTAGTTTCTGTCACAATTTTTTCCAAAATATCATTTGTAAAAAAGTAGGTAAAAAATTGATATGGACTTTGCAATCCCATCACCGCTGGAGGCAATTCCTCGTTTCCTCCGAATTTGACTGCATCCTCATTATAAACAAGTGATTGTTTTTTCCATACTAAATTCCTTGTATTCATGCTAAAAGCCGGAAGTTCTGAACTAGTACCTGGTAATGGTGATTGTTCATCATTGTTAACCAAAGGAGGATCCTCTTCATCGATCCCAGTTAGACCTTCATCTATGACCTCGTCTTCTTGCTGATCTTCAAGCTCTCTCACCAACTCTTCCCGAGATGTATAGTATGGTATATCGTCTTCGTCTGATTCTAACCCGTCATCTGATATTTCGCCATTTTCTAAACGCTGAAGCAAATTTTCTATCTCCCTATCTGAAAACAACACACCACATGCAAAACCAAACCTCCAATAAGCTCAAAACACAACCCAAAATGAAACTACAATCACCTTTTCTAAGATTCCCAAAAAAGAACGTTAGTGCATGATGTATCGAAATCGATACATGGATAAAAACGAACTTTTGAGAAACAAATATAAAATAAAAGTGCAAAATACAAGCATCTGCGTATAGATTTCAGACTTACCTTCCATCCTGGTATTTTTTCAAGAAAAATTATTTGTAATTTCCCGCTATGGCACCAGATACAAATTTGAAATTTTCACAACGACTACTTGCTTGCGACCATAGACATTGTGAGTAAAAAAAGGCAAATTGTCAGAACTGTCACATGTCAAATATTTTTTTTTTTTAGTAATAAGCAACGATAAGATTGGCCATTCTACCTGACAGGTCAGTTTAAAAATAAAATCGGAATATGGCTCTGAAGTCTCAGTATCGTTTTCGATACTTTATGCATTTAAGGGTTAACACTGCGAAGTAAAGGGTTAACTTCTTGGCTTTTATTTGTAGATTGTCCTCATCATCATCAACCTGCCTCCTCCCAGCTAATATTTTATTAATATTTTTACAGTAATTAAAAACCATACAACGAATCACAATGCCAATCAAATAATCAATTAATTTGCTTTTATGTGTTTTACATTTTATGAATTCAAAATCAACAAGTATAACTATCGCTGTTTTAATAATTTCTTTTAAATTCAATTTTTCAATATTTTCTTTAATTATTTCATTTATTAAGTCTTGCATATTTGAAATTAATTTTATTAATTCTTTGCTGGGAGTGCAAAGCCATCGTCAACCTGCATATTCCCTATATTTAATATATTCTATTTCATTTTGTGATGATAAATTATTGGTGCAATCAGGGCAAAATTTAAAAACTTGGGATTTTGTTTTTTTTTAAGAAATATCCGCTCATGTATTGAATTGGAGCAATAATTCGGGGATCCCTTTCTTTTACCTCTAGTGGAGTAAATTTAAAATCAAAAATTTTAGAAAAATCGAAGGAGGAGCAGGTCGACGTTGCTTTAGAATTTTCGTTAATGATGAGAGTGTGTAAAGCATCGCAAAAGTCTCCTTCACAGTTACCGCGGGTGTGGACAGCGCTTAAATTATTTATTAATAGTGTGGCGAAAGCAGATTTAAACTGATCACAGGTGGGGTTAGTGTTGCGACACCCTTGGCTTCTCACTGCGCCAAAGAAATTTTCCGTTGTATTCCATTCAGTGTCCACACCCTATTCGTTGCAGAGGGAACAGTTTCTTTTTTACCAGCCGAAGTTATAAATTTAATTGATTTAAACATTTTTTTGCCCTCCACCCACGTTTTATGGTGGACAGAGTTCGGCGTAGCTGGGCCAAGTAGGGGTTTGGCGTTTTTATTTTTCATTTCACTACCATTCACCGAGTCAAATATGTTGTCCATGCAGCAGGTCCGCAGTTTCCTTACACTCTGTAGGGAGGATGTTCTTATCTGAAACAAAAAAAAAACAGTTAAATGACAATACTCAACGGAAATAATCCCAGTGTTTGCGTTTGTTTTGTATACTGTGCTTGATGATCACTTAAAATCTCGAATACAACAAATCCCATCCCGATCAATAAGTTTTTATTAATCGGGTTAGGTTTTGTTGTATTTTAGATTATAAGTGATCATCAAGAACAGTATACAAAATGGAGAACAAATTTTTGGGATATTATTAAGTCTTAATAGTATAATCAAACTCAAACTCAAAACTCAAACTCAAATCATTTATTTCAATTAAACCCTTTCAGGTACTTTTGAATTGTCAAAATTAAATTGTCGGTCAGTTAGTCAGAAAATTGAAGCTAGTTGCCCATTCCAAAACGTAGATCTCTGTGGAGAAGAACGGGCAAGAAACTCCACGGACACTCTTTTAAATCAAGATATTATTACAAAATCCTGGGTACATTCTTTTTATTGCTTCTATATGTGAGAACAATGTAAAAAAACTAAACAATTTAAAATATAAAATTCAAAAATAAGCCCTGGCAGTTAAGAGATGACCAGTCTCAACCGACGGCGCCCGTTCACGAACATGACGCGTGGATCAGCACCATCCAGCTCAACCATTTCGTAGGGAACCGAATGATCCAACACACGCGCCACCACCAGTGAGACATTTAAGTGAGCATGACATATTCTTAACTGCCATGCTCTGTCAAGTCAACATCAAAATATCGTAAAAAAAAGAAACGAATCCATGGTTCTTACATTTACAAAATTTAAAAAAATGCTTCTAAATTATACAAAACTATAGTTTGCAATTATAGTGCAATATAGCAAAGTTCATGTTCAATTGGTCACAATCGATCAAGAAATGATAATTATCCTTTTCACCCACTTAGGCAATGGAATTATTATTATATTTATGTAATAATAATGGAAAACTAAATGTTATATAATATGTCTATAGTACATCGTTTTATCTAAATATGCATATAAAAAATTTCAATGACGTTTTGGAAAAGTTTAATGGTCATTTATTTATATTAATTTTAAAATGTTCACATTTTATTAAAATTTTAGACAAGATTGTTTTTCTCTATTCAATAACCTAAGCTGACCGAGTATATTAGGGAGAATACCAGTAAAAGATACCATAAGTCCACTTCGATAATCTAAATCGATTTATTACACACATCATCAAAATAAAAAAAGACAAAAAAAAAAACTATAATATATAAATACAGTCATATTAAAAAATAAGACAATCATTACCTGCTAGATATCCCATGTTAGATGCCACAGTACAGCTGAATATTTGTCAGGCGAATTTTACCTTCATTTTATTTAGTTTTTCAGGGTTGACGTGATTTTCTGTTAATTTTGGGATCAATCTAATGCCCTTGTAACCTGCGTTTTCATCATATAGTAATTGCAAATGAGACCATTTTGCGGTTTTGGTAACACCTTCTTTTGTAGTGTATTCTATTTTTTTATCAATCAGGTTATTTCTAATTCCTTTGAGAAGGTGTGGGGTCATAGAGAGGTATGATTTCTTGGCCATTTATTAGAATTATGTTTTCTTTAGGTTCCTCACCTTTTCTTAAATAGAGTCTTATTAACCAACAGTTTGAGAGCCTGTCTATTGTTGGTTCCCTGTTCACATACTGAAGCAACCATCCCTGCGTCAACCCTGCGTCTTGCAAGCCTGTTCCTACTGCTTTGATTTATTTCGCCAGCTCGGGTCCCTTGGTTGCACTTGACGCAAATGTGTATGAAACTGCCTGTTTATAATTATAAATTAGACCACGTACCATAAAAACTTGGAAGTGATCTGCAAATTCACCCTTTCTTTCTTGCCCATTGTCAATAAGTCCTGTTATTTTATCTTTTCTCTCCTGATATGTGATATTGGTCTTCAATGAGACTTAGTCAAACAAAAGGATTAAGTAGAAAACTATTTTTAGAATTAATACTATCAGTAAGAATTTTTGGAGTGTGTGGCACAAAGTCTGGAGTTTATTTCTTTAAAAAATCTAAAACCCATGCGTCATTTTCATTGATATTAGAAATATATGTCTTATTATATTTGCGCATAAATTTCCATATAACAGTTAAGGGTGTGCATCTATTAAAAGTTTCACAAAGAGAAAACCAAATTTTTTGTCTTTCTGTTTTTAAAATGAGTTTTTTAACTGCCCGGAGCCCTTTAAATTGAAGATAGGTTTCTTCTGTTGGATTGTCTTTAAAATTAATATATGCTGTTTTGAAATTTAGTACAGCCTCTGTACACTTTTGATTCCACCAAGGAAGGGAAGGTCCTTTAATCTTATTTCTATGGCAAGTGTGGTTGGTGGTATTTGTGTTGACATAGCAATTCAAATTATTAGAATTTATTTTGGAATTTATACAAAATAGTACAAAATAGGAAATATGAATTAAGAAGACTTTTATTATCTATTTGAAAATCAAGTAACAATTCTTCCACACAATTTCTATACGTTTGCCAATGTGGGTAGATGGGCAAATGTTTAGCATTCAAACAATTCCCATATAAAACATTATTTTTGTTTCTGCTAACCATTATTTTTATGATTACAGGGATGTGATAACTACTACCGAGAGGACTATCATGTACAGACCATTCAAAATTAAGTGCCAACGATGATGAAACCAAGGATAAATCCAGTGAATTGGGATGCCATGTTAGAGAACCAACTGTTGTTGCTTGACCATCATTTAGCAGAACCAAATTATTTTCCTCAATGACTTCTAAGATTTCTCTGTCTCTTGGAGAGTCAGAAACATCCCCAGGAGGTGTGATGGGCATTAAAGTCCCCAGCAAATATAAGAGGACCTGGAATAGACTTCACCAATGAATCAAAATCACATTTATTAAAAGCTGTCTAATAGTTTAAAGGACTATAAAAACTGACTAAACTTATTTCTTTATTATTAACTGTAATTTTTACACAAATGTTTTGTAACGAATTATCAAAATAGGTGTTAATTTTAGTATATGTAATGCTTTCATGAATTATAATTGCAACTCCATTGTGTTTGTTACCACAATCATTCCTTTCAATATTGTAATTTTTTATTATAAAAGATTGATCAGGTCTGAACCATGTTTCAGAAATGATTGCTATATGTATATTTTGTGCATAGAGGAAATTAATAAATATATTGTTACGTTGTTTTTTTTTTATACCTACCAAGGGTTGATATAACACGGCTTCGTTACTAATACGTAAAGTAGCATTTACCTGTAAACATAAATCGACTTTGGCCCGCATTTGATTGAAGGATTCATTCCTTCAACTGTATTTCGTCAGGGGAATACTTAGTTGTCACTTTCTCATAATCAATCACTTATCAAAACCTATTTAACATGTTTGAACAATAAATTAGATAAAATATTGTAATCAAGTTATTGTTTACAATCTTAATGACATTCAGTCGAACGTCAGTTCTGACAGTAAAATAAAGGCATAGACTATTATAGTTAAAGGCGACATCTGGTGGTCGCCGATTCACAGTTGTAGATTAATCGATATTTTAACAAATAGCGCTGGGGCTCTGTCTCGTATAGGGTCAGCATTATGCTGAGCGATGGCCGTTTTGCGTGAATGTGACGCATGTTTACCCCCAACTTGTTATTTTTTGTGTGTTTATGTCCTTTTTTTTTATGCGTCATGTTTGCCGCAAATAAATGCTTTTTCTTTCTTTCTTTCTTTCAAATAGATCGCTAACCATCGAAATAATATTGTACGGAGAAATCCCTATTAATTTTCAGCTTTCAGTAAAAATTAACAATAAACTGAATAACCTAATACGAAAGTCTTATTATTTTTTCTATATAGACTTTTTCTAGATACTTCGTTGTCAAATAAATCCCATTTCGTCGCTGTAGAATGAATACCTCGTATATCAAAAAATCATTTTTTTTTTTGTAAAAATCGTATGAAAACCTCGTATTTTATAATACGGCGAAACTACAGTATAAAAATCATACAGTAAGACGACGCCTTTGATCTTGTGCAAAATGCCGACATCGTATAGACAGTAACGCATCGGCCAGGGTTGTCACAAATAAACAATATTTATAAAATTATCTATTTATTGCAGATCAATATCGATAGCAGTATTATAATAAAACAAAATTACATATTGATATAATAATGAAAACAATTTTTAACCCGCTCTTTACTGCATGTATTATTAAGGAGTTGAGTATGACAATATAAAATGCAGATGAGGCGTAAACAAAGAGATTTAAAAATTGAACTGATGCAGAATTGATAACTAGTTACTGTGACAATTACTGTACTGTAATCTTGTTTAAGTGAAGTTCTTAAATAAATAAATTACTCAGTTGTCAGTGCGACATCAAGGTTCGGCAAAGATCACGGCTTGAATTTTGCCCGTGACAGTTGTTTTTAAATCTCTTTATCATCGTTTTAATTAGCTTAGGTAAGTGTAGTCAATGAAAAAGAAATATTTCAGAAATTATAACGATAAGTGGTAATGATGTCAATAAATTGATGCCATATTTCATCTCACCAGTACAATTTGGCGTCAGATTCATGAAGTCATTATCACTGGCCAGTATATAAGTACTGATATTTACGGAACACACCGTACATTTTTAATAATTGAAAGTGAAAAAATTACCAAGTCACAAAACTCAGTCAATCATTATTGAAGGTGTAACTTGCTGCTTGCTGAGGAACAATTCAAATATAATGACAATAAAAAAATTATAAATGGGCCACTGACAAATATTTTCGGTTTCTAGATGTATTAGATTTGAAATTTCTGTTGTTGAACTTAATTATATAAAAAATTCTCATCCTAATAAATAATTTCAACAAAAATTTTACTGGGAAGCATTCACATGGTTTTGTACTATATTCTACTATACTCAAATGTTTAAATAATTTCAGCCCAATGTTATTTTCAGTAATAGAAAAGGTCGACATCAATTCTGTTTCCAACCTATGGATGTAATCCACAAAATCATCCGGAGGGACTTGTAATCCCCCAAAGCGATCACGGCTAGTGTCATAAGCTCTCAGGTGGATATATAAATTTTTCTCATTTACTTCATCTGCATATGATGAGGCGTAATTGACTACCGATAGGCAGTCACGTTTGTGATTTTCAACACACCTTCGCAATAAATAACCACAGATATAGTGGAATGCATTTTTTTCCGGAATATCGTATTCTTTTGTAATATTTTCGTTAGATGTTTGAGGTGGATTCTGTATAGAAACTTGAGGTTGAGTCGTATTTTTGGTAAATTCTACAAGTTGTGTCAGTATGCTGTCGAAATCTTCTGTACAGTTTGTAGCATCTGACAATTTAAGAATCTGACATAAAAAATGTTTCCTAAAAGCCCTGGTGAATTGTATGCAAGTAGGTTCTCGACAATTTCCACCAGCCTGCCTCATGAGACCAAAGAAATTTTCCAAGCAATCGTTGTTAATTCTTCGTGTGAAAATATAATCGTAACCCTCAGATCTCATATCTTTATATAACTGCCGAATTGAATTAATTGTTACGTTGAAAGCATTTATGAATTTTATTATTTTGGTTACATCTCGGCCGTTATTTTTATTTTTAACTCTCATGCTATTAACACGTTAACTGCCATGTCAGGCACCGGTGCTTGACAGACATAGCACCTGTTAAGGCCATGTCAGTCCCAGGTGACTGACGCCACAGTATATAATTTAGATGATCTCAGGGAGCTGTCCGGCACGTTTAGCTCGTTATTATCTATTAAAATTGACTGACAAGGCCCTGGAAAAATTATGTTCAACTTGGCCCAACGTTTTTATATTTAGAACTGGATTTATTTAAGTTTTATTGGGAAAAATAAAATGCGACACAATGAAACTATAGAAACTTTTTATTGTTCGAAATAATCATATTTTGGGCTTATACAGCTTAGAAAATTATAAAAAAAATGCAATTTAGAGTAATGAAATGCAATAATCAGTCAGAGAGTCCAAGGAAAAGTTACATTGTTTTATGTTCCTCGTTGAAACAAGATAGGCAAAAATGTGGTTCATTAGGGCATTGTGGGCAATAAGTATTCACTTGCTTAGTCTTCTTTCTAGCATAATTTCTGTCTATTGTTTGAACATTTACTTTATAACACCGTGAACAGTACTTTCTAGATTTTTTTTACAGGTCCTTCTTTCTTTTTTAGCTCATGTTTTTGCCTCCTATTTCTTGTCAATGGCATGTCAGGATTACTGTTTTCTTTGCCCGACTCTGTTAGATATTTGCACAACTTTTTCCTATATTCTACTATCCCTATTTTAGACTTCGTGGTTTCTTTATAAATTATGTAAGAATTGAGTAATGCAGTGTTCAACAACAGTTCAACACCAAGTTTTCTGTACCATTTTACACTTTTTCTCAAAGGTGTAGAGTATGCGATCATCTGATCAGATAGGTCTACAGAAGATTTTGCGTTGTTATAATCGACTACAATTTTTGGTTTTATTATTTCTTTGTCTCTTTTGTAAGTCCTTGTAAATCCAATAGAATGTTTCGTAGACAGTAAATAAACATCCCTTTTATCCTTCCATTTCATACATGTCATACCATCTTCATTTTTTTTAGCTCTAAACTCTCCTTTTTTTATCTTTCCGTTTATAACATCTTTAGGCAAATATTTTCTATTTTTACGTAAAGTGCCCACAAGATGCGTTTCTTTGTCCAACAATTTGAGTCCAAGATCAATACTGGTATACCAGTTATCGGTATATAATGTATGACCTTTTTGAAGATATCCTTCCATAAGTGACATCACAACATTGGTTGGGGTTGTAGTTTCGGTCTCACTTCTCTTTCCCGCATATATTTGAATTCTGTTAGTGTAGCCTGGATTAGTACATAATTTAAAAACTTTAATTCCATATTTGTGTCTCTTCAATTTGAATATTGTCGAAATATAATGCGACCCCGAAATGGTACCAGAGACTCATCAATACAGAGATTTTCTTGAGGATAGTAATATGTTTCAAAGTTGAGATTCAACGTATTTACCAATTCACGTATTTTGAACAGACGGTCGCCATATCTTTGGTTATCGTTGTTAGAAAAATGTAACATTCGTAACAAAATTTCAAACCTGTTACGAAACATAATCGTACGCGGGAAAGATTGACAAATCAGGGGGTCTGTTGACCAATAATCAGCTAGCTTAGGCAATCTAACTATGCCCATATATAAAATCAAACCAAAAAACCTTTTGATTTCGTCTTGGTTTGTATCAGACCAACTAAGCAGTCGCGATCCTCGTTTTATTTGATTTTTTGAACTAAGTTTAGTAATTGTCTGAGCAGTAAATCGGTTGGTTTCCATAGCTATATCATGAAACACACTATCCGGAACTAACAAAGAATAGAAATCCTCTGGTTTGGATTTTGCCATCGTATTTCTCAAACTATAAGGTTTCAAACCAGGGCACTCTGTGAAAGGTATAATTCTTCTTTGCTTACCCGCTGGTTCATAACATAGATCGATCTCAAGCCTTGTGCTAACCTGCTGTTCTGGGTTTTCATCTTCGTCGCCACTTTCTACCACGTACCGCCTTTTTCTGTTTTCAAAATTACTTCTGTATCGTCACATATTTCACTACAACGTGGAATTTCTAACAGCGGGGAATCTCTTTGAGTCAGTTGTTTTTCTAGTTCGTCAATTGCTTGCAGATCTACCAACGATAATTCAAAATCATACGTATTATCAATAATGGACATGATTACAATAGCTATCGTCACACAAAATCTCCAAAAACACAAAAAATCTAGAGCAATGGGTGCGTGCACTTCCGCAGATAATTCGAAGCGACTAAATAAACACTCTAGGTACATCGCATGGCACGCGCCGGACAGGTTGCAACCTGCAAGGAATGAACTACGACACGCGTAGGTACTTTTGTTCAAACGGCCGAGCGCTGCACCGAGTGATTTCCCGCGCAAATAAATTGGCGGCCGGCGGACGGTGTCTGACAAAATACCTGACATGGCCCAATAGCTATGTTTTGTTTCGTTTGGGCCTCGTCAGGCACATATGCCAGACATTTTATTTTTTTGCTTTATTTTACATTATAATCACCGGAAAAAAATTAAAATAGTCATATAATGTGATTTACTTGAATATACAACCAAAAAACAAAAATAAAAAAAAAACGTCATCAAAATTTTACTATGGCAGTTAACGTGAATAGAACCTGTGATTTGTCTAGCAATTCTTCTTGCTCTCTAGTACCTCTATATGGTTTATTGTAGGGTTTTGGTGAGTCAATGTTGCTTGAATTTAATAAATCAAAGAGGTTGTTCATGGTTTCAATAAAATATATCGGACCATTAGCAATTTGTAGAGTACCTGACGACTGGTAATTATATAAAGCTGCTACTACAGAATTGCTGAAAACTTGAACGGCAAACCGAACCTTTTGTTTTTGAAAACTATTTGGCTGTATATGCGAATCTGTTAGACGAGGAGCTGATCGCATGTCTTTCATTTTGTCTTGTTCATACATGTTTTTTATATCCTCCCACCGAGCAATTTTGTTTTCAAACTCATAATTATAATTCCATAAATAATTACGAACGCATTTCATTAAGTGGGGCACATCAAATATGTAGTATATTTTGTGGCCATCAATCTCAAAACATTACCTTTCTTTAGAAACCCCTAATGTTTTTGAAAATGCCAAAAAATCTGATCCTAGATCTGACACAAAGGCTCGTACATTAAATCCAAGCTGTAGAAGACGTTTAGCTGTAACTATTATCCATGTTTTTAATTGATCATCTATTTTACTACTGGAAATAAAAGAGAAGCCAATAGGTTGTTTCCAGTTTGATGTTATACCTCGAAGCATTAAGGTAAGAGCATATCCTGCTGCAACCGGTTCCTGTTGCCCATCTACTTCATGTAAGCCTAATATTTTGTCTTCCTTGGTGTTATAGAATAAGTTTAACTTTAGACTCATCTCATCCATACAAAGCACACATTCTTTTTGAGACGGTGACATATGCTTGATTGTAGCTATTAAAATATCCCACATTTGATGGTTGAGCTTAGTTGTCATAGGAAGGTACATCATAGCTAAAGTTGATTTAGATGGCAAACAAATTGTCTTTGATAAAAATCGATAAGCGAGTGGGCTTGTGTAATACATATTTAAGCAAAAAAGTTTGAATTCTCTGTATCTATTGTTTTTACAGTGTGGTTTTAAATACAGTTGCGCCTTTACAATCGCGCTTAACTTTGGGGATAAAAATTGATCACAAGCTCTCAAAAATTGTTTCTCGGTAATATCTTTCTGTTTTTCAGTAATAGTTTTCAACCTATTACTTGTTTTGAATAATTGTTTTCTGAGTCTCTTTTTTCGGGGAGTATGATCAGTCAATCGTGCTGGTGTCTGAGAACTACAATCCATAACTATGTATTTTTAGTGCTGGTCTGTTGGGAAATTTGTGATGAAGGATCCGCTAATTCATGGTCTCTTTGAGCTATTTTTCGTTTTTTTCTGGGTTTATTGTGTAGATCCAATTTTACGTCACTTAAAATTGTGACTTTATGATCGGTCTGTGTATGGATGGAATCTTTAGTTGGTAAAAGTAACGTTGGTACAGCTGTTTTCTTCAAGGATTTCTTCCCGTACATATCATTCTCAAAATGCAAACTGCAAATATATATATTTTTTAAACTTTCGAAAGATCTTTCAAGTAAATCCGGTCTTCTACAAGCTTCCACCCATAATTTACATCTGAAATGTTAAAATACAATACAAATTAATAATTATATTCTAACCGAAAAGGAACATACATCGAGGATAAAAATGGTTTTGTGGACGAGTTATAAACTCTGCTTTTCACTTCGATTGCGAGGAAATAAAACAGTAGTATAACATAACATTTCTTTAATTAAAATTTAAAGTAAAATTAGAACAGTTTTGAATACTGAAGGAAATTGTTTTTAAATCTTACGACATTGATATTAGGCTGCAGACCTATACAGGGTGGCGATTAGGTTATCACATTAATTGAAACCACGTACTCTTTAGTAGGTATTTTATCATATTCAATTAAAATAATTTAATAATAAACAATATTATAGCCGCAGGACCCTTTTTTTCATTTTAATATTTCACAACATCATGTATTGCATAAACATAATCAGCTGACCAATAAAAGTAGGTCAAAGACCCGTGGCCGGTGAAGATAGTTCAAAACTTTAAACGTTGCCATTCCGAATTACCTACAAGCACTACTAAACTACCATTTTACAAACTATTATTACAAGAAACGTAAAAAATTCAAGCGAAAAATGTCCTTACCGCCTTCTTACGGCTAATAGTAGGAGGCGTTTTTTGTGCGCAAAATTAAAAGATGAAAAGGGACCGCATGAGAGGTATGAAAAAAATATGCAAAAATATTCTTACTGTTGACGACTTAAGGTATAAATTTCTATGCGCGAAATGCTACGGGGTACGGGGGTGTGCTTGTAGGCATTTCTTTGGCGCGTGCGACGAATGAGTCACATAGTCCGCCGCCAAAATCCTTGAGGGATAGTTGACGACTGGCGCACGCGCCCTTCGTAGTATTGTTATTGTTTTTATTTTGTGGACATTGTTTTGTGTTAACTTTATTTTAGTAATAGGAATAGGATAGGTTAGTGAAGGTGGTGTGTGTGACAGTTTATGCGAAATCAAACGCTTAAATAATAATTATTGTTAGGTAGCTATTTTCATTGTGTTATTGTTTCCAACAAGATGCCTCGAATCAATTTCGCATCGCCGGAGTACACCGATATGATTTGGAGTTCGGGCAATGGACATTTAAAGAATGAGGTATACGCTACTGAAGTGACGACTATGGACGATTTAAAATTTCGAATAATTCGGGCCTTCGACAATTTAAAAATTTTAGCCGCGAAGCCTACTCAGGCTACTCTGAAGAGTCCGAAATAATATCGTAAGACGATGTCATTTGTGTGTACAGAAGCACGGTGGACATTTTGAAAACGTAAAAATTTAAAATACGTAATAATTGAGCATTTAAGTGGAGATTTTTAAAGTTAATTTGTGGTTATTTCATAAAACAATATCGTAAGTATGTTGTGAAAATGTTGAATTACTGTCGCACGCACCACGCGCGCGTGCCTACATCTACAAGTAGGTACTCGTACTCACGGTACCTCGCGTAGGTACGGCGCGTGCTCCGCCGGCGCGACGCTGCGGCGTTGCCGCTTTTACAGGTCAGTAAACTAATATTGTAAAGGATGATTTATTTTTTACCAACTATAACGCGATTTATTTTGTTTGAAAAATGCATTTTCTTAATTTTAGTATAATTATTTATTTTATTATTTTAACGGACTGATAACAACTTGTAATACCTGCTGTACAATTTAATGTGATAACCTAATCGCCACCCTGTATAGCCTACTATTAAATTAATTTTGTAATAATAATTTTCTTAAATCAACTCACCTACCGTACTTGAATTAAAATTTTAATATCTATTAATCTTAAAAAACACATAAGGCAAATAAATTAAAGTAAATATTATATAATAACAAATTCTATCTATGAACTTCTTATTGCATTTGGCTGTATGGCTCATTTTCTTTGCCTTAATATAATACATTTATGAGTAGATACGTTAATGCCCTTGTGCACAAAATTCGATTTTGTGCAGCCTATACCCTGCACAAAGAAGCACTTTCAGAGCATGAGAACTGAAAAATAATTTATGCACTCTACAATAACAAAACAGATTCATTTACCTTTCTTCTGTGCGTGGAAGCTGATGAAACCGCAGATCTTTATTTATGTGAGATGAAGACTTGCAATCACTCACAGCACACGTCGTATGCACCATTTTAAATAAACAAATAAAAAATAAACACGCGTTAGCCCTGAATAACATATCCCGAACTACTAACATCGTTTTGTTCGCAGTTCGGGATCGGCTTACCCGCGTCTCGCCCCTCACACCCCGCACGATTGCCCTGACTAGACGTCTTCGTTGGACGACTGTATGATTTTTAGACTGTGGCGAAACTGTGAACCCATTAAATGACTACAAGTGCCATCTATTGAGTAAAACGAAAACCTCTCATCTATGACTCGTCGGCCATCTTGCTTTCACAAGTGAGAAAGAAAACCACGTAAAAAGTGCATGGTGTGGGCGTTGCTGTGTATTATTAAGATTTTTGTGAAAAATTGTGGATAAAGCGATCTGAAGTAAGTTTTATTTAAATTTTTATGTTTTTAAGTACGTTTTGGTTGTATTTTTATAACTGGGGAGTTGTTCTTTAGCAATAAATATGCGTTCGTTTATTTGGCGGGAATATTAAAGTGGTATCTTAGGGAATCTTGATTTATGATCAATAACGGTTGCAAATATTAGGTTAGTATTGAATTGACAGCAATAAGTAAAAAGTAACACGTGAAAACCACGTATAGTTATAAATTCAAACAACATACGAGGTTTTCATGTCATGGATGTTACCGGATTTTCTTTAATATTAAATTGGTATTATTACTTTTTTTTTAGGTAAAATGTTCAGTAGAGGCAGAAAATTAGTGGCAGCATGTCTTAAGAACCATTCGCCACGAGAAGACTTAATCACCCTCGCTGACTTAGACGAATCTCCGTCTTTGTTACAGTCAGATCCAAATATTTATAGACTGGCAGAATGGTCTGCAATGATGTCTTCAGAACACACACTGGAAAATCTTCCATCTACAGAAAATTCCGATTTCGAAAATGATGAAACAAACACGGTATCCAAAATTTCACCATCAGGACCGTCTATTTCTACTATAGGAAACAATGAAAACACTGAGAATCTTAATTTGCAAGTTTTAGAGACTGAAGATGATACAGATTTCAGCAGCGACGACTCTGTGCAAGATCCGAATTTTCAGCCAAATGACAGTCCTGAAATTTTGAGGGAAATCTCCAATTATCAAAGAAAAAGAGCTAAACGAGGAAGAAGTGATAAATCTCAATGGATTTATGAGCAACAAAAAAACAAACGATTGAAGGGTGAGGGATATCTGGGAAGAAGAAAAAACGAAGAGGGCAAAATTGTCTACGATGTACAAAAGGCGCCAAAAGAACCCCACGGATCTTCCTTTCTAATTCGTTTGTGTATTTTTATTTTCCGGAGATGAATTTCTTTCTCTAAAGTATCTTCTACTTTTTCAATTAAGTGTTTACAAAATCTTAAACATGAGGGAATCATCAATGTTATTAACAATCCACAAAATAATGATATTCCACCTTGTGTTAATCAACTAATCCATTGACTTTTAAATGAAAACTCATTAGCTGGTGGTATACCCTGAGTTTTATAATTTTGAAATTCTTCAGATGACCGAAATAGTTCTGAATTGCTATAAAGATTAGTAACTGATTTTGCTTCTGATTGTCTTATCATCTCAAGATGATCAATGGTTATCTCAGGTAATATAATTTGTCCTGTCAATGGTATAATGGCAGAACCATTTTGACCTGCTAACCAAGATGCACTAAGTGAGAAGTGTGTTTGAATCGGTTCTTTAAATATTATCCCTGTCACTGGTTCAGCCCAGATTACCTCTTTATTGGGATTCCTTTAACACTTATACATCCCATTTATAACTTTAACTGGGAATACTAAATAATAATAATATCCCTGGACATTTCACACAGCGCCATCTAGTCCCAAGCTAAGCAACCTAATGCTTGTGTTATGGTAACAAGATGGCTGATAAACTACTTATATACATTTTTTTTTTTGTAAACACATACATATTATAGATAGAAAAACACCCAGACTCGGAACAAATACATGTAGGTCTTACAAATATTTGTTCTGTGCGGGAATCGAACCGACACGCAGCGCAGCAGTCCGATCGCTCAGCCACTGCGCTAACCGTGTTGTCAAAAAAAATCTATCCTTACAATAGAACGCTCTGTTCTTTGAACTGCATAAGCTCCAAAGTGAGAATCTCCAATGGAATGTATGGATCCTGTTATATGTATATTGTGCAACTTTCATAGCAAGATTAGGTGGACCTAAGTTTTGCCATTTCTGATATTGTATATCATATATCTCTTTTGTAGCAATCCAAAGTTTTTATTGATCTGTCTTATAACATAATCTTGTTCATATCTGAATTGAGCATAATCCAGAGACGTCTTTAAACTTAAAGGAAACTACCATTTTTCAAGTTGTCTTTTGTTTCTTATATGATCTTTGTGAGATTGAACAAAATGAAAATATCTCTCTGATGTATCCATCAGGAAAATAATCTACAGATCGTCCTTTTCTGTGCCCTTGTTCATGGGACTCTGGCCATGTTTGCCTCCAACTTGCATTTCCAACATCTAAAGATATTAAATAACCACCCATACTTTGAAGAACATTATAAGTCTGAGATCCTAATTTACATATTGTTTCCAAAGCGGTAACAGAAACTGAGAATTGTATATTTAAAGAGGGAATTGATACAATAACAAACTTGGATTCAGCTTTTGATAATAATCCAGCTTTGACATCATACATTTTCAGAGGACAAGAGGCATTATCTCCTATTGTTTTCATCATGAGATACCTCATAGGGTCTTTCCATAAATCTCTTCCATAAGTCTGGGTATCGTACTATCCTTACCTTTTTTTTTTTATCCTTATATTTCATTTGATACTGACCTGGATATTCATTTCTACACCAATAACAATAATATTTTAAGTTATAAGGAATTGGTGATACCTCTTCCACCTCATTATCTTCCATGAGCCAATAATGAGATATTTCTTCATCAGATAAGGTCCACAAATAAGGTTGCTGACCTTGAAATTTCAGATCCTTTATAAGTTCCCCAAAAATCCCAAGTACATGCAGTATCAACTCTTTCCTCCCAGAACAATAAGCCCCATTCAGGCCTAGATTCTTGATCTATCTTCCAAATGGTTACAGTAGTGGGGTATTGTTCTTCTTTAACATCAGTATTCGTGAGCAATCTGGAGCAATAGGAAAATGGGTGAATGTTATGGAACTATTCTCATAAAAGGTGTGTACAGGTCAGAAAGTGGATGGTTCTCTTTGTGGTTTGTATTCAGAATCCCCTCAGGATAAGCTGCTGGAATCCCCTGAGCAATTGTGACAGGAACACATACAACATCCATAAAACAAACATTATTGTTGCTGTTTGTATAATTGTTTGCCTTGTGTTTCACCACAGAGCACCGCAAAGGCAAGGACAATGTAGTTCCAGATGCCTTATCTCGTGGCGTTCCGGTGCTGGAAATTAAAGTGCCCGACACTGACCCTTGGTTTAAGTTTGACAGATCCATTATGAGCGTGAAGGAAATTTTCTACTTAGAGTGGTTTTTAAAGCCTCTTTAATTGATGATGAGTTAATAGGTGCATCTTTAGTGGTAACTATTTTTGTAATCGTTTCTACTAAAGTACTTTTAAATTTATCGGATTTCGTTACATTATTAATTTGTACATCTAAAGTTCGAGCAGTTAGAGCTGGAAATGCGTTAATGTCGAAAAGATCAGAGTATGTGACAGCTCGTGACTTGATTTTATTTTCTTCAACTTTTTGTTTTTTAATTGGACAAGATGAGGAGATAGCTATGTGATTACCTTCTTCCCTCAAACGAGATGTCCTGTTAGAACAGATTCTAATTTCCGTCAGAAAATGTATGGAGCACACCATACATAAAATTGATTCTCCTTTATTGAAACTTCCGATCGATATGGTACAGGATTTTCCTGTCGGTGACTCGCTTCATTTGATAGACTTAGGAATTATGAAAAGATTTTTGATTGCCTGGCGCGATGGAAATTTCGGTAAATATTTAACTAAATGGTGTGCAAGAGACATAGTTACAATCAATATTTTCTTAAGGCAATGCAAAATGCCCTCAGAAATTCATAGAGCAGTAAGACAACTAGACACTCAGGCTCATTGGAAGGGGTCAGAATTTCGTACGTTCTTCTTTTATTTAAGTGTAGTGATACTACCAGACGTACTCAGTCCTGACGCCAATGAATACTTTTTGTCATTGTTTTGTGCAATAACCATTTGCTCTACGCAGAAGCATCGATTTCTTTTACAATTATCAAAGACTCTACTATATAATTTTGTGGAACGGTATAAAGATTTTTATGGTGTTGATTAGGGTGGTTCACACAAGTATAGCGAAAAAAAAAAATACAGGTAGAAGTTACGCCACCCCGTTGTTTTGTCAAACATACCTAAAGTATTCTCTTTTTAAACACATACATATTATAGATAGAAAAACACCCAGACTCGGAACAAATACATGTAGGTCTTACAAATATTTGTTCTGTGCGGGAATCGAACCGACACGCAGCGCAGCAGTCCGATCGCTCAGCCACTGCGCTAACCGTGTTGTCAAAAAAAATCTATCCTTACAATAGAACGCTCTGTTCTTTGAACTGCATAAGCTCCAAAGTGAGAATCTCCAATGGAATGTATGGATCCTGTTATATGTATATTGTGCAACTTTCATAGCAAGATTAGGTGGACCTAAGTTTTGCCATTTCTGATATTGTATATCATATATCTCTTTTGTAGCAATCCAAAGTTTTTATTGATCTGTCTTATAACATAATCTTGTTCATATCTGAATTGAGCATAATCCAGAGATGTCTTTAAACTTAAAGGAAACTACCATTTTTCAAGTTGTCTTTTGTTTCTTATATGATCTTTGTGAGATTGAACAAAATGAAAATATCTCTCTGATGTATCCATCAGGAAAATAATCTACAGATCGTCCTTTTCTGTGCCCTTGTTCATGGGACTCTGGCCATGTTTGCCTCCAACTTGCATTTCCAACATCTAAAGATATTAAATAACCACCCATACTTTGAAGAACATTATAAGTCTGAGATCCTAATTTACATATTGTTTCCAAAGCGGTAACAGAAACTGAGAATTGTATATTTAAAGAGGGAATTGATACAATAACAAACTTGGATTCAGCTTTTGATAATAATCCAGCTTTGACATCATACATTTTCAGAGGACAAGAGGCATTATCTCCTATTGTTTTCATCATGAGATACCTCATAGGGTCTTTCCATAAATCTCTTCCATAAGTCTGGGTATCGTACTATCCTTACCTTTTTAACATATTTCATTTGATACTGACCTGGATATTCATTTCTACACCAATAACAATAATATTTTAAGTTATAAGGAATTGGTGATACCTCTTCCACCTCATTATCTTCCATGAGCCAATAATGAGATATTTCTTCATCAGATAAGGTCCACAAATAAGGTTGCTGACCTTGAAATTTCAGATCCTTTATAAGTTCCCCAAAAATCCCAAGTACATGCAGTATCAACTCTTTCCTCCCAGAACAATAAGCCCCATTCAGGCCTAGATTCTTGATCTATCTTCCAAATGGTTACAGTAGTGGGGTATTGTTCTTCTTTAACATCAGTATTCGTGAGCAATCTGGAGCAATAGGAAAATGGGTGA
Source organism: Apamea anceps (assembly GCA_951799955.1). Lineage (NCBI taxonomy): Eukaryota > Metazoa > Arthropoda > Insecta > Lepidoptera > Noctuidae > Apamea > Apamea anceps. The sequence goes on from OX637509.1 coordinate 17,300,278, forward strand.
ATGTTATGGAACTATTCTCATAAAAGGTGTGTACAGGTCAGAAAGTGGATGGTTCTCTTTGTGGTTTGTATTCAGAATCCCCTCAGGATAAGCTGCTGGAATCCCCTGAGCAATTGTGACAGGAACACATACAACATCCATAAAACAAACATTATTGTTGCTGTTTGTATAATTGTTTGCCTTGTGTTTCACCACAGAGCACCGCAAAGGCAAGGACAATGTAGTTCCAGATGCCTTATCTCGTGGCGTTCCGGTGCTGGAAATTAAAGTGCCCGACAGTGACCCTTGGTTTAAGTTTGACAGATCCATTATGAGCGTGAAGGAAATTTTCTACTTAGAGTGGTTGCCTCTTTAATTGATGATGAGTTAATAGGTGCATCTTTAGTGGTAACTATTTTTGTAATCGTTTCTACTAAAGTACTTATAAATTTATCGGATTTCGTTACATTATTAATTTGTACATCTAAAGTTCGAGCAGTTAGAGCTGGAAATGCGTTAATGTCGAAAAGATCAGAGTATGTGACAGCTCGTGACTTGATTTTATTTTCTTCAACTTTTTGTTTTTTAATTGGACAAGATGAGGAGATAGCTATGTGATTACCTTCTTCCCTCAAACGAGATGTCCTGTTAGAACAGATTCTAATTTCCGTCAGAAAATGTATGGAGCACACCATACATAAAATTGATTCTCCTTTATTGAAACTTCCGATCGATATGGTACAGGATTTTCCTGTCGGTGACTCGCTTCATTTGATAGACTTAGGAATTATGAAAAGATTTTTGATTGCCTGGCGCGATGGAAATTTCGGTAAATATTTAACTAAATGGTGTGCAAGAGACATAGTTACAATCAATATTTTCTTAAGGCAATGCAAAATGCCCTCAGAAATTCATAGAGCAGTAAGACAACTAGACACTCAGGCTCATTGGAAGGGGTCAGAATTTCGTACGTTCTTCTTTTATTTAATTGTAGTGATACTACCAGACGTACTCAGTCCTGACGCCAATGAATACTTTTTGTCATTGTTTTGTGCAATAACCATTTGCTCTACGCAGAAGCATCGATTTCTTTTACAATTATCAAAGACTCTACTATATAATTTTGTGGAACGGTATAAAGATTTTTATGGTGTTGATTAGGGTGGTTCACACAAGTATAGCGAAAAAAAAAAAATACAGGTAGAAGTTACGCCACCCCGTTGTTTTGTCAAACATACCTAAAGTATTCTCTTTTTAAAATTTCAGCCCCCTATCTTATGTAGAAGGGGGTGTTCATCAACTTTGAAATATCTGAATTTTATGAAAATTTTATAAAAAGGACAAGTAAGATAAAAATGTAAGCTTTTCTCAAAAATAGATTTTTTTTTGTTGCAAAATAGTATTTAAAGAACACACAAATATTGTTAACAAAGAAGTACTTAAAATACCGAACTGTATTATTAATACAGTTCAAACAACTACTAAACAACAACACTAAACAACTTACATGGGTCGGCATTTTTGGCTTCGAAGGCCTTGTTTACTCTTTGTAGTTCTTCTAATATTGGGCATAAAAAGGAGAAGAAGGCATAGTTGTTCTCGTCTTTATACATTCTAAACAACAGTTCAGCAGTATAATTACGGCGAGATATTTCGAAATGCGTTTTAAGCTCGAGCCATTGTTTTGATATTCTGTCCACGGCCGAATGTATGGATAGCCATCGAGTTTGGCAAGCTCTTACAATTTTGAGCTGTTCATGATCTTCGTTTATTATCATGTAAAGTTGTTTATATTCAGCCTGCCGTGTTGATGACTGCGAGAACCAATTATGTTTCGGAAATCATGAATTTTAAATTTCGCGGTAACGTTTCTTCCGAAGCGTGAGTTACAGCAAGCTGAATGGAATGGCACACGCATCGTACAAGAACTAATGATGGAATAACACTTTTTAATTTTGCGTATACTCCAGTCATAACACTGGCGTTGTCTGTTCCGATTCCGATAGTGTTTTTGTAGTCCAAACCAAATTCATCCAAGGTATCTTTAACTGCGCAAACTATACCATCCTTCATGCTCCTTACGCTCGCACAGTTTACCGTAGCAATTCTTATATGGTTCGCTCAGTTAAAGTTTTTAACCAAATTGCTAAGAATAAGCACCCTTCAATCGATTTGTTTGCAAGCAGCTTAGCGTCCATTACTACTGTTTTATCTAAGCAGTATAATATTGTTTCTGATACACTCTGACAGCGGCTGCGCATGCATGGCAGATGCATGTGCAGGTGCTGTTGGAGTGTGTGCTGTTACAGGTATTTAATTTATAAGTTAAGTAATTTAATGTTATACTTAGTGTAATAGTTGACCTATTCGTTAACTATTTTTATTTCATTAGTCAATTTGGAAATGTGTACAACAATACTCTATTGCTAACTGTGGAGGCTTGTAAATAGCTTACGAGCTTTATGCCACCCAAAGACAGTAGCCCTCAGGAAAGTCTTTAGCTTCGACCACAATGAAAATGTCTTAAGGCTGCATGCAACCTGTGCTTTACCTTATAGCTGTGAAATAACAAATTTAAGCTAAGGACATGGCATTCTCACAATTTGTAAGAAATGCAGGGAGGGATTCCCTGTCACCATTATAAGGTTTAATAAATTCGGTTAAAAAAGATAGTGTAATTTTGCCGGACATTTCCTTTAACTCTTTTTTTACAGACATAAAAGATTATGATGTGTTGAACAAAATTGAGTTAACAGTTAAATAACGATGTTAGAATAATAAGAAATAGAATAGACAAAACAATTAAAGTCAGTGAAGATAGAAAAACAGTATAGTGTTAAACTATTTAAAATTCACAGACACGAATTCACGATTCAGAGACACGAATTCAGAAACACTTTGAATTAGAAAAATGGTAGTTTACAAGAAACACTCACGGTAACACGATAATTGCTGACACCTGCATTGTCGGGTGCGCAGTGGGAACACGGAGTTCGGAGTCACGTTGCGCTGTGACGTATCGGAGTTGAACTTGCACACGGGTGGTTGACTGTGGAATTTCTTGTTTGAAGTTTGAAGGTTGGTAAGTTAGACCTGGGGCTGCTGGTGATGTTGATGCCGTCTGGAGCGGACTCACACTATACAGTGGAGACTGGCTGTCGTAAAAGTGTCGATGTAGCTGGAGCGGGCTTAAGCTGCAGAGCTGAGGCTGACCGTCGTCCAATTACTGTTGTGGCTGGAGCGGGCTCAAGCTGAAGGACTGAGGCTGACCGTCGTCCAAGTAGTGACGCAGGCTTGACCTTAGGTCAAGTCTCACTGTCGGTCAATTGAACAGAGGGTGGTAAACAGACGCTGGTATTCCGAACCTACGGGTTCGGAATACCAGCGTCTGTTTGACTCAACGTCGTAAGACTTCGTCTCTGGTATCCCACTTCTGATACCAATTTGTTACAAAGCCAACCCCGTTTGTTTTTTTTTTAAACAATAATTCTACTGGAACCACTTTAACCCTTAAATTGGCAGTGTACTCTACCAAAGTCATAAACTTTGAAAATGTCGATTGTAGTACGAATATAGAAAAAAATACCATTTATTATTATTTTTAGCTTGCAATAATTGTATATTTTGGTATAAAAAATATTAGGATGTGGTAACATTGAAAATTATCCGTCAAATTCAAAATGTCTTCGAAGCGGTCTGGTGTCTCTGCGACACGGGTAAGTTTTTTAAGTTTTTCTATACTTTTTTGGACGAGGCTCGTGGTTATTAGGCTTTACATTGCATAGTGACATTATAAATAATATCAATCATTCGTAATTTCATGTGTAAATTACGTAATCGCAATTTTATAAGTTAGAAACTTTGTGTGTACTCCGTGAATACCGTTGCCAAGTACATAGTAAAGAACACAAAATAGACTTCGGTATATACGAAGTACATTGCCCAGTACACAAAGAAATACAAACTGGCTTTTTTTTGTTTGTTTTGATATAAAATAACATCGGTGGAGGTGTGGATTGTATGTCGTACAGCATGTCTTTTTCTTTTACTGCAGTGCTTAAACCTGTCACGATCGCATAAGATTTTAGCTTTGATCCCGAAAGAAAATGCATGCTCCGATGACAGTTCTAGTTCGGATGACGAATCACATTTCCTTTCACCATCTTCACCTAAGCTCAGCTCTGACCCACCTTCATTAGACTCGTCATTTGAAAGGCTGAACATTCTGGAAGATGACTACAACGATTCTGATAACGTATTTGACTGTAACATTGATGATGTACCACTAACACCAACGCTCCAAGAGATTTTTCCGTCTCCGTCAACTAATAATTACAATGCCATACCAACATTGAATTCAATACAATCATTGCCCACTCCATCCGTAGAACTTCTGCAGTCACCAGTTCCTAGCATGTCAAAAGCTTCTTTGCCCGTCACTAGATCTAAACGCAAGAAACCTCCAGTAATAGTCAAAATAGTTAAGAAAACTAAATTTTCATTGATCTACAGCTGGAAAAAAACTTATTTACGCCATGCTACGTGTATGCAGGAATACACGAGCTTCATAAAACACAAAACGAAACGGTATTGGAATACTTTCGCTGTTATTTTTTCACCGGACATCATTTCAGATATAGTTCACAATACAAACTTATATTCGGTTCAACAACATGGAAAATCTATACAGTTAACAAATGAAGAGTTAGAAAGTTTTCTTGCAATTGAAATGTTGATGGGTGTGGTTCACATGCCAGCATACACTAATTACTGGGCAAGAAAAACCCGATATCTTCTAATAGCTGATGAAATGCCCCTAAAACGTTACCAACAAATACGCCGCAACATTCACTTTGTGGATAATAGCATAGAGGACTCAGATCGCTATCACAAAATACGCCCCGTTATGGAGAAGATCAGACAAAATTGCTTGAAGATAGAGGAAGAAGGGCAGTACTCAATAGATGAGATGATGATCCCATATAAAGGCACGAAAGCTGGGAAAAGAAGGCAGTACATAAAGAACAAGCCGAAAAAATGGGGTTTCAAAAACTTTGTCCGCGCCGGGGTTTCAGGCATTATATATGATTTCATCATGTACGGTGGAGATGACACATTTCGTGAACACACTTTTACAGCCAAAGAAGCTTCACTTGGGGTTGGTGGCATGGTGGTAATAGCATTATGCAAAACAATAAAAAAGAAGCCATCCGTCATATACGCCGACAACTTCTTTACTTCTCCAGAGGTTATTCACTTGTTGCGAGAAGAATATGGAATATTTAGCCTGGGAACAATAAGAACAAACCGGCTCAGGGGTTGTCAAGATCTGTTACCCTCTGAAAAAGAAATAAAAAAGAAAAAAAGAGGATACAGTGCCCAAGTTGTGTGCAATAGCAACAAGTTAGCTGTCGTGAAGTGGAATGATAACAAGGTGGTAACGCTTATAAGTTCCTATGTACATTCTCATACTATTGAAAAGATAAGGAGATACTCGAAGGAAGACAAACGCAAGGTCGATGTTGACTGCCCATAACTTGTGAAGCAGTACAATAAGCGGGTTCCCTCTATCTGGCAGAATCTTGATGCTCCGAAATTTATTTGGCATAACACACTTGGCATAATCTTCTTTAAACGAATATTTTTAAGGCATAAAAATTATTTAATATAATTATTGTTTGGCCGAATGTTTATATGTCCGAATTTACAACGGCATAGTTTTAAGATAGCAGAATTTTATTTGGCATAATTACCTTTGGCAAAATTAAAATTTCGCATAATTTCATTTAGCATAACGTTCACTTCTCATACTTATGAAAATGGCAGAATTTCGTTTGGAATAATTTTATTAGGCATATTGACATTTCTATATAATAGCATTTTTAACCTTAAATTAAAACCTTGTCGTGAAAAGTCAATAATATGTCGTGCTACAAAAGTTAGTGACAGAAACAAATCGCTGCAAAACCGACTCTACGTAGTCTTGTCTGCCCTACCCCTAGAGTGTAATTTAATCCCGCGTAGGCGCGGAGGGGCGAGGCGGCCCGCGAACTGAGGAGCAGGTGGTATTAATGCTCGCCGCTGCAGCTGAGGCTGGCCGGCAAAGCCGGCCAGCAAGCCGAAGCTGCGGTGGTGAGCCTTAAAACCATCTGCGACGATAAGCTCGCGTGGGACCGCCGGAGCCCCGCAGCGCCGGAGCCGTGACAGAAACCATGCCTGCTGCATGTTGCATGTTTGCATGCTTGCTTGCATGCTGCATGCTTGCTGCATGCATGGTGTATGCTTGCTTGCATGTTTGCATGCTCGCTTGCATGCTGCATGCTTGCTTGCATGCTGCATGCTTGCTGCATGCATGGCGTATGCTTGTTTGCATGTTTGCATGCTCGCTTGCATGATGCATGCTTGCTTGCATGCTGCATGCTTGCTGCATTCATGGTGTATGCTTGTTTGCATGTTTGCATGCTCGCTTGCATGCTGCATGCTTGCTTGCATGCTGCATGCTTGCTGCATGCATGGTGTATGCTTGTTTGCATGCTCGCTTGCATGCTGCATGCTTGCTTGCATGTTGCATGATTGCTGCATGCATGGTGTATGCTTGTTTGCAAGCTGCATGCATGGTGAATGAATGAATGAATTTTCTGTAATGATTATGGATATGAAATGTATGCCAAAAGATGATTCTAACTGTAAACTTTCTGAGATATGATAGTTCTGCCTTTTAATGACTATCGATATGAAATGTATGCCAAAAGACGATTCTGACTGTGAACTTTCTGCGATATGATGGTTCTACTTTTTAATTATTATGGATATGAAATTTATGCCTAAAGATGATTCTGACTTACAAAATTATGAATTTTGAATGTATGATAAATGACTGTCTGCCTAACGATTTTCTGCGAAATGAAGTTTATGCTATCCGCTGTTATGCAAAACAATATTATGACATAAAAAGTTCTGCTATAAAGGGTAGACCCACAATAAGCATATGGGGGGCGTAGATTTAACAGATATGCTTATATCTTTGTACCGGACCCCGTTCAAGAGCCGAAGGTGGTATTTGGGTATATTTTCGCAATTGTTGGATATATGCATAAATAACGGCTGGCTTCTTTACAGGCGAGATGGGAGACATAAAAAGTCTCTAAGAGTTTAGGCTTGATTTATTTGTAGGACTCTGTCGGGCTGGAAAAATTGCCAAGTCAAGTGGAAGTATGGAGAAGATTAAAGGTAGAATAATTTAGAAACCTACAGCTGAACGGCCGGTGAACAGTGTCAGGTACGATGCTGTCGGACATTTTCCAGAATCAGCAAATAAGCAATCACGCTGTAGGTTTTGCAAAGAAGGAAAAACCAAAGTGTTTTGCGTGAAGTGTAATATGTGTTTTGTGGTAGGCGAAACTAACAAAAGAAATTGCTTCCGGCAATTTCACACCCAATGAATATTGTTCAATACGAATTATTATTAATAAATTGGCTTTATTGCCTTGTAATAAGGGTTATATCAGTTCGATCGAAAACTAAATCACGGTGCGGTGATGTCATTGTATTCCTACTCTTGTTCGATTAAAATTGCACATCTTTTTTGAAGCCCCTAACTTAGTTAGGGGAAATTTATTGAGGGTTTTCTTAGGAATAACCTCAATAAATTTCTGTCCCTAAAAATCCCCCTTTTAACACTTCTTCCCCCTAAATTTTGGGGGAAAACGCCAAAGTCACCACTGAGCTGATTGTCGTGTCGGTGTGGCGCTCGGCCGTCAGCCGGCTGACTCCCCGCACCCCTCGTTCACTGCCACAAAGACGCGCGCTGGCGCGCGGCGATGTTGAGTGGAGCGGTCTCAAAAATTGTAAAGAATTATTATTTCTAAAATCAGAGAATGATAGTATAGAGGTATAAGGAACCGGGTGTAAAGTTCACTCAACCTCCATAGAAAAGTGAGAAGAGAATCCTCCGACCAGACGGGTGTTGTGTCTGGCGGGCAACTGCCCAAAGAATCATGCCGCCAGCGCGCGGCGATGTTGAGTGGAGCGGTCTCAACAATTATATTAAAGAATTATTAAATCAGAGAATGATAACACACGAGAAGATGCCACATGCCATTTTTCTTCCAGAGTAGAGAAGCGGACAACCGAGCTCTTCTTGCTCATGTTTTGCGATTAATAGAACAGCGAGAGAAAACAAATTTCTTCGCTTAGCTATTTCGCTTGCTTGGCCGCTCTCCTTCAAAAGGGTGTACATACGTTGAATTTGAACGAAGTACTTGTTCAACGCAAGCATTTAGCATGAAAAGTACCCACCATGGCGAACATAATTGAGGAGCTGGGGAACAAAAGCGGACTTGTCCAATTAATCAAATTTTACACTAGAGCAAAAAAAACTGAAATAGGTATATGCATATGGGCTGTAATTTTGTGCATTTCAGTATAATTAGTATTTAATACAACATAACTAATAGCCTGCTTGTTGGTCATAAAACTATGCGTTTTCAATTTTTTTTTATTTTTTTTGTAATGGACAAGTCCGGTTTTGATTACAAAAGGTGGACAACTCCGGTTATGATTGAAAGAGTTATGGACATGTCCGGTATGAAAGAAAACTAGATTCTATTATTGTATTTTTTTATTTAAAAATTATATGAACTCTCCCACATCTGGTTCGCAACAGTCACAATCGTCACTGTGGTCGTCGTCTTCGTCATTTATTTGACTTGTTTCAGCAATTGCCACTGGTGAGGTATGGAATATATTGTTTTTAAACCAATCAAGCTCTTGATTATCCATCCAATTATCTCCGAATTGTTTCTTTAAGAGTGTTTCAACATCTTTTTTCTTGTTTGGTTTTAGTTCATTAACCATTGAAAATCTTTGTAGTAAACTCGGATGGTTTTTTGTCATTTTTAACAATGATACAGCATTTTCTGATGATTCATCTCCATAATAGGTGTTTAAGACTTTCACACCAAAGTTTACGTGATTTAAACGTGCAGTAGGATCTCTTCGTATGTTTGCAGTGCCTCGGCCACGTGCTCTGCCACGACTACGGCCCTGACTTCTTCGTGTTGATTGTTGAGATTGACTAGGAGTTTCTGTTTGGATGATGGTTGACTTTCTTTCTATTATTATTCTCTTTGCATCACGAATACTTTCCACTTTCTTGTAATAGTCTTCAAGGTTTTTGACGTTGTAAAGGTTCCAGTTTTCAGCTAAAATATGAACTTTGCCATGCTTTGCGTAAACCTCATGATATTTTTTTGGATCCAAAATGAAAGGCATCTTCCGCAAATCCTTTTCGACCCTCCCGAACACTCGATCCGCCGGCAAGAAGCTGTGACCGCGTACAGGAAAGGTTAGTACGATTTTGGCGACATTTTGAGGGGCGTAGTTTTTCAACCAGAAAATCAAAGTGTGGACGACATGTGCATTTTTATTTTGACCTCCACACCCGTCCGAAAAAAGGCGTAAAACTTCCACTTCAGAAAAATCAGTAAACATCAGGTATGTTAAAAGGGCAGACGCAATTTCGGTGGCGCCTTTTTTAGCTTGGTTTTCTGTCCATATGAAGAAATGTGGCTCCTTTGTAGGCATATCAGTAATGCAGAAAGAATAAAGTCCAACTTGTCGTAAATAAAAACATTCCTGGATTGGCGTTTTAGGAAGGGATTGAATTTGTTGGAGATCAAAACATATTGTCATAGAATTTTCAGGTTTTTCTTTGGTAAGGGAAAAGAACGCTTTGGCTCTAGCTTTATGAACTCGGAGTTGAAGTTTCAATGATTGAAGTTCTTCAGGATTATTTTCAGTCTTCTGCCTATTTTTCAGCAGTTCGCAGGTACTACATATGTCGGAAGATGGTGACGCAAACCCAATATTAAAATCGTTCTCAAAAACATTTCGGAACATCGTTTGTGAGACTTTCAAATCATCAGTCGCTGAATTATTGTACAACTCCCACAACTTTTTTACGTTTAGCTCGTATGACAGGTACACTCTTTTTGATTTATTTCGATTGTAATGTGACTCCTTTGCTGGCAAACCACCGAGAAATTTTCTTACAGATTCCTTTTTATCAATACTTTTGAAACTTTTCCTGTCTCCTCCTCTGCCGTCAAGTGGCGTTTTGCCTTCATATAATTTGCTCGCAATTAAGTTTACCCTGTGCTTACTGAGCCCAAGAGCAGCCAAAAAAAAAGATTTGCATACTTTTACTAACCTTTTTGAATCACGGAAGAGAAAGTATGTCACAAAGTACTTATTCCTCTGCGGTTTGCGAGATTCCTCTCTCGATCTTTCTCTTTCTATGGGGCATGGTGATATGAGCCGTGACAAGTAAATATCCTGTAATTTTTTGCCAATTTTTTCATATAGTAGTTTGCGGTTGTAAACAATTTCGTTTAATGTCAAAGTCTGGCACTTAAATTTTCCCTTGTTATGTTCACACGCAGACACGAAATTCAAAGCAAGGGGGTCTTTATCTGCGTACCTAAAACAAAATAATAGCAATTTTAAATTCATCATAGGTTAGAATAATAACAAACACGCACCGGTAGGTATAATTTTACACTCACTTCGATTCCCTGTTGTTTTGCGCTTGCCGTCCTGTTTTTTTTCGTTTACGTGAGCCGTCATTTATATTGGCCACTATTTCTTCGATTCCGTCCATAATTTTGTCGGTTTTCTAGGAAAATTCTTCTCAAAATTACGAAAGCAATGACCGTCACACAGCTGATTATCTTTTTTTTTAATTTAGCAGTGTTGCCACAACTGATTTAGGGATATCATAACAAAAAAACAATGATTTTTTTAGACTTGTCCGGTTTTGTTTGACATTTTTCGTACTAACGGCAATTCTCCTTACGTTTTTGTCCGGTTTTGATTGGAGAAAAAATCCCTTAGAATTTTAATAAATTTCTAACAGGACAAGTCCGCTTTTGAACGAAATCATCATTTTTAACAATTTTTTTCTCTAAGATCGGACCGCTTTTGATACACAATACTCCGGGGTTCGATAGATATGAGCTTAAAGAGTGCAAAAAAATAAAAATAAAAAATTCGAGTACAGTGGACAAGTCCGCTTTTGTTCCCCAGCTCCTCAATTACAGACTGATCTCACTAGCGACAGTCATCGTGAAGGTTTTTGACAGCATGCTTAATGCTCAGCAATTCAATAACTTTACACGGTAACTAGTTTGGGTTCAGGCCCAAACTGTCCACAGATAGTGCGGGGGCCCGCGCTCGGCCGTCGGCTGGCTGACTCCCCGCTGTCCCTGCACCCCTCGTTTACGGCAGGGTCCGCTCCACTCAACAATTATAAAGAAAAAGACAGAAGTATGTATTTAGTTGTGTATGTATTTATTTTATTTTAGAAGTCTTTATGTATGTTTATTTGTATGTATATATTCTCGTAATATTTGTTTAGTTTTTAAGTGAATTGTTTATTTTTGATTCTATGTATTATTGTTTGTCTCCTTTGCTCTATCACACGCTGTCTACATCTCTGTATTTATTGTCCTATCTCAGGTATGCTGGAAGAGATTTCTTAAGAAATAAGCATCACCTCTGTACCTATTTTTTCTGTTCTGTTTTCCAATGTCTGTTTATATATGTGTGTACATAAATGGTTAAATAAATAAATAAATAAAAATAAGAAGTGGCATCTTCTGTGCTATCATTTTCTGATTTTAGAAATAATAATTCTCTAGCTCTGGCCAGAGCAGACAAAAGCGGACAACACGGCTATTGTAAAGGCAAAAAGCGAAATAGATGATATGATTATAGAAGAAGCCATGCCACAATATGAGGTAATCACAACTGAAAGTCCATCAAATCAGAAGTCACGCGCGCGCAGCTATACGCGTCGCTTGCTTTTTGCTACGATCGATTTTCGCGCCGAGCGAAATGTCCGCCACAGTAAAGTGTCCTGAGTGTAAGTAATACTGTTACTGACGAACTGCTATGTTACGTGCAAAATAAGCTGTCGACGAGTGTTGACGATACCTTAATTGACCTGTTTTTCGGCCTTTAGTACTGCTTCCTAGTTGTCTCAAAATTTAAATAAACATTTTTAATTGAGAATTTTTCTTCATTAATCTTATATTTGGTATTTCAGCCTTCATTAATCGCTTTTAAATAAAAAAAAAAATAACTAATTTGTACGATTATTTTGAGAATCAAAAAATTACGTTGAGTGTGACAAATTACCCCCGACATGGGGTAGGTTGTCACAGGTGAAGGTCCTCGTTGTCACACATCACTGTTGACATCATTGTCATCGTCGGAGGCACAATTTGGGCAGCAATAAAACAAATCCTTGTTCCCACCACATTTTTCATGCACCCACATTAACCCATTCTTCATTGGGCTTGCTGCTTGACTATGTTTCAAAACATATCAAACATGACGTATCATCCAAATCGTCATTTTTTCGCTACTCACTTGTTTTTGCTTCTTATTTTTCTTCTTCGTAGGTACCTTTGCCTTTGTTTTTCTCATTTTTTTTTGCTCTGCTAACGCATTCTTATCCGGGGATTCAGTTAAACTTGCCGTAGTCCTTTTTCTCCGATTGGAAGTCGTTTTCTTAGCTGAAGCTTTCGGAAATGGTCGTCAAATTTACACGTTGGTAAATTTAATGTTGGAGGAGTAGCTTCATTGGTTCCAGGAGTTGGGGAGGGTGTTCTACAAGAATCTGGGGTATGTTCCGCGTTTGGAGCAACACAGTCTTCACTTTGTATAGCCTGATCGGTTTCCTGGTCAGCTTCAGGTCTATCGGTTACATAAGATGGTGCAAAGTCTATGTCAGTGAAAATGTTACGATTATAGGGCCATATGCCGCTCACTGAAAAGCCAGACATTACATTCTGGGGAGTTATGGCTGGTAGTAAACTAATTTTGAAGATAGCAGGAATATCATAAGTCGTCATTGTTTTACCAGGATGATTCTTGATCGAGTCATCACAAGCAACATTGACGTACCTCTTCAAGGGTCCATAAACACTACGGTCTAATGGTTGCAGCTTATGAGAACAATGATGCGGGAATGACAACACCACAACTCCGTGTTCCTTGCAATAATCTAATGTTTTTATGGATAAATGCAAATCATGGTTGTCCAACAATAGTAGCAGTGGGCGTTCAGAACTGCAGCGAGTGTATCGCACAAATTGTTGAATAAATATGTAAAAACAGTCTTCGTTCATCCAGCTGGATGGATTGGCGCTACCAGTCGATCCTGTTGGTCTACTGTTGACAAAATGGTCTTTGAAATGTTTTCGAGGAAACACGAAAAATGGCGGTATGCTATTTTCCTGCAGCTGACACTGCAACAGCTAATGTTACTAAAGTTCCTCGCTCTGCAGAAGTCAGGGCGCCAATCTGTTTCATGCCTCTTCAAGCAACAATTTTTTGGGGCTTTTGGACAGTAGTAATTCCTGTCTCATCGACATTCCATGTCTTGCCCTTCAAACTTGTACTTTTTTAAAACTTAGTTTTTAAAACTTTTCCTAGGTTACTGAAAAACAAATTCACGTTATGAGAATTGAAGCTAAGTTGCTCGAACAAGGCTAGTCGCCTCAGGTTTTCGAATGGCAATGAACGGACCCGTCGACGTCGAGCAGGAGGCACTGTGGTTCCGCGGGGCGATGACGCATATCTGCGACGTGTCCATGCCCCGGGTCCACGCACAGTCAGCAAGGCGCCAGGTGTACTGGTGGACCGCCGACATCGCGCAGCTGCGCGTCGCGTGCGTGGCGGTTAGGCGCCAGTACACCCGATACCGGAGGAGACGTCGTCGGGTCCCTGACGAAGAAGCCGCGCTGTATGAAGTGTACCGCGCGGTGAAGAGGACTCTGTGGCTGGCCATCAACAAGGCGAAGACGCGAGCCAGGGAAGAGGTGTTGGAGACTAAACGGGGATCCGTGGGGGCGCCCTTATCGCGCGGTCCGAGGGAAACTTCGAGCCACGGCGCCCCCACTTAAGGAGAGTCTCCAACCCGAGCTGCTCGAGGAAGTGGCCGCAGCCCTCTTCCCGGCAAGAGCAGAGCATACGCCACCGCCGATGGCTTTGTCCACAGCCACAGAGTCCACAGAAGAGAACGCCATCAGCGTCCCAGAGGTGACACAGGCAGAGAGCAGCCGTGATGCGGCTCCGGGCCAAGAACGTGGCTCCGGGACCCGACGGGATCCACGGCTGCGCGTTAGCCCTCGCTCTGAAGGAGCTTGAGCCCCAACTGAGAGGACTCTACACAGCGTGCTTTAAGAAGGGTCAGTTTCTCTCTGTGGAAATCTGGTCGTCTGGTCCTGCTCAGGAACTGTCAAACTAAAATTTTTACCTGTGTACAAACTTAGCCAAGATCATCTAAAGTGCTTCTTCAGCTCGATTCGATTAAAAGGCGGCTATAACAACAATCCAACAGCTTTTCAATTTCAAAGTGCCTACAAAAGACTAGTGATACACGGGGAAATAAAAGCGATTATTCCCGATGTCCACCACTTGTCTGGCCACCACTGAGGGACAGCGAGACAACTTTAAAACATTATTCTCGTTGTCCACCACTGGGGGACAGCGTCCCAACTTTGTAAATTATTTCCATTCTTCACCACTGGTGGACAGCGACACGGATTTTTTAACATTCCCTATGGCCGCCGTAGGGGGACAAAGTCACAATTCTTTTGATCCAATTCCCACTGCCATCAATTTAAATTATTTTATCTAGAGACCATTTGGTTTTATGCTGAAATTACTTTTATCCAATTCTAATGCTTACGTAATAATAATGACATAATATTTCTTTCCTTGTATAATATAGTTAATTTAATTAATTATAGGTAATTCATTAAAATTAAATTTTATTTTCTGGCTAATGCTTATTATTATTATATTATCTATTGATACTATTCACTTCATCAAGATATTTACAAAAAGTATTGCTATGAGGGAAAGTACATACGCCAGCACATCAAGTTACTACAAACTGTAAAATTTTCTTATTTGATTTTGAACGAGTTACTTTCAACGTTTTAAGGTTTAAAATCATTTGGATAAATTTGACAGTTTGGTATAACTTGATGTTCTGGCGTCTGTGCATAACGTTAAAAAGAGACAAAAAATATATTTATTTTACTCTGCTCCTTCTACTTGCGCAAACGCAGCATGCGTCATTATAACTACGTCGTTAGTGCACTCGTCGCTCCCATAACCAGCCATGTCCGAATTAAATACTAGTGGTTCCAGTTCATCAGGAAAAGTGCATTTAAGATATATAAATAGAAAAGGCGGGACAATTTTATTACACGGAGGATATGAATATATAATAAAACGAAAACATAAAAGTGGTTTAATAATCTGGGAGTGTACTAACAGGAAGAAGAACAAATGTAAAGGACTTATCAAAATCAAGGTAAGTCCATAATAATAATACAATAGTAGGTATATCACACCTTATTTAGTACTCATTTTGGAATTGTTTATTGTTTTATAAGTAGGCATGTTCGAAATTTTAAATGCGATGACATCGTTATTAAGGCCGCCATTTTGTTCACTCGTAGGGCCCCCATTTTGTTTACCAATCCCAGTATGACGGTAATGTGAGATGAATGTGAATAAAAAACAACTTTTTGTCTATGGTGATGATTTGATGTCTTTTTTTTGTAAAAAAAAAATATTAATTAATATTTTTTGTTGACCTAGGATACCAATATAATTGAAGAAAAGCCACATCTATGCCAACCTGATTTTGCAAGAAATTTTGTAGAAGAAAAAATACAGCAATGTAAAGATAAATTGGTTTCTCCTCAATTTCCACCAGTGCCAGAAACCTTCAACGCTATGGTGAGTGAATTCAAAGTCATACCAAGTTTGATTCAAAACATACCGTCATTTCAAAGCATCAAGTCAAGTTTATACAGACATAGAAATACAATCGCTGGAATAAAAAGGCTTAAATGCAAAAATGTGGAAGAATTCCAAGTTCCAGAAGATTATAAGGACTTTCTTTTAGCAGACTATTCATATAACTGCAACCGGATTGTAGTGTTGTATTGAAGAAGCCAAAAATGTAATCTGTGAGATTGATCATTTCTTATGTGATGGTACAGACGCCAGCACATCAAGCTACCCGAAACTGTCAAATTTTCCCAATCAACCTTGAACCTAATGCTTTAGCGATAAAGTTGAAAATCTATTAAAGAAATTTGACAGATTGTAGTAGCTTGATGTGCTGGCGTCTGTACCTTTAAAAGCTGCACAGAGCCATTCACTCAACTTTACTCGATACATGGAGACTTCAGAAGTACTGAAAATAGTACTAACATAATTCCGCTAATTTATGCATACATGAGTCGCCGTGCTGAGGAATCCTATACAATTCTTTTCAATTTAATCAAAAGTCAAGTTCCTGGATGACAACCTTCAATGTTTTCAATTGATTTTGAGAAAGCTGCTATGAAGGCCATAAAAGCGACATTTCCGTTAGCTACACTTAAAGGATGTCACACACACTTTAAAAAAGCAATATGGAACAAGGGCCGTGATTTGAAACTTACAACATCTGCTGAAATATTCAAATTTCGAGAGGTAGCATTGACTACAGTACTTCCATTACTGCCCGAGACAGAAATAAGAAACGGTTGGCTCTATATAACGCACAGGGATACTACGGATCCTGATATTTTAAAGTTCAGGAAATACGTTGAAGTATAATGGCTAAAAGATGATTTTATACCAGTTTGGTGCGTTTTTGGGGAAAGGCATCGAACGACAAACGGTGTCGAAGGGTGGCACCACAAACTAAATTCAGCGATGAGCAAGAAAAACCCAAACATAATGCTCGCTTTAAGCGTTCTTCGAGAAGATGCATGTTTTTTCTTTGTGAAAAAAATGCAAATAAGTCAAAAAAAAGAACCGTCCAACAAACGAAAAAAAAAGTATGTTTACAGCGATCAGTTTATTCTAGAAACCCAAATGGAACTTGTAAACGGCCAAATATCTGTAGGCCAATTTTTAGAAATTATGAGAAACTAATAAGTACTTATTGTATTTTGTTTAACTATGTGGTGTTTAAGACTTTTGAGTAGTACCTACATTATGTTTAATTCAAGAAACCCAAATGGGTCTTGTAAAGGCCAATTTCTAGATATTGTGAGAAATTATTATTGTTTTTTGTTTAACTACATATGTGATTTTTAAAACTGTTGATTAGTACATATCTGTAGGCCAATTTTCAGATATTGTGATAAATTATTATTGCCTTTTTGTTTAACTACATATGTGATTTTTAAAACTGTTGATTAGTACATATCTGTAGGCCAATTTCTAGATATTGTGATAAATTATTATTGTCTTTTTGTTTAACTACATATGTGATTTTTAAACTTTTGATTAATTTATAATATTTAATTTTTAACCGACTTCTAAAAAAGGAGGAGGTTCTCAATTCGGATGTTTGTATTTTTTTTTTTTTTTTTTTATGTTTGTTCGCGCATAACTCTGTCGCTTGCTAACCGATTTGAAAAATTCTTTTTTTGTTGGAAAGGGTATACTTCCCAAATGGTCCCATAGAAATTTCATCAAAAACGGTTCAGTAGTTTGGTTTTTAAACCAAAATTACTAGTAAAAATTACAACTTAAAAGTGAAAAATAAAAACTTTTTTGCAAAAAAAAACAACCGACTTCCAAAAACGACACTACAAAGTAAAAAATAACTTTAATTTCGGAAGTCGGTGGCAAACAACGAAAATGCGAACCCAATGACACCGACTTCCGAAATTAAAGTTATTTTTTACTTTGTAGTGTCGTTTTTGGAAGTCGGTTGTTTTTTTTTGCAAAAAAGTTTTTTATTCCTCCGTCGAGGAATAGGATAAAAAAAAAACTGTGATTATGATTGTAATGTTCTAGACGATTTTAAAAATTGTAGCCTGTCAACCAGCTGTGGAAATTAAGTCGGTTAATTACCCACTTCAATAAAAAATAAGCAATCAAAGCTATATTATATAATACTAAGTAGTAGGATCATTTTTTAATACTTGAGTGAAACATTTAATAAAAGTTGATTCAAGAATATGACTATTATTTACTTAGCCCTGCTAAAAATTATATTAAGCTATCTTCTTTTACCGGTCTCTAGATTAAACAATTTAAATTGATGGCCAGTAGGAATCGGATCAAAAGAGTTGTGCCATTGTCCCCCAACGGCGGCCATAGGGAATGTTAAAAAATCCGTGTCGCTGTCCCCCAGTGGTGGACAACGAGAATAATGTTTTAAAGTTGTCTCGCTGTCCCCCAGTGGTGGCCAGACAAGTGGTGGACATCGGGAATAATCGAAATAAAAGGTATTGAGTCAGGAAACTGTATACCTCTAGAGTCTAGAGGATATGAAAATTTTAACTCACACAGAAGTGCGATATGAACATAAAATTATTATGTACCGCGCTCAAGAAGTCGAGGACTCGATTATAGATTTTCCCGCTAATAATAATTCCTTTGTCGGTGATGACCACGGGTATATTTTTAACCCCTCATTCTTAACAACCTAAACTGACGAAATAATTTCATATATCGGCGGGTTTGTTGTTAGGAAATTACGAAAAGCTATAAATGTGAAGATTGTCTGTTAGCTCTTATTAGCGACAAATATTCTTATATTTAAAAAAGATAAGGGTGGCCTTATTTATCCTTCACGCGAGGTTATTAAAGTATGTTCGATGGCAGAAAGAATATTTAGGATTCATACACATGAAGGAATATCATTCTTTGCAGAAAAAAAGTCTTTTATTCAAACTTATTTTGGCGGCTTTCAAACAGTGCCAGGATGTATTTACGACAGATCATTTTGAAAGTCAACCTTTTGTTGGAAACCACAAAGTTTTATTCATTAAGGCAATCTCCATGCACTATTTTGAACTGCGTATACACCACGCCACAAAAGGTACTGAACCCAAGCAAAAAATTAGAAACCTTCATAATAATTTTCAGGTTCTCTCTTTCAGGGAAAGTTATTTTCAGGTTATCTTACATAATAATTTCTAATTCTATCAATTCGTGGAACACCACCTTGTTTAGAATCACACAAATTGCGGGGTAAATTTTTCCTCAAACGATAACCCTAAATATGATTTTTTTTGTCTCTTTCTGTGACACGCTTTGCAGGTGTCTATAGCATTCTCTGTCTACGCGTTGAACCCTCAATGCCAGTCATTTTCAAGTTCTAAAAATTCAAACTTTAGACAAAAATATTGGTACACAATAATCAAATAAGTCGAAGTATCATGTCGAACCCTAATAAAATTGCCAGTCATTTACTCATTACGGAATAATATGATTTTGTTAAAGTAATTGCGAAATGAAATCTTTTCTGTGGTCTTCTTTCCATAGTATTTAAACCAGGGACTGAATTACCCAAAAATTAAGGTACCTTTAAATTTCGGTATGACGTCATACCGTTAAATAAGGGTTACCGAAATATTTCGATACCGTTATTTTTTTCAGTAACGGAATTTTGAGGTTGGAAATGCCTACCGGTATATTTCGGTAGAAGTACTATAAACCTTTATAAATGTTTCGGTAGCAGTACCTAAACCTTAATAAATAGGGGTTTTCTTTGACGCGCCGCCTCGCCACTCTGTCTGTCTTGCAGATTGTTGCACATTATTACAACTCAGTATTGGTTTTTATTTCCGATCGGAAGGACACGACTGTGTAAGTCGGACTAAGCCGTGTGCCTGCCTACCTAAGGTTTTATTATCTTTCTTCTTTAAGATTTTCTTTCGTTCTTCTTATCTGACTAGTGTTGTGGAAAATGTTACCTCATAAAGGTGTAGAGCATATACGTAAACGTAAGTACCTACAAGCCTGTGAAATTTAATTAATTTACATTATTTACATTAATTGCAAGTAAACTGTAAAATTGCAGGTGAACATGTCATCATAGATGAGTCATCTGAAAGCTCGGATGACTCCATTACAGATGAAAAAGATTTAGACCTAGTGTCTCAGTCTGATAAATATCCTAAGTATGAAATAGACCCCGAAGGCACAACTCCAGAACTGGATTCCCTAAGTTCACCGGACCTATTTGAGACCAACGAAGTAAGTAATTTGTAATACCCTACAAAATACCTAACACCACGTGGGCATGCTAAATTGCACATTGTTATTAGGTACTACACTCGAGAGCAATGAATCCGGGTCACTTGAAGAATCCTAAAAATCTCGGAAACTAAAAATGCTAGGTTAATGCAATAAATTGTATTTAATAGACAATGTAATACTCCTTAAATGAAGGTATTAAAACTTCTTAGTTATTGTAAAGTTATATCATAAAAAAATCAAATTTGAAAAAGGGCCACTTTCGAAGATGAAACTACGAAATTACAGCATTTGGTTTTGCGTTTGTTTGTAATCTGTCATTTATGTGGGTACATAAACCATGTTGATAGTGCTCTATATTCATTATTCAAGCTGAAATTATGTCGCTTACGCCTGAAGAATGCACCAGAATACTTACAATGCTGGAAACCGGTCGGAGTCAGCGCGATACAGCCAGGACTGTCGGTGTGTCGCTGTCAACAGTACAAAGAGTTCTCCGACGTTACGAAGAAACTGGTTCTAACCTACGCAGACCAGGAACGGGCAGAACCAGGTGTACCACAGCACGAGAAGACCGATACTTGGTGAACACCATGCTTCGAAATCGCTTTCTCACAGGAACTGAACTCACAAATCAGTTTCGACGCCTCGGAGGAAGTAACCCAAGTGCATGGACAGTAAGACGTCGGCTTGCTGAATCTAACTTAAAACCCCTTAGACTTGCAAACGGCCCTAAACTGGAGCGTGGGCATCGTATTTCAAGACTAAGATATGCCCAGAGCCACGTAAATTGGAGTATTGAAGATTGGTCAAAAGTTATGTTCTCTGACGAATCAAAATGTATACTCTACAAGCACGATGGAAGACACAGAGTGTATCGAAGACCAGGGGAAAGATTCAAGCAAGCATGCATCGAAGAAAAAGTAGCCTACGGTGGTGGGTCTGTACTTGTGTGGGCCGGAATTTCTTCTGAAAGTCGCACAGAGCTGGTGATCATAGAAAACGGCTCTTTAACTAGCGTAAGATATGTGGAAGAAATCCTCAATGATCACGTTGGTCCATTTATGGTCAATTTAGGTGAGGATGCTATATTTATGCATGACAATGCCCGACCTCATACAGGTAAGATTGTGAATGACTACCTTCAAGAGATGAACATTACTCGTATGGAGTGGCCAGCGCGCAGCCCGGATATCAACCCGATCGAGCATGCTTGGGACGAGCTAGGCAGATGCGTAAAACAACGAAACCCTCCCCCAATCACGCTTCGTGAGCTCAAAATTGCTCTCACAGAGGAATGGGAGAATATTCCCCAAAATCGTATAAGGAACTTGGTGTACAGCATGCCAAACCGCGTAAACGCAGTAATGGAAGCACGAGGAGGCAATACGAAGTATTAAAATTCAAGAAAATCGTAATAAAGTTCAAAAATTTCATGTTTCCTATTTTTGTTTTAAGGAGAGATCAGCAGTTTTTTTCTTTATGTAATTTTGTGTTAATAAAATGTATGGTGTCTCATATTTTTTTTACTTTCATTTAAGGAGTATTACATTGTCTATTAAATACAATTTATTGCATTAACCTATAATTTTTAGTTTCCGAGATTTTTAACATTCTTTAAGTGACCCGGATTCATTGCTCTCGAGTGTATATATGTCATATCTCGTCCCTAACATAGGTACCTATCTACGCTGCCGCTGGGTTGTTTGGAACAAAATATATAATACGATACCTACTAACTTAATAACTTTTTACAATTTATTGTTACGTGTAATAAATTATTCATATGCCTATTCCCAGTAGTGGGACTAGTGGAGACGAAGGAAATGGTATTTTTCACCATGCAACTAGTCCCGCAATAATTGGGTAAGTAAAGAAAATTCTTAACGCGGAGCGAAATGTCCGGCTCCAGCGACGGCAAGTGCCTGAGTCAGTAGCGATGGATAACTCATTAACTCCGGAGGTTGGGGGGTACTGATCAAAAGGAACGCGGATACTTAAACCTTATTTATTCCACACAATCCTTGCTGCACAATCTTCGCGCTCGTTCATTCGGTGCGTCGCGTCGCTATAGTACCTATCGTCACAGAATGACTATTACTACTACTAACGTACAGACGCCAGCACATCAAGCTACTACAATCTGTCAAATTTCTTTAATAGATTTTCAACTTTATCTCTAAAACATTAAGGTTTAAGGTTGATTGGGAAAATTTAACAGTTTCGGGTAGGTTGACCTGCTGGCGTCTGTACAAAAGATGCACTCCTTTAATCTTGAAGAAAGCCGCTTTTATAATAGCCTACAAAATCTCTTCCCAGCCAACGCGCAAGCTACATTGCACTCAATTGCCGCGTTTGAGAGTTGTTATTATTTTGTGTCCTTTCTCGTCCGCAACATACCTACGCCGCTTGACCTAGTACTAGGGCTGTCCGGAAAGAAAAATAAAATACGGTACATACATTTTTATACTTTTATTGTATTTATGAGTAGTCAATCTACAGTTTTTTCACTTTTATGTAATTTCACAGAATATTTAGTACAAGTACAGGAGATTCACTCCGCAAAATCATTAAAAGGAATAGCGACTTGCTACGACACCATAAAGTGCAATTCAGGTCGCACCGCGCTAATTGCCTACAATTATATTCACTTAAAAGTTTCCTTTCTTTCTATCGCGTAACTCTTATGCCTTCTGACTACGTTAGAGTCGTCTTCTTTTAAAGAATAATTAATCTGAATATGTACCTAATTACCAGTTATATACCTATAACTCTACTTTGTGAACAAATTCTTGTTATTATTTAAGCAGCCGAATACGGTGCTCGAAACTTTTGCCTTCATATCCTAAGCGACGAACAAACAACGCGACGCGGCGTGTGAGTGAGTATCGAACTAACGTGCGACCCGGCTGGCGCGCGGCAGCCCCACTGAATGGGCCCGGCAAGTTAAGCCCGCCGCGTACTTGTAGCTTCATACCTAAAATGCGAAATGCGCCTGGGCTGCCATCGTTTGGTTTGGTTGGTAGACAGACACAACACGGACGCGTAGCAACAGCCCATAAGCGGCCTTAGCACCATGAAATTACTGTTCAAAATTGTTTTGGTACTTTAGCTTAAACTTACAGAGATAATAATTACCAGGAATCACTAAAAAATATTAGATAGCATTATATTCATGGATCTCGATCCCCACTGCAAGCAAGACAAAGGCCTTGTTACTTTACTACGAGTAATACGTAGGTACGTATTTATATTTACTATTTTTTTTTTTGTTTTAGGAGATTGAAAACAATCAAGTGAATAATAAAATATCTGTCGGAGTAAATACGGATCCTTTCATGAATGACGAACGAACGAACGATTTAGATACAGAGACTATCGAAAAATGTTACATAATGGGGCTAATCATTGGAAGAGCAATGACTAAGATGTCAAGAGAAAGAAGAGAAGATTTTATTCACCAATTATCACATTGCTTCGAACTACACGAAATGAAAAAGTAGTAAGCTTATAATATTATTTTGTTTAACCATAAATCATAATATTCATAATCACTGGAAAATATAAATAAAAGCAAACGTATATTTATTTGGTCTTTTATTTACCCATAAACATAAACAATAAAAAAAACAGCAAGCTTTAACTGTTGTTTCTTAAGATTAAAATGTCCTCGACTATGTTGTCGTTTAAATTATACCGCAAATCATTTAAAATGAATTTTAGGGATGAAAAGAAACGCTCCACACTAACTTGCGTAGCTGGAGTAGCTAGAACTGTAGTTGCCAAACGAAATAATTGAGGTTCACACACGACTTTACTTTTCCAAAATGTTAATGTCTTCTGTGGGCGGTATTCGTAGATGGCAAGAAAAATTCTCTAAAAGGGCTGTTATATTCCCATGAGTCTGGACATAATGGTCACGGCGGTTACGGTTTTTAATTTTTTCCGTTTCGGCTAGAATTGACTCCATTTCATCCACAGTATCAGAAACTTGTTGCGATGTGCTCGCAGTATCATCTTCAGGTTCCTGCATAGAATTTGCCTCTACTTTTAAAATTTGCCTCCAAGTCATGTTAAGATGCCTAATGGCTAATGCTTCTTCGTCTGCTGACAAGACCACATGGAATCTAGGATCCAGATATAAAGCGCTAACAATTGTTGGGTTAAGCATTAGCTGTTTTTCTCTTATTTTTATATATTTACATATAAGTTGGGCCAGAGGTAAATATAAGCGCGATGTCTCCAAATAACATTTGGACCAATGGTAATAAAAGTCACCAATCGTGAGTTGTTCTCTCTGCAATACCTTGGTCAGTATTTTTGCCGGTTTTAGTGATGTAATAAGGTCGTCTAAAGCATCCCAGGTTATTGGTGACACACAAAGTTTGGCCTGGTGTTTGAGAACAGTACTCCTTTAAATCTACGAGCCGCTCTAACATGTCCAACGTTGAATGCCATCGTGTAGCCACGTCCAGGAGTGGCTTATTTTTTTTTTGAAGCTTTAAGTATGTTTCGCATCGTAGGAGTTCGAAGTTTGCGTACAACACTGCGAGCTTCATCTATAGTATATATTGATTCGTCTTCCTGCAACGCGTCATTGACTGCAAGCTGCAATGTATGTACAGCGCACCGTATCGAGGTGACACTGTAAGGAATCTCGGGTTCTGTATTGTCGACGTCCTACTCATTATTATTAAGTATTATTTCGAGTGGCTCCGTATCCGTATCATCATCGTCGGAATCATTATCTCCGTCATTTAACAATTGGGTCATTTTAATCATATTTGCACCGTTGTCGGTAGTTATAGAATATATTTGCTGTCCTAAAATGCCATATTTTCTTATTATATAAAACAGTTTTTCTTTTAGGTACTCAGCAGTGCTCCTGGCATACAATTCTGTAACCCCCAGATTTTTTACATGAATTTTGCCGTCCAGTATGTATTGGGCATTAACTGCAAAAAATGATCTATCTAAACGTGTAGCGCTGTCAACTTTTAAGGAAATCATTCTCCCTTTTATAGCTGCAGCTATTTCAGATCTTTTGGTTTCTGCTGCCTGCGACACAAACATTTTGATGGAATGAGAATTTAAAGATTGAGCTTCTCTTGGGCTTATGCCGGTCATAGATATAATATTTTTAAAAGCTAAATCATCAATTATGGAGAACGGTCTTCCGTGTACCGTTACCAAATTAACACATTGATTTTTCAAAAAAGCATGTTTCTTCGTAGAAGTTGTAGTCGAAGTAGTTGGTTGATTGATGTTCAAACTATCTGTACTAGTATTTGCAAGAGTTGAATCGTTCTCTTTACTTGATTCGTCTTTTGCTAGACGATTTCGATCGGTAACTATTTTGTATTCATCTGGGTGTTGCGACGATAAATGGTACAAAAGATTCGTCCCATGTTCGCCCTGAAAATAAATTCATGATTGTTACTAGTTTACTTAATACATTACATACAGCATAAAATATAATAACTTTTGCCTTTTAAATTAAATAAAGTTTAAAGAATAAAATATCCCAATAATTTATATCTAGGTGTGCGACAACCCTAGCGTCGTTCATCGGGACTTTGCCACCACCGACCACTTGCGGCCCAGTCTTTGGGCCGCGCGATAACATGTGAAATTGTGAAGAAGGTTATTTTATTGTAAAACACTTTCAATCATTACCTAGTTGTTTGGAAAATTGATTCTGTTTGTTACGAAAATAAAAACAACATGCCATCTGAATTTACGATTTTAAGCGTGAAAAACCTGCCTCTAGTAGGTTCATTTAACAGCATTACAATTGGCAAACATGATAATCTATTAAGTTTAAATCACCACGTAGGTACCTAGGTAGGTAGTTGATTTCGATTAGGTAGGTACCTAACTTAGAGGACCCATAAGCAAGTACTCTACCTACTTACTGACAATTTGCGAACGTTGGCGTGAGGTTTAGTAGGTATGTAGGTACGTTTACACGTTTCATTACGGTAGGTACACATATCTAACGAAGTTCACAACACAAAATAGATGTATGTAGTACCTACAGAAGCTACTCGGCTCTACTACGGCTCCATACGTGTGAGGGTCATTAGAGTATTATGCTCTGTGACCTAGGTAGGTATTGGCCGAGCAGCCCTCTCAAACACACAAAACGAACACAAACAATTTCAGGGATTGTGTAGGCCTAACCTACCTGATATGTAAAATATAATGCACTACCCAGTGAATATGTTATTAAGAAGGTAAATACATAGGTACCTACAGTCAACCGCACGTCAGCTGTACCTACTTACCATTGTTACTATACCACCAATGTGCAGTTGACTACTACCGCAGTTTCTACACAGCCTACCTATAAAACCATAATAATTTGATAATTAGGTAAACGAAGAAAGTAGGTACTTACTTTTATAACAGCTGAACATCCAATCACTAGGCAAGTAGAGGTATTATTTTCCTTCGAATATGAAAAAAATGCATAAACTGCGTTTCTACGCTTCCTTCCCATTGTATTATTAATAATTACAATATTTATTACGTTGATGAATGTAGATGAACGATCAGCGGTCGACAAAATAAAAACGTATTACCCGGCACACAGTCGGCAACCAACAAAGAGAAAAGTAAAAGAGTACAACAACAAACAAAATGTACAAAATACACAAGTTCTAACGTGTTCGACCCCGCGCACGCGCGCCGCGCTGTCTCGCATGTTTTTCGGTACCGAAATCGTGTAAGGGTTAAAAAACGGTTAATCCCAACCTTTATTTATAAAGGTATCGGTATAGCTCAACCTTTATTTTAAATCGGTACCGATATATTTTTGAGGTATCTTAACCTTTAACCATAACCGCTTTCAGTCCCTGATTTAAACCTCAGATCCATGTACATACGTTTGGACTATAGATTTAATAAGTAAAAGTCTGTGGGTGGGTCGTGTCATGGTCGCAGTTTTTGATTTTTTATAAATAAATAAATTACACGAAACTCAAAATAGCAATGCTGAATAAGGTAAATTATCGTAAGTATTAAATAACGCTTACCTTCTTCTACATTTTTGCCTGATTCATCTGTTGTTATAGGTGTTATTTATTGATATCGAAATTATATTGATACTAGTGTCAACATCTGAAACTAATTTTTTTATATTACTATCTGTGGTCATGTCTATGTTTTTTCACTCTGTGTGTGCTCTGCTAACGTAAATTAAAGTCACAAGTCATTAGCGCTTTCTTTTACTTATTAAATAATAATAGGTTATGGGCCCAGCAAAGCCAAGTTTTAGCTAGGGACAGTTCACAGTCGTAATTTCCAGTTTAGCTCAGTTTTTTAGCGTAGGTAGGTCGCGAGTGATAGCGTGAGCTACAAAAATCATGTCGGCGAACTATTTGGTGAATGTACCGAAGCTAAGAGGGCGGGAAAATTACACGGAGTGGTGCTTCGCCGCGGAGAATTTTCTGATCCTGGAAAACATGGAGCATTGTATAAAACCTGTTGCCGGGAAGAATACAGAAGCCGCTGATGATGCGAGGACCAAGGCCAAGTTGATTCTCACAATCGACTCGAGCTTGTACGTGCACATAAAGAATGTAAAAACGTCGTTGGAGCTGTGGAATAAGCTGAGAGCCTTATTCGATGATTCCGGTTTCACCAGACGCATCAGTTTATTGAGAAATCTTATCTCGATTCGTCTGGAAAATAGCAGTTCTATGACAAGTTATGTAACACAGCTAGTGGAGACTGGACAAAAGTTAAGCGGAACAGGTTTTCAAATCAGTGATGAGTGGATCGGCTGTTTATTGTTAGCTGGTTTAACGGAGAAATATTCGCCGATGATAATGGCGATCGAGCATTCGGGGATCGCCATCACAACCGACGCTATTAAGTCAAAGTTGATGGTCGCTAGCGGGGCATTTGCAAGCTTTAGAAAAAACAAGGTTGGTAGCACTGGTCATGGCGGAACCAAAGACAACGGACATTCGCAAACGTCAAAGTCAAAGAAAGTACCGCGGTGTTATAGATGTAAACAAACCGGGCACTATCGCAATCAATGTACTGTTGATAAGGATTCTTCAAATACCAAATCGAGTGAACGTAAACAAACAAACGCGTTCAATGCCGTCTTTCTAAATGGCAGTTTTTCGAAAAATGATTGGTATGTTGACTCGGGAGCGAGCGCCCACTTAACCTCAAACGAAGATTGGATTAAAAACGTTTCGACCAGACATCCCATTAAAGAAATTTGTTATTGCGAATGAAGAAAAGCTTAGCGTGAAGTGCTCGGGTGAGGTGCAAATTGCGACGGTTACTGATGACAGTGAATATGACGTGATTGTCGAAGGAGTGTTGTGTGTGCCGAAGTTAACCACAAACTTATTGTGTGTAAGTCAGTTGGTCAGAAATGGTAACCGTAACCTAGGAATTTACATTTTTGTTTAGGTACTAAACAACTCTTGTCTTTGTTAATTATGAACCCTAAGTTTTCAAGTAATTGTATAGTAATATCTATATTTTTCTTGCACTCTTCATAATCATCACAAAAGCACAAAATATCATCGAGGTATATCACTGACATAAGCTTTAGTGACCGGACCAATCATGTTCCATCGAACATGATTGGTTTCATAATCTTAGTAAACACATAAGGTGCTGTGCTGAGACCAAAGGGGAGGCAAGTGAATTCATGTATTATGTTTAAAAATTTAAATGTTAAATATTTTCTATAAGATTTCTCGACTGACAATAAATAGTATGCATTTTTAAGGTCAATAGTTGCCATGTAACAATTTGGACTCATTAGTCTGGTTGCCGTTCTAATGTCCTCTAGCTTGAAGTGAATTGTGTTAATAAATTTATTAAGTTTCTTAAGGTTTAAAATAAAGCGCCATGTGCCATCTGCCTTAGGATGAACAAATATACTGGATAAGAATTGTTTCTCTACAGGATTAGGGGAAGGTGGTCTGAGATGGCATAGATTTCGAAAATTTATGGTATTAGGAAACTCTTG
This sequence comes from Apamea anceps, assembly GCA_951799955.1. Lineage (NCBI taxonomy): Eukaryota > Metazoa > Arthropoda > Insecta > Lepidoptera > Noctuidae > Apamea > Apamea anceps. The sequence continues at coordinate 17,329,334 of OX637509.1, forward strand.
ACAGAATTGAAATACATACTCATTTTAAATGAAATATTGGTTTATTATCTTATAAAAACAATTAACAAAACAAACATAATCTTTTCTTTCTTTGGAAAATAATCACATATAAAAAAAGTTTTCAAAATCCATCTCACCCAACCCCTTTGGGTAAGATGGCATACAATCAATGGTATTCATTAATTTACTTGCAAACATCACAAATTACATGTTTTGCCGTTTTTGGCAATCCAATGCACTCTGCATGGCACCATATTGGCGACAGATTTGACATTGAAGCCACCATTCCCTCGAGCGGGAATGAGTCCAAGGCTCCATGCAATAAATGCAGGATGGATCGTCATCGTCCGAAGCGATCGGTTCTTCCTCATCACTTGAATCTGCCAATGTAATTCTTTTTTTGATCTTTCGAGCAGATTTTCTTAAATTGGCTGCTTCTTTTAAAGCGACAATAGCTTTCAGCTGGGCAACATCTGGAGATGAATTCAGCATTCCGAATTTACCTTTCTTACGGTTCACTAATCGTTTTATTTGTGAGGATTTGGGCAATGGAGAAATATCTGCAATTGTTAAATTTCCTTGAGTACGATTGTCAGACTGGGAGCTCGTAGAATCTGAAGGCCCTGCTTCAGTCTCATAATTATTTTGAGAGCTTAAAGGCACTGAAGGCCCTGCCTCAGTTTGTTCTTTAGACTGTGAGCTTTGGTCCGCTATAGGTGGTGTCTCAGTGAGAATATGGAGGTTCTCGTCTCTGATATTACCTGGCTGGACAAGACCAGAAGAACCTTTGCGATCATTGTCAGTGACGTCTGCAGGTGCAAACATGCACTCAGGGAAAATATTCTCATTCAGTGGGAAAATACCAGTTGCGGCGAATCCATTTTGCCCATTGCTGACTGTAGCAGCTCGAAGATAAGCTTTTTTGAACAGCTCAGCCACCTGAAAATGTGTATCAGTTCTTCCTGGATGGTTCCTCAACCAAATATGTAGCTCTTGATTATAGAAAGTGTTAAGTGGTCCAAAGAAACTGACGTCCAGTGGTTGCATCTTGTGTGTGCAATGAGGTGGAAAGCAGAATATAATAATACCGTTCTCTTTTGCATAAGTCAACACATCCAAATTTTTATGACTGGAATGTCCATCTAGCAGTAGTAGAACCTTGGCTTCTTTCGACGGCTTTGCATGTTTGACAAAATGCTGCATCCACTTAAGAAATATCTCTCCATTCATCCATCCCTTTTCTTGGGCAAACCCAACTGCGCCAGTTGGAGCATGGTCCATTAGCTCGGCTTTCATATTTTTACGCGGGAAAATGAACGCTGGGGGTATGAAAGTTCCAAGGGCATTAACACAGCATACCGTAGTGTAATGTTGGCATCTTTCTGAGCTGGTTAACACTCCAACTTGTTTTCTGCCTTTTGTTGCAAAGACTTTAGGGTTTTGTGATGGTACAGTGCTGAACCCAGATTCGTCAACATTCCATATTTGATGAGGTTCAAAGTTGTGGTGTTTCATTATCTCAATCAACAATTTGAAGAATGTTTCCACTTGGACTCGGTTGAATCCTCGCGCTCTCGTTGCTGACGTAGCTTCAGGAATTCGAAGTGATATGGACGGGCTTCGTCTCCTAAAACCTCTGAGCCAGTCTATACCAGCCATTTCATTTTCAGAAGAGAATCTATGGGGTAGTTTCTTAGCTACAGCTATTTGGTAGGCAAGTTTTCTTAAATCAGTCGTAGTCATTCCATAAAAACGCACCTCTAGCTGTTGTAAATGGTCAACTATTTCTTTTTCTAGATTTCTGGTAAATGTAGCTTTGTGACCACCTAGATACCCTTTAGAGGTTTCACCTTTTTCTGCTCGGCGTCGAAGAGTAGTAGCTGGAACTTGATATGCCTTTGCTGCCATTTGCCATCCCATTCTTTTGCTACGAACCGCTGAGATTGCATCCTTCATATTTTTTTCATCCCAGTTTTACCTTGTAGTTTTTCTAATATATGGTGCCATTTCTAAAACAATAAATAGATATTCTAAAAAGGAAAAATTAAATTCGTGTCATTTAAAAAAAGAAGAAGAAAGAACTTACCATACTAAATAAAACAAAATAATAAAAGGAGTTTAGGTACTTAAAACATTATTATTATTCAACTTTATTGTTATTATTTCTTCATCATTATAAAATCTTGCAAAATAGACTAATTTAAATAGTTTTATTTACAAAATCTATTAAACGATAATAATAATCGGACAATTTTTTAAATCGCTCAAGTATTGGGTGAGATGGCATACGGCCTATGCCGTCTCACCCGGTTAGGTACTTCATCAAGAAACTGAATTTAATTTATTTAATTTCAAAAGTTACATATTCTTACTCTCTACAACATAGTTGTCATACTCAGATCCTATAAAAAACATAATATTAAATAGTTACCTGTTAGCTAATGTAGAAAACCACAAATCCAAATCTTTCTTCATTCAAAGTAAACTTTTATGAGAGGTTAGTTTTCGTAAATCGACGTGCTATCTTCTTCGATCGCTCTCGCGCACTGGCGATCGGGGGGGGGGGGGGGGGGGTCAGACGTGTTCCTTTTAGGGACGTACCTGTGCATACAGTGGCGCCGCCGAACCGTTAACGGCAAAAATATTGCTACTATGCCATCTCAGACGCTATGCCATCTCAGACTACCTTCCCCTACATGATTCTATAGCGCCTATCTGCAACAATTTTTCTATTTCTAAAGAAATCAATGTTCTTTCCCTCTCTGAAAAATTATTGTTGGCTGGATATGAACTCTGTGAAGGTTCACTAGTGAATGGGATTCTGTACCCTGATATCCAATCACGTATTGTAGGGTTAGTTGATACTATCCCAGTTAGAAAGGAAGTACTGTAATCTGCCTGTTTGTACCTGATTCAACGGCGCGTCTGGCGACGATGTTGCTGCCTCGGTGGGGACCGTCTGGCACGGTTCGACAGTGTAGTCTGCTGATATGCTGGGCGCCTCATCTTCGGTTTCGGCCCACTCGGACGAGGCATTGGTCCCGGTAGTTTAAATTATTGTTAAACTTGCGTTTTGCAGGTAGCTTGGGTTTTGAAGGCACAGTATTTTTTAGTTCCTGGGCAGACTTCTTTACTGCTTTGCAGGCGGTCACTCTATCTTGCAGTTTGTCCCCGAACAGATATTCTGTTATTATTGTATTTTCCATTAGTTCTCGTAGGTCTTTGTTTAGACCTGGGAGGATTAGTGATCGTCTTGTGACAGTGTCGCCATGAAATATGTCACATAATAACCGTGAAGCATCACTAAGTGTCTCAATTTCTTTTATATTCTGCTGAGTCAACATTGTGTTTAGCACCTGTCCAATTGCAGAGATGGCAGCGGCCAGTGTGACTTGTTTGTCACTGATCCTTTTATCTCGCTTGGTTCCACTGTCGTCCATGGCTGCTGCCACTTCCTCGTTGAGCTTGGGTGGTATCAACAACTGACAGTTATTAGGAGTATCATATTTCTTGCTTATTATGTCTCTCGTCTCTGCATTTAGACCGTCTTGAAGAATAGCTATCCATCTTGTATTCAAGCTGCTATGTAGGTCCTCAGCTTTCTTATCCCTTAAATTGTTTTTGTCCGTTCTATGTGACATATAATAAAAACGCACACAAGTGTAATTTGAAGTGACGGTTGCAGCTCTCGCGCGGCATAAAGCGTCTATTAGGCTATCCTTTTCACACTTACGCGTTTGAATCAGCTCTCTCGCTCGTAAGGAGTGTTGTGCCAGTCATTTCAAATATTGCAACGGTAGACTCAGTTTGCGCTCGTCAAAAATATTGTTATCATGTAAGTATTTGATTGTTTTATATAAATTTTATGTGTAATTTTGTTAAAATAATCATCAATTGATTGAATTCATTTGTTTTTATCACGATAAAATTGATTTATTTTCTGTAAAATGTAAATAAATCCAGATGTCATTTCTAACGGACATTGCCAAATACGTACTATCATGGACACTTCCGCCTGATCACCACTAAGTTCATTTTTGCTTGCACTCAAAAAATAGAAGCGCTCTCTAGCCCCGCCCCGTTGACCTTGAATAGACGAATGAAAGATAAGACGGGCCGACTGCACTGTCGCTCGACGCGGTGACGCACGCGCCGTTCGACATTTATTTTTATTTTCAAACTACTGCTATTACCTATTTATTATATTATGGACTAACTTCTGCCCGCGACTTCGTCCGCGTAGATTTCGGATTTGTGACAGGATTGCGTATCTCAAAAGGAAATCAAAATAACCCATAAAAATACTTTTTTTTTTTTTTAATTTATTGAAGTAACAAGATCAATTTTTTAAACTTTGCGAAAAAGGAAATCAAAATAACCCATAAAGATACATAATAATTTTTTTTTTAATAAATAGAAGTAAGAAGATGATTTTTTTAAACTTTGCGAAAATTATGAAAACTTTATAACACTACAGATCATGGATGTGATGTAAATAGTTATATTATGACTTGATTTTTGATTTTGTAAACTTATTCCTGCACGTGCACGGCCTTGGTGACGCCCACTTCGCAACGGGCCGTGCAGCAGAAATCGTAATATTTTAATTTCGCCATAACTTCAAAACCAAACGTCCGATTTTAATCATTCAAAGACATTATCATATTATCTACATAAACGGTACTTACTGATGAAATAATTTATTTTGATAAGGATTAATAGCATGAGTAAAATAAATGCGTTTAAATGTAGTCCAAAAAAAATCCAAGATTTTTAAATTAAAAAATGGTTGTTGTGCCTCACTCGACATAGATAGGTATAGTGTGTCGCGGACTTTTTTGTAGATATTTATAAGATCTACAATTAATTTGAACATTTTATGGTTCTATCTTTTATAGGTTAGGCAGCGTACGCAAAATAAGTAACTTTTCTGGTTGATTTTTTACACCTTGTGTCCGAAAAACCCAAATATCTTACGGAACCCTATTTTTTTCCAAAATAAAATTTAGCCTATGTTACTCGTGGATAATGTAGCTTTCGAATGGTGAAAGAATTTTTTAAATCGGTTTAGTAGCTTTTGAGCCTGTTCATTACAAACAAACAAACAAAGTTTTCCTCTTTATAATATTAGTATAGATAGATCTGGGAAAATTCGTTGAGATAAATAATACATTTTGTCTTTATTTTTCTAATTAGAAATTTGATTTGATAAATCCTATTGTCGGTTAGGCATTAATTAAAAAGTAAAATAAAATTTTGAAGTTTTACCAGTTTTATTTATTTATTAACTGAACTGAACTAGGTAAAACACACAATTTACAATATTCAAATTTTCTTAGGCTTTTTGCAATTTTCAGTTCAGTATAAGGTTGTATGGTAATAAAAAAATTCAAGACATGCCCTTCAGAACATATCATTGAACACGTTAGAACGCGGGTTTTTTAAATTTAGAACTAGGAAGTTGGTGTGGCCTAGCCTTCATTTCATAAGCCGTTGGCGATTAAGTCGCCAAAAACTTATCGAGAAAAACAATGTCCTATGTAAAAATAAATTCCGGGAGCTCTGCTCTCGGATAAACTGTGAGCACAGTAGGCACCATTACGTTTTGTAATAGTTCGCGGTAACTTTCGCCATTTACTCGCCCTGGGAAATGGACAAGCTCTCCGGGACCATCAGCACTCATCCAGCCCCACATATTAGCGCATATCCTTCTAGAATCATGATTAGGAATCACGTTTCTAGGTAGACATGTGTAAGTAATGCGAGTGATGCATCACGCGTAATATCACCCGAGCGCGTACTGTAACATCACATCACACATTACTCGACAAAAATAAGCATCACACCATCACACTAAAGATTACGCGCGCGGTAGCAGCGCAGTGGCTCGCGACATGACTCGCAGACTCGTTCGAACCGAGCCCTCCCGAACGCATCGCATCGGCAATGTTCGGTTTATATCGGAAGTCCGGAACTAGGCGCGTGCGATTTCGTATTTCGCCCGGTCAGGTGACTTACTATGTTATTTTAAACTCTATTTTTATTATAAAAGGGTTTATATTTCCTTGACACTATGTCCTATTACACTAGAACATTGCATTACATTAACGCGCGATGGTGTGCTATCGCATGGCGCAACATCCTATCATCACGCGTGATGTTTGAAGTGATGGTGTAATGTAATATTACGAAATGTAATAATGACATATCACATCACTTCGTGGTGCACTGTTTTGCACATGTCTATTTCTAGGTTCGTAGCATGTATTCATCACGCGCCACAAGTGTCGACGACCATGTTGGCTCGACGTAAATCATTTCTCATCTGAGAATATAGCGCTTGTGAAATAGTGTCTACCATACGTTGGAGGTTATCAGATATGGACGTGGTGCCCGCGGCCTATCCTCTAAGACACCCTCTTCTTCATGGCGTCTGATCCACAGCTGGACAGTGATTCTCTACAAGGAATAGTCTAATAACAAGTGGCACCATTAAAAAAAAAACTGACTTGTTTCAAAAAACCCGACCGCAAAAAACGACGAAATAGTTCTAAACAAATCAGTTTTCAGGTTTCATCCATACTGAACCCTAGTCCCAACTTTCTCGGTCCGTATATATCTACCTCCATGTATAGCTAGAAGGCGTAAAAGTACTGATGGTAAGAAAAGTGCTTGTATGGTTTGCATTTATTTTTATTCAGTCATCAATTCATCATTCAGTTGTAAATCTGCACCATTTTTATAAATAAACGTTATTATTATTATTATATCACAAATCACAGTCTGTATATAAATTAATTTAAACTCTCGTCTGACATGTTGCTGACACACATGTTACTGATACATAAAATGACTTGTTATCAGTTGCACTGGGGCATCATTGTAATGTCAAACAAAGAGATGCTTCTTATCTTATCTCGCTTCTTATCTTATAAATGATGAGAGAAAGACCTCTATGTAATTACCGAAACCCGCTAGGTATATCAAAAGTATCAAAGGATGCCACCGACTTTTGCCCACTGCGGTTATTGAATTTTATGACTCTTTTGTTCGGCTTAGGCTTATTGTAAAATTTCTAGAAATGAATTATTTAATAATTAGTCACTACCTACTTATTTGCACGGAATTTAAAGTAGGTTATTATTAACCAACAACAACAATGGCAAGCACTTTTTTACTTAATACCAACTATTTTTATTTATTTATTCATATAAAAATTCGCATTGTGTTTGAATTATGCACATTCATTAATTTATAACGGCTAAAAATATAAATTATGAATTTCAAATAGTAAATTTAACTGCAAATAAATATAATCAATAACATTGAAACAAATAGTGCGTGTGTGAGCGAGAAAGTATTCCGAATTCGCCCGTCACAACAAAGCAGTATAATACATACCACTCTCATAAAGGTATAAGTAATTGCTTTACCAAGTATATAGTGATAAGTATAACCAAGATGTAAAATCTAAATATTTGCACGGCAGAAATGCCGAATATAGTGAAACCTATAGATCTTAAGAACTTATGTTAGCTACCTATATTCTTGCAAATAAATCTGTCATTCATTCAAGTTTAAAAACTCTGAATATTTTTTCTGCATGTTTCTCGTTTAATTATTATACTAAAACACAAAAAAATGCAAAAAAAATTAAAAAAAAATAATTAAAAAAACAAAAATTAAAAAAAAAAAACAAAACAAAAAAAATATATTATTATTATTTTTTTTTTATTTGTTTATTTTTTTTTTGTTTGTTATATTTAAGCAAAACTGTACTAATTTTTATGCCTTATAATTTTTGGAATAAATATATTATATTATTATTTATTTATCAAATACTTTTATTGATGTAAAACAAACTAGAAAGTATTCAATTACACACAAGATAACATTTGCATGATATACTTTGCACTGTGCATCGTTAATAAAGTTTTATTTATAAATTAAGGTATTTTAAAACCACACAATTTACCATGACAATAATTAAAATAATTTACTCAAGTAAACAGCTCAATGGTCAATATTCAAAAGGTCCGGTAAGCGCGCCCATGTCAAATAGTTCGTCCGTAAAATTAAAAAAAGGAGTACACGTGATACGTCACTAAGCTGCGCAGTGCAGGTTGCAACTAATTGCGTTATCGCTTTCCTAATAGGCCAAAACTTTTAGGGGGCGTGGTTTGGCGCCGCCGCAGGATTTAGGCGAAAAAATTTTTAAGTGAGCAGGCGGAAAAGACCGCGATAGTACCACAAGTAGTAGCTTTTATGTTTGTCATCTGTAACGGACATTGCCAACTAGGTACCACAAGAAGTTACTTTTATGTTTGTCATTTATAACGGACATTGCTAATTAGTGTCTAGTTAATGTACGTCACATTTTTACAGTAAAAAAATAATATTAACGGTATTCGTTTCAGTAACATGCCGAAAAAAGCTTGGAGATCTGAGAAAATTCTGGCTCTGTTACCTCCTCCAGATTCAGAAGGTTCGGAATTAGAATCTGAAGATGATGATGAAAGAAGAATAGTAGCACGTGAGTACTTCAGAAATGACTTTAGTGGTTCTTCGTCCGTGAGAAGTATTTCGCCTGAAATGTATGACCTACTTCAAGATCTTAATGACTTAGATGAACCAGAGCCAGAATCAGGAACTCAGTCAGGAAAAGACGTCAATACCCCCGTAAACCAAAATGAATCCCTGCCATCCACATCATCCTCATCTTCGTTTGTAGCTAGACCTCAAAATCTACCTCCGTGCTTTGTACCACCTACACCATCTACAAGTTCCGTAACATCTCCACTGACACCAAGTTCAGCAACAACACGTCGTCGTACTAGACAAATCGCCAATATTGAGTCATCATCAATGCTTCTTCCATCAACAGAACCTGCTGCAAAAAAGCGTAAGCTAAAACAATTAGGATTTACATTTAAGAAAACCAAATATACAGGAACCGTAGAAGTGGATACAAGGGTTACTTTTTCAGAACAATTTGAAATTAAGTCACCGCAACAATATTTAAAAAAAATTTTTAGTGACGATCTATTAGATTACATAGTAGATATGACTAACCTTTATTCTGTTCAAGAACAAGGTAAATCTATTAATGTTAACAAAAAAGAAATAGAAATAGTACTGGGTATTGTCATTATAATGGGAATTGTAAAGATGCCAGCTATCGAAGATTATTGGAATAACGATCTTCGTTTTGAACCCATAGCATCTGCTATGGGTATCAAACGTTACAGAACCATCAAACGCTTTTTACATTTTTGTGACAACACAAATGTAGATAAGAATGACGGCTACCATAAAGTCTGTTGTGATGGAACATGTCCGTCAGCAGTGTCTCAAATTGGAAGAAGAGAGATCATTTGCTGTTGACGAAATGATAATACCATATAAAAGGAAAAAAGCCGGCAATCGGAAACAATACAATCCCAAAAAACCCCACAAATGGAGTTTTAAATTTTTAGTTCGAGCGGGCACCTCAGGGATGGTATATGATTTTTTCCCCTATGATGGTGCAAATACCTTTCAGCGGGTACCTTTTACAGAATGGGAAGAAAATTATCTCGGTGTTGGCGGCAAAACAGTTGTTAGATTATGTAAAACTATATCTAATAAAGTTATTTCCACAGTTTACTTTGACAACTGGTTTACTTCTTTAGAATTACTTCATTACTTGCGAAATGAGTTTGGTATTCTGTCTTTGGGAACAATTAGAAAGGATAGACTGCGCAATTGCCACCTAAGTAGTGATAAAGACATGAAGAAGAAAGGTCGAGGAACATATGAAGTTGTGTGCGATAACGCCAAAAGATTGGCAGTTACAAAGTGGGTAGATAACTAATGTATACACATTGCCAGCTCCTTTTGTGCCCAAGATCCTGTTACTACAATCGACAGATACGACAAAAAAGAAAAAAGGCGAGTTTCTGTGTCCTGTCCACATGTAGTCAAAGTGTACAATGCACATATGGGCGGAGTAGACATTGCAGATATGTTGACTGCTTTGTACAGGATACGCATGAAGACGAGGCGCTGGTATATGTCAATTTTTGTCCAGCTTTTGGATATCGCTCTCAACAATAGCTGGCTGTTACACCGTCGTGATTGTATGCAACTTGGAAACGAAAATAAATTATCACTAAAAAAGTTTCGCATACAGGCTGCTCTTGCACTCATGAGAACCAACACTAAATCTCAATTCCAAAGAGGAGCACTTGATCCTGGGCCTGATACAATCACCAAGCCTTTCATACCTCGTCCCGTGGATGAATCACGCCTGAAAAGAAAAGAAAGAAGAGAAAAATAAATAGTTATATGTTTTTTTTGTTTTTATACGTTTATTTTTTGTAAAAAAAGGTGGATTTTGTTTTGTTAGAATTTTATAACTTTTATTTTGTAATGCGAGTAGTCATTATAATATATTTTATGGTTCCTAAATTGTAACTCGATCTCAAAAATAGTTAGAAGACTTATGTTTTTGAAACATTGTTAATTTAGTTTATGTTATTTTGTTAACATGTTAAACTGGTTATGTCCGTTTCACGTGACGTATACAATGTGTCCAATGTTTGTAGGATAGCTGGCAATGTCACACACAAGTGACATTGAAAAAAACATAGTTAATATAATATATTTGATTAAATTTCACATACGTTTTCTTTATTTACCCCAAATGAGAAATATAATTTAAAAAAAAGTAAAAAAAAAACGTTTTAATCAGGGACTGCCAATTTAAGGGTTATGAGGGACAATACCGTCATCACCTAAAATTCTGATTATTTCTTCAGGTACTTCAGGTGCCTGGACCGTTTGCTCTTTGGGTGGTTCACTCTCCTGAGTGAGGACGTGTTCGTCTATGTGTTCACTCTCCTGAGTGGGGACGTGTTCCTCTATATGCTCACCTATTGAGTGACTGCGCGAACGTAAACTGCTGATCGGACTGGGGTGGCTACGGGGGCGACTGTATGAACGCCTCCGACTGTATGAACGCCTCCGACTGAGTGACCGCCTCCGACTATACGGACGGCTTCGACTGTGTGACCGTCATACTCGTCTGAAGAAAAAAGATGCTAACATTATGGTCTGACCATGGCTGACCTCTTGTGAAAGCTCTAGGTACACCAAATAATGTAATATTGTCTGCCGCCTAACCTCTCGTGAAAGCTCAATTATGGCGGTTAAAATTATCACGCTGGCTAATCTCTCGTGAAAGCTCAATAGCGTGTGTATTCTACAGTAAACTGGATGTATAGATCCTCATAGCCAACCTCCCGTGAAAGCTCTTGAGGTCCAGGATATTACCACGCCGGCTAACCTCTCGTGAAAGCTCAATATGGCGGTTGTTCAAACTCAAACTCAAACTCAAATCATTTATTTCAATTAAACCCTTTCAGGCACTTTTGAATTGTCAAAATTAAATTGTCGGTCAGTTAGTCAGAAAATTGAAGCTAGTTGCCCATTCCAAAACGTAGATCTCTGTGGAGAAGAACGGGCAAGAAACTCCACGGACACTCTTTTAAATCAAGATATTATTACAAAATCCTGGGTACATTATTTTTATTGCTTCTATATGTGAGAACAATGTAAAAAAACTAAACAATTTAAAATATAAAATTCAAAAATAAGCCCTGGCAGTTAAGAGATGACCAGTCTCAACCGACGGCGCCCGTTCACGAACATGACGCGTGGATCAGCACCATCCAGCTCAACCATTTCGTAGGGAACCGAATGATCCAACACACGCGCCACCACCAGTGAGACATTTAAGTGAGCATGACATATTCTTAACTGCCATGCTCTGTCAAGTCAACATCAAAATATCATAAAAAAAAGAAACGAATCCATGGTTCTTACATTTACAAAATTTAAAAAAATGCTTCTAAATTATACAAAACTATAGTTTGCAATTTATTTAAATATGAGAAAAAAGAAAAAATTACTACCAATCAGGAAGAGGTATATAATATTGAAGTATATTAAGAATTAAAACTTGAATGAATAAAGTATACATTAAGTTCGTAATGTCAAAAATATTTTAAAAAAAAAAAACAAAAACAAAAAGGGGAAGCATCTCTTCCAAATATTGAAATTGCAATCAACTAGCGTACCCAAGTGCCTGTGGAGCAGGACCAGCATTAAGCCAAGCATTTTTATCAACGATATACTCATCCAATTTATAATATGACTGTCTATATAGTGTGCGTTTAATGCATGTTTTAAATTTCTTCTCATTTAGTTGAAGAATATCGAGTGGTATTTTATTATAACATTTTACACAGTACCCCATAAAAGAAGTTTTTACTTTAGACAATCTGAAGCGCGGTTGATCTAGCTTGTTCCTATTCCTAGTGTTAAAATTATGCCTGTCACTTATCTTACTAAAAAGATGTAGATTTTTCCGAACGTACATAATGTTTTCGTATATATATTGACAAGGAACCGTCATGATGTTAATTTTTTTAAACAGTTCCCTTAGAGATTCGCGTCTGCTGAGATTGTAGATGGCCCTGATAGCCCTCTTTTGCAGGATGAAAATAGACTCAATATCTGCAGCCCGTCCCCACAGCAAAATACCGTAAGACATGATGCTATGGAAGTAACTAAAATAGACCAGTCTCGCGGTATCCACGTCTGTTAATTGACGGATTTTCCAAACAGCGTAAGCGGCTGAACTTAGCCGCCCTGCAAGTGATGTTAGGTGAGGACCCCACTGCAGCTTTGAGTCAAGCGTGATCCCCAAGAAAACCGTATTTTCGACGAATTCAAGTATCTCCCTATTCAATACAACGTGACATTCACTACTTCTAACATTCGGTAAAGCGAATCTAATGCATTTAGTTTTTTTCTCATTTAATACTAAATTATTTACAGTAAACCAATTATGGACCATAAGCATAGCGTTATTTACGTCGTCAAGCTCCTGTGCACGTCTGCTTACTTTAAAAATCAGTGATGTGTCATCAGCAAATAACACCATTTGTGGCCGGGTTTTTAGTAAATGAGGTAAATCATTTATATATACTAAAAATAGGAACGGCCCCAATATTGAGCCCTGCGGTACACCCATTTTGACTTTTAAGCCCAATGAGTTCACACCGTTTATTTGAACTTGCTGAAATCTATCATTTAAATATGATTTTAATAAGCTAAGAGCTAGTTTACCCAGTCCGTAATGCTCAAGTTTCAACAGCAGTGTTTCGTAATTCACGCATGTTGAATAGAAATTAAAATATGGCGGGTGTGGGAACAGGGTATTTAATGGTTTTGATCTTCCATAAAGGGTATATGAACCAATAAAATTGTACGTGATGTAAGTACATACATTTTAGTTTATAGTTTGCACTTGGTTTAATTTTCCTTTTTAACTTTTTTATCTCTTTATAAAGGGTCTCAATAGACAATTCTGATTTCCTTTTCCCCATAATACATAAAGTGGGTCTAATAAGCTAAAACAAATACTGAATATGATATTTTCTGTTTTTATAAAATAATTACGTGAACAACGCAGCGCACAAAAAAGTACAAATGACAGATGAGGAAGCGACACTAGGGATGTTACCGCGAAACTAGTGATGGACGCATTTAGTTTGTTTTTTTTTTAAGAAGATATTCATCTTTAAATATTGTGGCAGCGCAGCAGGCAGGAAGTGCATACTAAATTATGAGGACGAGATTACGGAACATAATCCTAATTACCTACACAATTTTCAGAATAGGATAATAATTTATGATTTGTATTGTTGAATGCTAGTCCTTAATTAGGCCAGGATGATAATAGTAGCTAATTAGTACTAAGTTTGTTGACTTGATGAATAAAATGAATCATTTTCGAAAAAAAAAAATTAATTATTTTTCTTAATTTATAAAAGTAATTCTGCAGCTGTGACCGTTATGTGTGGTATGTCAAAAAATCACAAATAATTAGTATTAAGCCTCCTGTAAGGATATTACGGTTTTCCTTGCAGTTTAAGAGATAATTCGATTTTTCATACTAGCTCCATACAAATTTTTCGTAAAAAAATTATAATTCCTTCGTTTTTGTGCAGAATTAACTCGGGTGTCATTTTTGAATAACGGGTCGGGTGTTATTTTTATTTTTTTTTAACTAATAGAAGTGATATCTGGAAAAAAATCCGGCACTTGCAAATTGAAATGCCTAACCTCGTAACGCCCAAGCATAAAACATATCATGAGAGCTAAATGCCCAGTGTTCATTTTAGGTTTTGATTGAAATAGCACAATTACAGTAATAATTCTGATGGAATAATTCTGAATGGCTAGACACGGCAACTCGGTGCAAATTAGGTACATACGCCAGCAGATCAAGCCACCCGAAACCGTCAAATTTTCCCAATCAAACTTGTACCTTAATACTTCAGGGATAAAGTTGAAGATCTATTAAAGAAATTCGACAGGTTGTAGTAGCTTGACTTGCTGGCGTCTGTACTTGGGTACATAGTTATTTTTTTTTTTTTCTAGTTCGCACTTCGATCTAGAAAGTATCTTTTTAATACCTTTGAGCAGTTCTTCGCATTTAATACATTGCAGATTTCCATAGGTAAATCGTTCATATACGATGGTAGCATGCATTCCCACGTCCGCGCTCCATAAACATTATTTGATTTAGGTTCGATAAATGTGGGTAAGTAGGTCAAACAACGCAACGACTTTAATCTTTCGTATTTACGAATATTTCTTAAATTATGGTAATTCTCACTTATAACAAGTAACAATGAGCTTAGTACAAAATAAAATAATGCAAATAAAAATCAGTTTTTGTGATAATTTTCAAAGCAGTTATTGTTTTTACTACGGCACAGATTGATTCCACATTTGCTGCATCTTATTGTAGAATACCCCTTACACTGTGGGTACTTACAACGTAGTGAAACTCCAACTTGTGGCCAATGATCAGCACCATCTCTTCTTATGTCCTTTAGTGGAGCAACAACTGCTGATCCCCTCTTCCTTTTCGCCTGTATTTCGTTCTCTAGAGCACTGGTACTGGGACGACCTTCTTTAACCTCTGTGTCAGCTCCTATTTTCCACAAAACTTGTTCTAATTCATTTCTAAAGTTGCCCATCGAAAGTAAATTATTTTTGGTATATTTCTATGTGCTGCGTTTTTTTTTTGTACAAGATCCAAGAATTAATCACTGTCAGATCAAGTAGATGGATAAATATACGTAAATACCATTTTTTTGACCTTACTGGAATGTGGAACCTCCCCAAAAAACTGTCCATTAAGTCCACCCCCCCCCCCCCCCCCTTATGCTTATTATATTCTTGCACGATTTGTGGATATGGAATTACTACCTTTTCCTTTTTAGATTTATCATATCTAGTGACACTAGACAGGTGTTGCCCCAACATTTTCAAGTGACACAGGCCATCTCAATGCCATCATTTTTTTTTTTTTTGAGGATGGGAAATCATCAAATGACTCCTCCCGCTCTGGGTGGAGCAGGAGGGAGTGTCAGACTCTTACTGACTAAAACCCACCCGTGTTCCTTCCTTAGCCCTTTATGTTCCAGGGCAGCGGTAACCCTTTCGGACGATCCCGCTACCCTCAATGCCATCATAAGTAGATGTTCTTTCTTCATGACTGCCTCTTAGTACTGCCTTCTTCATTAACTCTTTTTTTTTTCAGGCAATTTTGAGTTAGGGATCCTATTCTGCTTGACAGTGCCAACAGAGTGAATTCCTTGTGTGGCTAGAAAATTAGAGGCAGTGATGTGTAAAAATTATCAAAGTACACAATATAATTTTGATATCTTGGTACACCTCTTAGCAAACGAATTACTACATTCCCTGTAGCTCCTATGTCTGGTTCTCCTTCAAGTCTCCCTGTATTTTCCTGCCCTGCATACAATTCAAATGTATGTGCATATCCAGATAAATCGCAAAGTACATAAAATTTAAACCCCCATTTGTGGGGTTTATTTGGCAGGTACTGTTTTAAAAAGTGTGCAACATTCGTTGCACACATCTGCTCAGCCACTGACAGCCGTTGTTCCATAGGAAGTGAAGAAAACTTTGTTTTGAGGTGCTCAATAACTGGACGAATTTTAAATAACCGGTCATGATCTGCATGGCCCATGGTCTATGAAGCTCATTGTCTTGAAAATGCAATGAAAGTTTGATTTTTTCAAATTTATTGACTGGCATTGTGGATGAAACTGGGCCATAACCATGAACAGGGTGCCAATATGCTCTGGTATTTTGAAATCTTTGCACTGACATGAACAGCAATATCCCAAAAATCTTTTTGATATCTGATGCGGTGTATATTATTTTGTTATTAGCAGTGATAGGAATAGGTAGTGCCTATTTGCCTAAACTTCGAAGAACAGAGACAAGAAACGGAGACTTCCTTAGGACTAAATTTTTCACTCACTCACTACGTACATTGCGTACGTCATAAATATATATACTAACACAATTTTTGATTTTACTGTAAATTATTTAATTTAATGTAATGTTAGTATTGTTTAAATTGATTTTAATTCTATTTCAGTTTCTGTAGTCTACGTACCAATTGATTTTAATGTAATTTAATTTATTGTATGGATTATTATTATCTGAAATAAATGAATTATTATTATTATTAAAAGTGTTGTCCCGAATTTTTGGACAGATGTCCTGGAAAAAATTTAGTACTTTGGAAGTCTCCGTTTCTTGTCTCTGTACTTCGAAGTTTAGGCAAATAGGCACTACCTATTCCTATCACTGGTTATTAGGATCTTTTTGCATGCTACATAAATTAGTTTCTGCTAAAATTTTCTGTATAAAATCATCATTAAAAAAATATTTAAAACATTGGTAAGGAGTTTATAGCTGAGATATTTCAGGACCAAAAGTTGAGCAGCCTAAGAATCTAATTTTGTCTTCATCAAAGTCCATATTCCTCTTTTTCCAAATAAGTTTTCTCTTGTCAAATAGTGAATTTAAAATATTACCACCAGGGGATCTATTTTGAAATTCTGCTCCTTCTAGTGGTTCTTCAACCAGAGGTGGGTCTCCTTCATTTACATGCTGATCATCTTCATTATCATTCTCATCACCTAACAGATCTAGAAGTTCATCTCTAGTATAGTGTGAATTTGGTGGGTCATCATCATCAGAGTCATTGGCTTCTAGTCCGTCTTCTGACAGCCAACCATCTTCCAGTTGTGCTTGATAGTGTTCTATATCTCTCTCTTGTAAATTATTCTAAAACAACAAAAAAATCATACAAAATGTAAAATTTCATGAACAAAAATTTCTCCATACTTCAGGTATGACCATACTGCATAATGATGTAAATTTACATCATACCAAATCGACATAAATTTCGATATATTTTTCATGTTTTCGTTACAAATATTAGCAGATTCTAAAACATTTATCTTATTTCCAATTAATTAATACATTTTGATTCAAATTAAGTCTAAAATAATAATACATATGTACAAGTGAAAAAGAAAAGAATCATAGGGCATCAAAAAATTCGTCCGCATCGCTGTCAACAGGAACAGTGCCGAAAAGGCTGGCAGCATTGCCACGTTGTATGGCGATGCTAATTCTTTGGCCAAGAAACAGGCCAGCCCTCTGGTCACGTGAAGAGTCGACTAACCGCTTGGCGATATCTCGAAACACCAAGTGGGCACTCGGATCCCATGGCCCTAGTGTTTCAACCCCAAACGGCTCGAAGATATAACTCCCAGTCAGGCTGGAATATTTTCGCCGTTTGAGGTTTTCTGCACCAGCAGCAGCCGCTCCAGCACAGCCCACCGTGCTAGGAAGATGGGATGGCGCAAGGGTGTCGACACATGTTGCATCCCACACCAGAGGTCTGCCTAACTTCCAGGGCATTATGGTCATTCCGTCTGGTCTCTTCCCATCGTCGCGTGCCAGGCCGTTGGGTTCTAAAACAGCTGGCACCCCGGCGGTGACAAGAGCACGACGGATGATGTCGTTAATGCATGCTTATTTCAACTCATTATGAATATTTTCAACAACTCCCGTAGATCAAAGCAAGCAAAATAACGTAATTCTTTTGCACCGTTACAACAAAATTATCAGTCACCAGGTAACCAAATTGTGATTGTCATTTGACATTGACGTTTTTTTTTTGTGTAGTTACGTTCCGTTTCTACCATAAATATTTCAAGAAATTGTCAGACGCAAAAATATCAACACCGCCCACTGATTTGTGTGCTTTTTTAACATGTGAACCGTTTGATGGAAATTTCCATCAAGATGCAATGAAGGGTTAGATTTATTCTTGTGATTTATTTTTATTCGTGTGATTTACTTTAAAAAAATGGGGAAAAGAAAGCATGGAGATAAATCTCGGGAACATTTACTAAGAAAATCAAGAAGCTGGAAGAGAAAATTAGAAATTAAGCTCGGACTCTGATTCGAGTGACGAAGGTAATCATGTTTTGTAAAACTCGTACCTTTTATTTTACATAAAGTCATCTTTTGTATGTTACATTTAATTGTACGTAACATCTATATGAATATATCTGAATTACATACACACGTATTGTTCTTAAGTAAAATTTACGAGTGCAACAAAATGGCGGACCTACAGGGCGCCCTGCGGGGGCGCATTCGGTCTACGATCGCCTTACAGGATCATTTAAACAACCTCTGGGATGCTTCCCGGGGGCATGCACGGTTGTGTTTAGTTATAACCTTCAAGGGAAGTCCTGCGGGGACTAACGTGGTTATAATAATGTTCAATGCTAAAGCACGTAACCTTCAAGGGAGGTTCCGAGGGTTCCTACATGGTTATTAATATGCTAGACTAGCGATCTACATGTACAAGTGCCTAATCATACTGATAGGACAGTGATACAGAGTGGATAGTGCAGCATTTTCTCACTTTTAGCCTACCTTATGCTTTCACCTGTATTTCAGACATTGTGGCAAGCCCAACTATTCTTTCACCTGAAAATAAGGAGAATGATTCCCTGGCTCCAGGTGACATAGAACCTGGAATATTCAATGAAATCATTGTCTGCGAAGAAGAGCGTATTCTTGAGGAAGAAGAACAGTTAGAGGACAATGTGTTAGAGATACTCGGCATGCCTCCTCAAACAGAAGCAAAAGGAGAGAACCTACATAAATAAATTGTAGAACGATGGACAGTTATGTCATAGTTAAAAAAGGCCTAGATAAGGAGGAGAAGGAAAAAATACAAACTGACAATCCACCATTCACAAACTTTGAGGTAATGAAACCACTGATATTGAATCCAGAGGTTAATGCAGCAGTAAATGATGTTGCAAGGAAGAGAGACCAGATCATTAATAAGTAATTAAGATATAAGAGACAGCATCAGATTGCAACAGCCCTGTCGTGTCTGGGCTCTGCGCTTCAATTGAGCATGAAAGATCAAAAGCTTGAGTCTATTAGGAAGCTAAATGATGCATCACGGCTGTTATGTGACTCACTTTTCATGGATACCAGGGGACGGAGATCTCTCTTGCTATCAGTCACAAATAAAAATATGAAAGAATTTCTTATTCAATCAGAACCAGGAAGTTTACTTTTTGGTGATAACCTTACAGACCAAATTAAGACTGCCAAGTCAGTGCAAAAGTCAGGAGAAGAGTTGAAAATACCTCAAGTAAAGAAATTCATTCCTCGACCAACCACATCAGGACCAAAATCCAGCAGTGCACAAAATAGATCTTTAAACTGGCGGGGCCCCCCTCGAGGCGAGGTGTAGAAGAGGGGGGGGGGGCGTCACCGAGGACAGCAGGCACCACGACAGGCAGACAGGAGGCCACCAGAGAAGAAGGATCAGCGCAGGAAGTGAACCATCAGGTGGGCAGGCTTCAGCTACATTTTAGTAGGTGGAAGCAGATAACCAGTGATCCAACTATTCTAGATTGGGTCTTAGGTTACAAGATTCCCTTTGAAACAAAACCACACCAAAGCAACATTCCATTAAATGACAAATTTTCTGCACAAGAAGTTATTCAAATATCATCAAAAATCAAGCTAAAAGCTATAGAAGTTTGTCAATTTCATAAGGAGCCAGTTTTGTTCAACAATATTTACCGTCATCTGTGGCAACTTTACCATATTTTTTTTATTTTTTACTATTTACTACCACATGGAGCTAGTTATTGAAGTTTTTATTGATTTAGTTTGTACAAAAGATGTGTCCCTTTTGGTTGAACCAATGAGTTCTACTAAATCTCACATATAATCGCTATAAAAGCCATGGGAATGAGCAGGGTAAAATTGACACAAATTTGGCAACTTTACCTAGTGTATAGTTTCCAGTGAATGTGTGTCCCAAAGTGGACGCGATGTAAAGTTGCCAATGGACCTGGCGATAAAAAAGCGATGTAATTAGTATTGAAGTAACCATCTTCGTTTAAGTAAGCACTACCAATACACGGGTAAAGTTGCCCCAAGAAATTCAAAATTATCGTAGAAACGGCCACATATCATCAGGGTTGTCAAAAAATAGGTAATAAAACTTTTTCTTTTAATACCTAATATTATAATATTTAAAAAATTGTTTATGTATTACTTTGCCTCAAAAAATTAAACACAGCATAATTATAATCAAAGCTGTTTATTAAACCGTAAGCAAACTCTATAGGTAAGTACCTAGGTAGGTACATAAAATAATCATCCTTTATAAAAGTAATTAAGCAGGTATCTTGTTAACATTTAACATAAAAATATTCGCCCAACAGAATTAAAAAAAAAACTAAAACAAGCCTTACGTTTCTCTCTCCAAAATCAATTAGCAAAATACCTAGGTAGGTACATAGGTACAATAAAAATTATTCAGCCTTTTGTCATCATAAAAATATTAGATAAACAGTGTACAAAAAAACTTAAACAACTCCTAAACTTCAATCTTCAAAACCAATTAGCAAAATACGTAGGTAGGTAGGTACATAAAATTAAGCATATATATCCGCTATAAAACTAATTCAGTCTCGTGTTATCATAATTGCACCAATTAGTTGAACTTATTTTACAAACATTCTTTCATAATGTAACACTGTGTGTCTCATAATAGGTACTGTAATATATAACTGTATCTATAAAATCAATAATCAAAATATACTAAATCATCGTCTTCCAAAAAAACAAAGTCAGTCTCTTTTTCACTTAAAGGTATCAGGTGAACTTCTTTCACAATCATTCCTTCATCTATAGTGTCAATGTCTGCTTTCTTTGGTAGTGTAAATTTTGTATTGTCATTTCTTCCAGATTGCTTGAAAAACGAAACCTGATATTTACCTGCTAGTTTTACAATTACTTTACCTACAAAATACTGAATTTTCTTTTTTAATACATATCTTACTAATACGTAATCATTCACATTATAAGTAATCGAATTAATATTTTGTTTGGGTTCCGTACTACAACTTGCGCCCCAATTCGTATCCGAAATCATATGATGAGATTGTGATTTATTCATCCTAGTTTGACCTGTATGCTCAGATTTATTACTATTTTGAAGTATTTTGGAGCTTCGTACATTTTTGCTTTCTGTTCTGCATTTTACATTCACAACATGATCTGTTTTTATTTCTTCAAGTGCAAGTGGACCGTATTTGCGCAAATCGAAATATGCTAGATTTTCTGCAGTATTTTTTATGTCCGATAAAACTGTCACTACTTTATGGCGCTTTGACCTCAGTGCACTACAATCTAAATCACCCGTAACTTCCATGCTTGCTTCCTGACTGTCTGAAACTTCATCTTTCCTTTCTTTTACGTTCAAAACTTTTCTTTCTTCGTCTCGTTCTATGCTACTTACAGTTTCTTCATGGCTTCTATTCACGTGCTGATCTTCAATACTCTCCTCACAATTAATACCGTCCATTATGCGTTCATTAATGTCATTTTCTACTTCTGTGTCTTCATCATTTCTGGGGTCATATTCTGATGAATCACAAGAAGGTATTGAGCAAATTGATTCTGAATCGGAAGTACTTTCAATACGGCGGTTCTTTCTTTTAATCGATTTCCGTTTTCTGTTAGTATTATCCTTATTCAAGTTTTCTGATTGTAACTGTATTTCTCTTTTTTTTAATTCCGAGATATGTTCTTCTGTTTGGTCAGTTGTTTTCCTTTTTATAGTTGTCTTTGCTTTTGAGGTAGATTTTTTATTTTTAGGCAAAAATGACGAGATGTCGGCGCTGCTGACTGATTTACCCGATGGAACATTTAACTTAGTGTTTTTCTGTCGTTTAATAGGATTAGGATGTTTATTTTCTTTAAGGTAATCAAGCAGTGTTTGATCAACGTCGTATCTAATATCATCTTCATAATCGGGCAGTTTTTTATAAACCTCATAAGGATTAAACGGGTGTATGCCAGTAGCTTTAAAACCGCTTATCATGTTTTGTTTTTTTATGTTAGCAGCATCCATCAGTTGCTTCAATAAAAGAGGAAAGTGGGTTTTGTTTAACGATGCCTGTTTAGGATTTTCCGTCTTATATCGAAGCAGGATTTTCCTCCATTTCTTTTTCAGAGGCCCGAAGAAAGCAACGTCGAGGGGCTGCGTTAAGTGGGTAGATCTTGGAGGCAAAAATATGAAACGTATTTCGTGAGCTTCACACAATTCAACCACATCGGGATTTAAATGGCTGGATAAGTTATCCCCTATAACTATTTTCGGCCCTTCTAATTGTCTGGCCCATGGAATAATTATGTTTCTGAACCAGTCCAAAAAAACAACGGAGTCAAACCAACCGCTTTTAGAGCGATTGTAGCGTGCCCCTTGTAGTCCATCTTTACACCACTCAGTCCATAAATTTTCAGACTTATAAACGATGTATGGTGGCAGAAATTCGCCTTCAGCTGTTCCTGCAAACATAATAGATATGCAGCCTTTCGAGTGGTTTATGATTCTTTCGGGATATTTTACTCCTCGGCGAAAAATACATTTTGTGGAGCCTGGGTCATCAGACACGTTGGTCTCGTCATAATTCAGAACATTTTTAGGTGGCACATTCTGAAGAGAATTCTCCAAATTTCTAAAATATTCTTTAAATTCATCCAACGTTCTTTCTGCACGCGCCTTCGTGATATTTTGAGTAGACCTGAGCGTCAGTTGGTCTTTGTGCCGCTCTAAAAAATTTCTGACCCACCAATCACCAGGCACTTTCTGATTGAATATGTAAGCCTTGTTATTTTTATTAAGGTAGTCATAAACCGCCAGTTTTAAGTCCAACTGTGATAGCGGACATCCAAAGTCACCTGCCGCTATGAGCACTTTAACAAATTTTTCTTCTTCGTCTGTAGACAGACGAAAACGCGGGCCAGGTTTATCAGTATGCTGATTTTCACCCTTTTCTCAATAGTCCGTCGGGGTATGCAAAATTGCTTCTCAGCTTCGTAGGAACTAATATTTTTATTTCTTACTAAATCAACAGCCAGTGCTAACATTTCTGTCGAGTAATTTTTGTAATTTCGCGCTCCCAAACGTCTTCTATTTCGTTGCTTGCCACGTTTTGGAGGCATCTTGAATATTATATCTGAAATGGGTAATTAAACGGCCAACTTTGTTATCAACTTATGTATTTCTGTCACATTACATCTTCTACAAAATAAAATAAAACAAAGTTGTGTTAGTTATACTTGTAATAAGTAATGAAAGGCTGAGCCAATTTCAATGATTTTTGATTAGTAGAATTTGTATCCACTCCAAATAGCAGTAAATACCTATTAAAATGTCATAATAAATCATAGGGGAAAAAATCGCCGTTAGTGAAGCCGCGGCCAGAAGATAGTATTTCATAAACAATTAATAAAGTATTTTTTTTATAAATAGCTAAACGAAATCTTAAAGCGGCTCCCACATAAAACCAGATTATTTATGCATGCTAAATTTGACAACCCTAGCCACAGGTAAAGTTGCCTTCATGCTTAGTTTGGCAATTTTACCTAACCTCAATCATCATTACCTTTTCTGATAACTCAAGAAATAGAAGATTAATAGGATTTAATCACACACACACACCATAATAGCAACATATCAAACACTTTTTAATATAAGCCACTTACCTGTACGTTGATTTTCTGTAAGAAACACCAATCTTTATGCGATGACGCCGCGCACGTAATTGACCACACTTAGCCAAAAAGCACAATATTTTGACAGTTAACGAAGTTGCTAGCTTCAAAAACTTTTTGGGATACCACAATTTATTATAAAATCTACCAATATGATTTAAATAGCATAAACTGCCACAGATAAAACAAAAATTAATGAGAACTAGTATAGGGTATGCTTAGGTAAAGATACCCACGGAAAGTAAAGATGCCACAGATGACGGTATCATTAAAAAATCAAATAGATCCTTCAGATTTATTTTGAATTTAAAAGAACAACTAAATACTTTCATACCTACAGAACACTTTAAGTTAGAAGACTATAGAACAGTGTGTAAAACAGGGCTTTAAATACCGGTAAAATTTTCATAACGTTACCTTCATTTGACAGCGTTACCGTTAATTTTAAAATAACGGTAATAGATTTATCGTTATTTTAGCTCCATTTTATCGGTAATCATTATTAACGTTAATTGTTTAATAACGTTAATTTTATCGTTATTTTTAGAACGGTTAACCTAGTGAGTTTGAAGTAGAGGGGGCCGAGGCGCGCGGGGGCGGGCCACCCGCCGTCGCCGCGCGCTGTGATGCCGTGCCGATCAAAACATTGCCCGATTCTTACGCGTGAGAAGTAATAAGTGTGCTAAGATAACTGATAATTTCTCCAACATCAAGATGAGTGAAGACAATAATCAAGGTAATTAATGGTTCTTATTTATAGTTATTACAATATGGTTGTTTAAACATGCAGGATTTAATAGTCTAACGCACTACCACGGAATTTCTACTGCAGTCACCGACTGCCGCCGCGTATCGACACCAGCCGACAACACACGGCGGCGGCTGCCGCTAATGGCGTTCCGCTCCTCGGTATAAGAGATTACAGTCGCACTACTGACGCTATATAGTATTATTTGAAAGCGCTTTGAAGGTAAGCAGGCTACACATCGGTGCACACAGGTGTAATTTATGGCCAATATTGAAAAATTAAGTTACTCTGAATTAAAAGTAGTGATTACGAAGTAGCAACTACACGCTAAGGGTACCCCTTGTGGGGTACGGACCTCGGCTTAGGGCGTCGCTGGGAGAGGGCATCAAGGGACAGGCTGGATCGGAATGATATGTACTTGATGTGCGTGCTTGCGCGCAGATATACGGGGGCGGTCGCGTTTCAAATGCGGCGCCACAATTGTCGTAATACAAATGCCTGTGTGCGGCTTGCATTAGGAAGACAATTCGTTGAACCGTATAGGCAATATTTCTAACTGTGAGCATCCCAAGTGAGTGAGTGACTACATACATGCGCATAGTCGAAATAAACGGGCTGCAAAGTCAAAGTCAAAACATTTATTTCAACTTGCTTCTGCCCGCGGCTTCGCCCGCGTGGATGTCGGAAATTATCCCACGGGAACGTGCTAACAGGATAAAAAGTATGTGCTTTCCCAGGATGATCAATGCCAAATCAGAAGTTCAGTGGTTTAGGCGTGAAAATGTAACATACAGTTTCAAGTTCAAACCCTCCCCTTAAAAAGCGAATTACCCGTCAGTGGTAAATTTTCGACAACTTTACATATTTATTATTAATTATTTTCTGTCAAAACTATCAATACTGAGTTTCGAGTTACTCAGACCGCGCATTGAATTTCTTCGACATAAACTTAACACCCCTATATCCCCCTTTGAGGGGTAGCTTTGAAAAACTTATAATGATAAACTTTATTACTTACTTAGGCAAATTTCAAGTTTATTAACTAAATGAATAAGATTTTTCATATAAACTGTATCCCCCGCTTTTCACCCCCACAGGGGTGGAATTTAAAAAAAATCGTTTGGGATGTATTCATAACTTGAATCAAAGTTTATTTATACTAATTTTCGAGTTAATCAAGCCATGCAGTAAAATCCTCCCCTGAAAAATTGACTACCCCATTTCAGCCCGTCAGGGGTAGATTTTCAAAAAACCCTGATACACATTATTCTTTACTTTCAATATTAGGTATAAATACTGAGTTTCGAGTCAACCGGACTGCGCGCTAAAATTCTTCCATACAAACTTTGAAACCCCCCAATCCCTTATTAGGGGGTAGAATAGAAGAAAAAAAACTGACAATCTTCATAATTTATTTAGATAAGTATTCGTGCTAAGTTTCAAGTTTATTAACTCAAGGAATAAGATTTTTCATACAAACTTTCATCCCCTATTTTATCCCCTTGGGGGTAGAATTTATCAAAATCCTTTCTTAGCGGATGCCTACGTCATAACATCTACCTGCATACCAAATTTCAGCCCCATCCCTCCAGTAGTTTGGGCTGTGCGTTGATAGATCACTATGTCAGTCAGTCACCTTTGAGTTTTATATATTTAGAAAATACTTTTCCGGCATAAAAAGTACCCAGTGTGGTGCCCAGGATATTAAAGAATAATTATACCAAGTTTCATCGTAATCGAACCGGTAGTTTTTGCGTGATGCCTGAACAAACAGACAGACAGACAGACAGACAGACCGACAGACAGACAGACAAAAATTTTTTTAATCACATTTTTGGGTTCGGTGTCGGTCTAGTAACACCCCCTGCCATTTATTTTTTTGATATTTTCAATGTACAGAATTTTCACTTCTACAAATTTATTATAAGTATAGAATAGAATAGATAGGCACATAAAAGGCACTTTTGAACGTCAAAATTAAAATTAAATTGATTCTGCTTCGTTCCATTCCGCTTTTGTGGATTGTCTTCATGTCTTGTCACCCATATATTATTTTAATTTTATTTTCAGATGATTTCACTGTAAGTGAGGAATGTGAGGATTATAGTCAACCGATTTTTACGGAAATGCTAAATGTTTCGAGTCCAACAAGTAGCGCCGCCGATGACATTGATGGTTAGTAATTATATGTAGTTTAGCTGTAGGAAGAAGTGATTGTTAAAATTAAAGTTGAAAACTAATCTACAAATTGTTTTTCAGGAGTCATCGAAAATAGCCAAGATGATACTGATGTAATGTCACAATCTTTATTAAAACCTCCAAATCGTAATAAACGAAAATATAAAGTAGAAAACGAAATAAACGAAGAAGAACATCTAGGTCCTAACAGCAACAGTCCTAACATCAGCAAGAAAAAAAAAATGAAAAAGCCGATGACGAAGTAAACAATAATCAATGTATCCATTGCATTTTCGACAAAGAACTTGATAAAAGAAATTACTATTTTGGTAATTTGCTCATAGGAGAACTGCAGTACTTACCTCCATGTATGAGATCCGAGGCATACATTAATATATTAAATTATGTGCGATCTCTTAAACATAAGCATACAAAAAAATAGGACTGCTCAAAAAACATGTAGGTTAGTACTAGCAAGTACTAACCTACATGTTTTTTGAGCAGTATAACTATGTGCATGGCGGGTCTTGCCATAACTTTTCCCAATCATTTATTTTCTTTTTGACCGTTGCTCACATTTAGGTATATTTTGACTTTTTTGGGGGAATGAGAGTTATAACAGGGGTAATGAGTCTGATTTTGGGAATGAATTATGTCTATGTGAATGAAAAATTAAAAATAGCATCTTGATTCAAATAAACATTTATTATTTAATAATATTTTCAATAATTGCTATCAACGAAGAAAAAAAAAAAAACAAAAACGATTCTAACATGTTTTTCATTTACGAAGGGTAGATGATATTTTTCGTTGGACTCAACAGGTCATTTTTGTTAAGCTAAGTTGATTACACCGTACCCTGATATTTGAAAAACATAAAATTGATAATTACAATTAAATTAACAATCCTACTAATACCTATTATATGTAAACGTGAAAGTTTGTTTGGATGGATAGATGGATGTTTGTTACTCACGCCAAAACTACGAACGGATTTGGATGAAATTTGGTACACAGATAGTTTATAAGGATTAACACATAGAGTACTTTTTATCCCGATATTCCCACGGGATCAAAACTTATGCGGATGAAACCGCGGAACCCAGCTAGTAATATATATTTACAAACAATAGTAGTACTAATAAAACTACGTAAAATCAGCCTTGATTTCAATATTTGTACGTATAAACTCAATAACTAGCTAAAATCACTATCAAAAATAAGAAATGTCACAATTTAAGACATATTTATAACTAACTGCGCCCCGTGGGTTCACCCGCATAAGTTTCGATCCCGTGTGAATATTGGGATAAAAAGTATTTTATATGTTAATCCTGGTTATAAACCATCTGTGTGCCAAATTTCATCCAAATCCGTTATGTAGTTTTGGCGTGATACAAACTTTCACGTTTATAATACTAAGTAGGATAGGATTTACTCATTATTAATATTTCAAATTAACAACAATATATCAACATCCATAACTAAAACTATGTAAAATCACAATCTTGGACTCAAAGCCAAGTAAAATCAGTCTTGATTACAATATTTCTACGTAAACTCAATAACGAGCTAAAATCACTATAAAAAATAAGAAATGTCACCATCTAAGACATATTTATAATTTACTCATTAATAATATTTCAAATTAACAACAATATGTCAACATCCAGAACTAAAACTATATAAAATCACAATCTTGGACTCAAAGCCAATTAAAATCAGTCTTGATTACAATAATTCTACGTAAACTCAATAACGAGCTAAAATCACTATAAAAAATAAGAAATGTCACCATTTAAGACATATTTATAATTTACTCATTAATAATATTTCAAATTAACAACAATATATCAACATCCATAACTAAAACTATATAAAATCACAATCTTGGACTCAAAGCCAATTAAAATCAGTCTTGATTACAATATTTCTACGTAAACTCAATAACGAACTAAAATCACTATAAAAAATAAGAAATGTCACCATTTAAGACATATTTATAATTTACTCATCC
Source organism: Apamea anceps (assembly GCA_951799955.1). Lineage (NCBI taxonomy): Eukaryota > Metazoa > Arthropoda > Insecta > Lepidoptera > Noctuidae > Apamea > Apamea anceps. The sequence goes on from OX637509.1 coordinate 17,358,334, forward strand.
AAACTAATATTATAAATGCGAAAGTAACTCTGTCTGTCTGTCTGTCTGTCTTTGCTTCACGCCTAAACTACTGAACCGATTTGTGTGAAATTTGGTACAGACATAGTTTGGAACTTGAGAATGGACATAGGATAGTTTTTATTACAAAAAATAAAATTTATTCCGGACATACAGCGCCATCTATTGGTCAAGAGTCGGTGTCATCTATTGGTGAAGTCACTATTCCACGCGAACGAAGTCGCGGGCAAAAGCTAGTTAATAATATTTCAAATTAACAACAATATATCAACATCCATAACTAAAACTATATAAAATCACAATCTTGGACTCAAAGCCAATTAAAATCAGTCTTGATTACAATAATTCTACGTAAACTCAATAACGAGCTAAAATCACTATAAAAAATAAGAAATGTCACCATTTAAGACATATTTATAATTTACTCATTAATAATATTTCAAATTAACAACAATATATCAACATCCATAACTAAAACTATATAAAATCACAATCTTGGACTCAAAGCCAATTAAAATCAGTCTTGATTACAATATTTCTACGTAAACTCAATAACGAGCTAAAATCACTATAAAAAATAAGAAATGTTACCATTTAAGACATATTTATAATTTACTCATTAATAATATTATAAATTAAAAACAAAATATCAACATCCATAACTAAAACTATATAAAATCACAATCTTGGACACAAAACCAATGAAAAAAAAGGTTGTTAAAATGAAAAATAATAAAATTCCAATTTTAATCATTCTTTCAATTTAGAGATCAATTTAATACAGTTTTTAATCAACAATTGTAGTAATTGCTGCACTTAAAAATTGTAATGTAAAAATTAATGTATAAATCTTACTCATAATTTGAATTTAGTCTTTAAAAAAAAAAAACAAAAATCAGCTTAGTCACTAACTGTCATAACAAATCTAAAACATCGTGTCTTTGTCATTTCACTGCGATAAGTACGATGTTTGAAAAATATATTTAGCATTAAACGTATTTTTAATGAGTCGTTCTGTAAAACAGCATAACAAAAAAGCAATAATAATAAATGTTACTTAGGAACTTCAATTATTGTTTTAAAAAATAATAAAAACATACAATATATAAACAACAGTAAAGTCTTTGAGCTTCGCGCAATCTTCACTAGCTAATATAATATTCCCGGAGAAGGTAGTCCTTCCCTGATCTAGCCAGCCTACAGTGCTACAGTGTACCTACTTTTGCACCTAAAAATCAAACATGTTCATTTTATTCGAATAATCTATAGAAATAATAAATGTAAATACCAGAGTAAAACTCTCGCATGTAAATTTGTAGAAATTACTCCTAAAATATATGAAAAATACATAATAATGTGTCAGTCCAGGCATAAAGGGTCCAGTAGTGGGGTATTGAGTTAAGACTGGATTCGGTATCTAGAATAGTCAATTGATAGTATGGATTGAAAAAATAATCAAAAAGTAGCACACGTTTTTTTTTATCAGACATTTGAAGTTGAAATTCTGAAAAAGCTTGATTTGAGAAAAAGCATTTTGAAAGTTTGAGTGAAAAAAAAACACACTTTTACTTGCTTGTTACGTAGATTTTTATTCATTATTGTAGATTGATATGTTTTCCATAGAATCAACTTATAATTATACTTTTGACATCAAAACTAAAACAATTATTATCAAAATAAAAGAAGGATACACAGTCTAGTAAAAAAGGTCCACTTGCCGATATTTAATAAAAAGTTAGTTATTGCGATAGTAATTAACAATAAAAAACTAAAATTAAGTATTCTTACTCTATTTAGGAACTAACAAAATAACAAGACAGGCTTTTTTCAAACATTACTGCAACAGAATAATGATTATTTTAGCCACTGGTACCTTTTATGTAATGTCATAAAAGGTACCAGTGGCTAAAATAATCATTATTCTGTTGCAATAATATTTGAAAAAAGCCAATACAAACATAAAAATAAAACTTATTCTATTTGGGACTCCAACTTACGTTTTGGACAAAAATAAATTCCTCCTCGCACCTGATTCCTATGACCAACCTGTTTGCAGTACGAACATGTTGGTTTTTGTCGAATACTCTTTTCAATTGATGGTTTCTGAAAAGAGTACTCGACAGATGTTGTTGGGACAGAGTTGTGGTCAACATCAACATTTGGAATGGGTTTCGGGCATAAAATGTCTTTAGATTCTTCACGTACAAATTCACGAATCTTATTATAAAGATACGATTTTCTTTCGTACGTCATGCCTGCAGGGGATTTTTCTAAAGGAAAACCGTATACTTTATTCGGGTTCAAAACCTTTGATACAGTTGGTTGACTGTCAGTATATTTTTTGTAACATAACATGTGCCCTCTATTATCTTCATTTGTTTCAAAATGACTAAAATGCAGAAGTTGGTTAATAGTTACACAATCAGGTTGAAAAAAATTGGCCCAGTCGTAAGTTTTCACAAAAGTTTCTCCTTTCTCATCACCAGTTAGAACAGCTACTATAGATTTTGTTTTCGGACAAGCTTGAACAGCAGCTGCAAGAATATCCTTTAAGTTATTGCATTCCCATTTTCTAAAACTTTTTTTGAATAGACCGAAATACATGTCGGGTGCAAACTTCGTATGACCCACGGGAAGGAAAGATATACGGAAACTTCGGTGTCTGCCTGTTAAAACTCGCCATGTTGCATATTGCATGACATAGTTATTTTTATTTTGTCCAGCACAATTATCTGCATGACAAACAACATCTTTTTCGCCTATACCAAAATTTTCGAAAAAATGATGTAGCATTGAAATTATTACATTAGCTCCTTTCCCAGTAGCACAGGGTTCAGGAATTACGTACAAAACGAACTTTCTCAAAGGCTCTGCAGCAACACCAAATAAACTGACTTTAAATCCTGTCAAGAAATACAGTGGCCCAATTTGTTGTGAACTGTGCGGCAAATGCACCTGTTGGGCAAAATCAAAAGAGTAATGCATGACGCCATCATAAGAACATGGTTCATGAGGTCCAAGAATAAGAGTAGAGTCCGTTATTGAATCAGTCGCAACTTTGATTACATTGTTATAATATTTTCGTTCATTTTGCACTAAATCAAGGTGCTGCCTCGACTTTTCTACAAGCTGTATTTTTTCCTTTTCATCTAAACCACCCATTCGTCCCAACGTGGTCACGTTTTTCTGACAAGTTGCACATAGATCTGTTTTCGGTTTCTGTATAACGACATATGGACAAAAATCTTCCCAAAGATCATACCAACTACTTCTACTAATAGGAGTTTTATCGAGTAAAGCTATAGTTTCCAAATATTTGTTGTACACATACGCTTTAGACATACTACAAGGTAAAATTATTAAATCAGATTTAAATTGGTGGCCTGGTAATCGGCCCGGCAATACTAAACCGTTTTCATTAGCAAACTGTCTTATAAAAGTGATTGCGTCTGATCTAGTTTGCAAATTAATACAATTGTAAGGTCGTTTACGTGACCCGTGGACCTTTGGAGCAACACCGCTGTCCAGAAAGTTCTTTTTTACATTTTTTAACCTTTTCAAACCAGTGGCATATACATATTGGAAAAAAATCTTGCATACTGAAACACCTCGAAAGAAATACTTTACCGTGTATTCTTTTCGTTGCAAGTTTCTGTTTTTTGAATGTAATGTATTTTCACTTGTACGTAAGAGAGCATTTAAAGCTCCTTTCAAGACCAAGTGATGATGATTGACTCCTTCATTACAACGTGAATTTAATTCGATACAATCTAACCTACTACTTAATATTACATCTTTTTGAAATTTGGACACACAATTATTATTACATCCACAGCCAGTATCTAAGAATGAGGCCTGAGTTACATCGTCTAGAATTAAAGGATCATCATCTAGTAAAATATTACCAATTTGCCGCTCTTCGAGCGGCTCACAAGCACTAAATTCGATGTCACACGATAATTCTGTACCCCGTTGACTTTTGAACTCTAAATTAAAATTTTCATAGTCTTCATGTTCTACAGACGCTGAATAGCTAAACTCTGAAAACAAATAGTTGAAATATACATACTACACAGGTCATTTTTTCATACTATGTCTATGACATAGGTACCTAACACAACTTCTTAATTGGTATTAGAGTCCTTGCTGTAGTCATAAAGAATATGTACTATTGCATGCATACAATGATCACGTCGATCTTTTTTGATTTTACACAAGGCTCGGCTAACTATTTTAGCAAAATCATAACACTCATGTATTTCATCTTCACTGATTGCTTCTGTATTAGTGCTTTTTTCATAATACTGATCCGTTTCATCCATCTCAGATGTCGACTCTGTGAAATTATTTTCTAAGTTGTAAGTACCTGAATAAGGTGCAACGGTTTCTTCTTCTGTTGGTAAATCCGGCGTTGTTGCGGTCGAGGCCAAAACAGGTAGTGTGTTTACTTCCACCTCCATAGAAAGTGGTACAGGTCCATCAGAATGCTTAGATTCATCACTAGAGCTGGAACCTTCGGTTGAATCTTCAATAATTATGTTACCTAAAAACAAATTTGAATTTAGTATAAATGGGATGAAATTATGACTAATTGAGATTCATTAGCCTATCAACTTTGTCGCGGTCAGTTTTCAGTCTATGTGGATGCAGCCGAATTATTATGATTAAAGCTGCTCTCTTTTAAAATGTAATAAATAAGTAGGAACGTAACGTAATCTACGCTTAATCCATAAATCTCTAAATCTCTAAAATCCATAAAAAATCGAATTTAAAGACGACTGCTGTCTGTAGGAGGCTTCGCCCCTGTCGAGGTCTAAATATGAAAAGTAGGTAACAGCTGTAGATACACACAAGAACTCCGTAACATTCCGATACCCCGGTTTATAGAACTAGCTTTTCGACCTCGGCCCCGCTAAGCGTAATAACGTTAATAATATTATAGCCTATGACTGAATAATGCAGCTTTGTATTGGAGAAAGAATTTTCAAAATCGGTTCAGTACTTTTGGAGCTTATTCGATACATAACACAACACGTAACAACAAACATAGTATTAGTAGATATAATAGACAACGTAAAGACTTACCTTTATTCATTTTTATGCGCACTTTTCACTCACTCAATTTAAAACAGCTAAGATAATAAAAACTGCTATATTTACACAAAGACTGTCGGATATTGTTTCCTTTCCGGTGTCAAATGACAAATAAATTATTGCATCACAGGCAGATCTATTTATAGGACACGTAGGTAGCAAAAAACGATCAGGGAAATCCCCGCTATGTCGAAGTGAAGCAAAGTAAATCCCCTTAGTAGTTGCATAGTAGCAGGGAGTTCCCCGCTTTAAGGGACCTTTTACACGTAGTTTCAACATTTTAATCTTAAAATATAATTAAATTATTAGAAGTGATCAGTACGGGGTATTGAAACGTATTTTATTCCCAGAATATCGACATGCCACCCACTGGTACCTTTTTAGTAAACTTTTTTCATAAAGTTTCTGGTACTTAGAAACATCGTATATAGTCATTTACTATATGAAATTGTAGATAATTGAGCATTTATTTATAACCAATTAAAATCGCGAAATGCAATTTTTATACCCAACTTTACAAAACCTCTTATATCTCGGAAACTAAATGCCGCGCACTGGACCCTTTTCGCTTGGACTGACACATATATACTTCCTGAAATACACAATGAAAAAATTGAATTGTATTATTTAGCTACATTGGTGAGTTCTACGGATTGTTCCAATAAAATTAACGTATTCGTGCAAAAGTATACTGTGTACACACGGCTACACATCAAGCTATGCAAAACCAGTATTAGCTGGCCGTTCATTGTTAGAAAATATCATACAAAGTGAGGCCAAGACAAACTGGTTTTGTATAGCTTGACGTGTAGTCGTGTGTACAAGGTATATTCAGTACAACCAGCCCTTGCTGGTGTCAGCGTGGCATGTACCATAAATATATTAAGAAAGCTAAATGAAAGACGATTACCTACTGTTTTTCAAATAACTTATTACATCGAATAAAAAGTAAATCTTCGATAATGTCATCTTTCATCGACAACCTGTACTGTGATACCACGAATTTCAGAGATGAAAACAGTCTTTCGACACTCACTTGCGTCATTGGTGCGGCTAGTACAACAGTTGTTATTTTATACAAATAAGGGAATTTCTCCCTGGATTTTTCCCAATATGCTAAGACACTCTCTGTTGATTTTAATAAAGGCTCATCTAAAAACTTATTAATTGATTGTTTTATTTCATCAACAATATCAAGCCGTGATTCTCTTCCTAGGAGTACGTCCAAATTGACAAGATTATCTATATACCTGGTATTTAAAAAATCCTCAAGATCACGTTGAGCTTCTGTAATTATTTCGTTTGTAGTTAGTAAATTCTCACTATTGATGTTCTCATTTTCTTTGTTACTTTCTTCCAATTCAAAATTATCTACGTATAATTTGATACAATTTGTCTTTGCCTTATTTTTTTGCTCTGGCGTTAAAATGGTATTTACTCGTGGATCCAGAAAAATTCCATTTATAAAAATATCATTTTGAAAAAGGCTTTTTTCTCTATTTATCATGGAAGCTAGTAAATCTGTTGCTATTTTTGCAGTCATTTTCGTAATTTTGAACTTACATAACATCCATGCTAAATAGAAATCTCCAACGGTGAGCTGTTCTTCTTGTAGCTGTTTTGTTAGTTCTCTTGCAGGCATTAAAGATTTGACAAATTCTCTTAATGCCTCCCAGGTGGAATTTGGTAGCTGTAACCGCTCATCAGTATTACATATTTCTTGCAATGAAAACAAGCTTTCCACCATATCTATAGTTGAATGCCATCTTGTGGCGCAGTCCAGTTTTGGTATATTTTTTTCATTTTGTCTTAGTATCCTAGCAAACTGTGGGGTTCTAAGACGTCGAACAACTTCTCGACAACTTGTAAGAAGACTACAAGTAGCTTCGTCCTTACAAGTGTCTTGAAGTGCCAACTGAAGCGTGTGTGCAGCACATCTGACAATGCCGATTTCACTACTTTCACTTACAAATTGTTCCCTCAAAACGGTTGTAACTTGAGCAGTAAAGGTATGCTCAAGTTCATTACTATCGTAATCATCAACATTCTCCTCCATATTAAATTCGTTGGCTTGAACTGAACTGGGACCAGCCTGTATATCATCGGATTCTGATGTATTTGCACCTAAATAACTTTCGTTCATTAGTTTGCTCATTTTAATCATATTAGCTCCGTTGTCTGTCGTTATGCAGTAAATTTGGTTGTTAAATTCCGTACTTATGCGAAATCGGTGTAAATTGTAGATAAGTATTTCTTTGAGGTGCTCAGATGTGTGGCGCTGAAAAATTTCAATAACGCCCAAGTTTTTCAACTGTATGTTGCCATTTTGTAAATATTGGCAGTTAATGCCCATGAAACTTCGAGTTCCAATAGAAGCGATATCAATCTTAATTGATATTTTTTTACCATGAAGTACATTAGCTAGCTGATTTCTCATGTTTGTAGCCATAGACTTAACATTCTCTCTAACTTTAAGTGTATTTATAGTACTCGTATTTTCGGGTATTAGAGCGAGTAAATTTTTAAATGCTGTATCGTTTATAATGGAGAATGGGCGTCCGTGAACAGCCACTAAGTTGGTGCATTCTTCTAAGACTATATCAGTGATATTTTTCTGTCTGGTGGTGGTACTTGCTGATTCTTGTCGACTCAAATTGAGTCCCAAGACCTCTTTGTATACCTCTTTATGTTGATGTTGCAAATGTTTCATTAAATTACCACTATGTTGTGTCTGAAAAATACGAAGCAATTACCATTTACTCATAGTACTTACTATTATAGTGCTGAAGCTTGAATTTTAATTACGCGACTTGTACTTGAAACCTGCACCCTAACATCATAGTATAAAGAGAGGAAGTACGTTATCTTCATACAAACGCACCGCGCGCGGCTTGTATGTGTGCGCCAAAGTATCTATGCGTCGCCGCACGCACACTTAAACAAATCTCGGCCCGTTTCGCAGCGCGCCAGTCGGGGCTAACATCGCACGAGGTTCGCGCGATGTTAGCCCCGACTGGCGCGTCACGGCTTTTCGGCACCGCTAAATGAATGAAAACTGTGTGATAATCGCAGGAGAACGTATTGCTGTGTGTTTGGGTGTTTATTTTATTGGTTTATTTTATCCTTTTTTTTTATAAATAATACTGCTATGAATCTTGAATAAATTTCTGTGTTTGTTAGGAAAACCATTGTTGAACTTTATTGACTAATGATGAATTGGTGACAGTACTATCAGTAACCTACCGTTTACTCTTGCTCATCACCGCCCCGCGCCGCCCGTCTGCTGGCCTGTCGCTCTTTCTTTCATCGTGAAAGGTTTCATCATCGTTTAGGTACCCAGACAATACAAGTAAAAAATACAACTTCCCGACCCTTGCCAATTTATTGGCACTGAATTAAAATTTAACTAAAAGTGACAATCTTGAGACAGTAGGCAATTATATCGCGGATTGTGCCGGAGATAGCCTACTTCCTCTCTTTATACTATGCTAACATACTCTCAATCGCAAATCTTAACCATTTTGAAAGATATTGATTATCCATTGCTTCATAGTTTCGAAAAAAAAAACAAAAAAAAATGTGTCTGCTCAACAACGTAAATAACGCAATGAATGTTGTTGAACTGTCAAAATGGAAGCCAATAGTGTGTTACGCAATTACCCCGCTGAACCCAGAAATAAAATCATTTAACCCAATCCAACACTCGGCATAGACGAAATTCTATTGAAAGCACAATGGATAATTCTGTATGGCCCAGTACCCAAAAAAAATTGACCGTACCATTATGAACTATGACTATCTTTTATACCATCAGACCCTCAGGCAGTAGGTAGTTTAATTAATCCTAAGAAAGCAATGTCTGATTTCGCTCTTCTCGGACGCGTAGGTACTTGTCGGGTACTGGCGGCTATGAACGAAATGAATTAAATTGTTCCGTGACAAATGTAGGTTCAACTAAGTACCTACTGACGTGCACGATTTTCTTAAATTAAATCTCTCAAAAAAAACTTTTTTGTAAAAAAAAACAACCGACTTCCAAAAACGACACTACAAAGTGAAAAATAACTTTAATAGTAAGTTAGATAATAAAAAGCCACCATGTAAATGGTTTAAGTATTTTCAGATCAAGATAGCTTTAAAAAACATTATTGAACTAACAAAAACATGGTAGATACCTTGGGTATTTTTATCTTCGTTAATTACCTACTTAATTATATTAAAAAGACCATAATAAAGGTACATGATGTTGATGTAACTTACCTTTAATATTTTTCCACATTCTGGAACTAAACAATTTGATGTTTTATTTTCGTTCAGTGGAAAATATCTATAAACTTTATTTTCTTTTTTACGTCCCATCTTGATAGCGTCTCGAACTCGAACAAACCAACTCGTTGTAGGTATTGCACACGATTAGTGGTGGTTAATATATCATAAAGCAAAATAAAGCACCGTGCTTAATACACATAGCATAAAGCAAATGCTATCGTGGCTTTCACAAGTTGCTATTTGCTTAATGCTTTTACATCGCACTGCCCGTCGCGCGAAACGCAATAAGCAGATTAAGCAGAATAAGCATTAAGCAGGGGGCGGGGCGGACAGTCGTCGCATGCTAGCGATTCCGGTCGGTTGCGTGCTTAATCGTATTACGCTCCGCGTGCGAATTTGCGATCTCGGGCGGCTCACGTAAATACGATACTTAGATGCTTAAATGCTACTTTGCTTCGTGCTTTTTTAGTGTAAATAAATTCAGTGATAGGACACGCAATATTGATTAATTATAAACCTATAATTGTGTAAGTAAGGACGATTGATTGAGTGAGATATTGTGTTGTTGTTTTGTGATTTTGTGTTTTGTGATTTTTTGACGAAAATGTCTAGAAGGAACAGTGATTTGCCAATATGGAACTTTTTCGAAAAGCCTATTGATGGCAGTAAAACTGCTATATGTAATTACTGTCGTCGAGAGTTATCTTTTAAAACGAGTGTTACAAATTTAAAACAACATTTAAAACAAAAACATATTACGGTGTACAACAATTTGATGAATTTTGGCAAAACTCTCGAGTCAACAGCAACTGAAACAGTGAGTAATATTCCCTTGTCGTCTGAAAACGAAGGTTTGCATGTGGAGAATGTTGGTGATGGGAATAGGAACGCTGCATGCAGTGGTGGTGGAGAGACGAGGAAGCGTGCTAACAATAACGGCAACGGTAATGATTATGTACCTCCTAAAAAAATTCAGCGAGTTATGCAAGCGTATATACCAAAAAGGCTTAAATCAGAGGAAAAAAACAAAATTGATCTATGCCTTTTGAAAATGATTGTATACGATTTTCAACCATTTTCAATTGTAAATGACGTAGGTTTTCGTGAGTACACGCATTCACTGAATCCTAGTTATGAAATACCGGACCGAAAAACTTTGTCAGTAAATCTTCTGCCAAAAGTTTACGAGAAGAGGCTAGAAGAAGTCAAATTATTCGTCCAGATGAATGCAAAATCAGTGTGCATCACCATTGATTATTGGACTTCCCGTACTATGGACAGTTATATGGGTATAACGGCGCACTTTATGACGGAAGACCCTATAGAATTAAAATCTGTACTTATTCAATGTGGTGAATCAGAAGGGCACCATACGGGCATAAAAGTATATAGGGAACTGAAAAGGTTATTAGAAAACTGGGGCATTTACGACAAAGTTAACTTTTTTGTCACTGACAATGCCTCCAACATGGAGAGTGCCGCAAAATATTTTGAGTTAGATGGCTGGGATCATTTTGGATGTTTTGCGCATAAACTAAACCTCGTTGTTCAAGATGCACTTGCCGAAATCAAAGAAACTGTAGAGAAAGTGCAAAGAGTCGTAAACCACTTCAGAAAAAGCACTATATCAAAAGAAAAATTATTAAAATACCAAACAAACCAACAGAACGTAAATCAACCCAAAACTGTGATAAAATCAGTTCCAACACGATGGAACTCGGTATACCTAATGCTAGAAAGGTTCGTTGAAATAGGAGAATCGTTGAGGGCCACCATTCCTAATTTAGGAACCGATCTTCCAATAATCCCTATGGAAGAGTGGAAGTGTATTGAACAAATTTGTGTTATACTCAAACCATTTTATGAAGCCACTGTAGAAATGAGTGCCGAAAATTATTTAGTCGCGAGCAAGGCGATTGTTTTAACTTCCAGCCTCATAAAAATATGCGACAATTACACCAGGCTGCAAGAATTATACTCCCCAGTAAAAAAACTTGCCATAAAGTTAAAAGAGGGTATGATAAAACGACTGGGAGATTTAGAAAAAAATGACACTGTAGGTTTGAGCACAGTTTTGGACCCTCGATTCAAAATAAAAGCCATAAAAGACACAGAACGCATTGAAGACCTTAAAAAAATATTAAAAACAAAAATTACATACGAAATAAACAACAAAATTCAAAACTCAACCAATTCAGAACAAGTTCAACCTGTACCATCAACATCAGCTGCAACTTCTGTTACATCTCAAATTTTCGGATGCGACATGCCGACATACAGTTTGTGGTGTGAATTCGACAGTGAAGCCAACCAAGAGTTTGAACCTAAACCCTCAGATGTTCAGGCTTCCGAAGAGTTAGAAAAATATTTAACTGACAACATAATTAAAAGAACGGAATGTCCCTTTAAATATTGGCGAGAACACAAATACATTTACCCCAATTTGTATACATTATTTATCAAACATTGCAACATCATGGTAACTTCGGTTCCTTGCGAACGAATATTTTCCAAGTCGGGGTATCTAATTAATGATCGAAGAACACGGCTGTCTACTACAAGAGTAGCACAGATAATGTTTCTGCATGTAAATAAAATGTAAATAAAAATTGAAAGTATAGTGTATAGTGTATAAAAAAAGTGTATAAAATAGTGTAAAAAAGTAAAAAATTACAATATGTACATAGCTAATTTTTGTACATACAATCAATGAACTTCTAAATACGCCTATAATTGCTTTAAAACTAACTTATTTTATTTCATAATAACATTTATTCAATTATAGACAGTCCTAAGCCTGGCAAGTATGAAGGAAAGTTCATTGTATTTTTAACGGTTCTGTTTTATCGTAATTCATAAACGCGATGTAATATTCTTATAAAGCATGCTGTTAGTCACCGCGCTTGCTTTAAGTCAAGTACCTACGCGTATAAAAAAGCATGCTTTAATAAAGCATATAAAAAAGCATGCTTAAAATATAAAGCATTAAGCATTAAGCAAGTGATTGCCATAAAGCAACTTTGAACACCACTACACACGATTGAGCGCGGCGGCGACGACACGACGCGACGGCGCAGGCGGCGCGGTTAGCGCTTGGCGGAACGGCAACAGTGCATCTAATCCAATGCTAAGCGAGGCCGCCCGCGCGAGCGTATAAAAATGTAAACAGACGGAACGGCATCGTAGCTAAATTAACGGTAAAAATAACGTTACTGATGTATTTTGCGTTAATGTTAATTAACGTTACTTTACTGGTAATGTGATCAAGTAACGTTACATTTTTGTTAACGTTATTGAGGTATCAATTTGAAATTAACGTTACTTAACGGTTATTATTTTGTTATTTGGTAACGTTAACAAGCCCTGGTGTAAAATCTTGCAGAAAAATGATTTTTTAATTTCCATTTATTTAAAAGATGCTTATTGTTAAGGCCATAAATAAAAGATGGTAAACTTCGAGTGGACTGTATCTATTAAATATGATTATATTTTCACAATAGTGCGATGCAACCCGAACCGACAAGTCAATAGCGTGAGGCGCGTCCGTTCTTCCTCGGCTTCTGTCCTGAGCTAGTCTGGCGCGCCCGCGCGACTACCGACAACGCGGGCCGTGGGCTCCTCTGATTGGCCAGCGTCGTAGGTCGCGCAGGTGTCGAGCTGCTATTGGCTGGCCGCTGCTCGCGACACGGGTGTGAAGGCTGCGACTCGTGTGCTTGTCTATGACCGCAGTGTCATAGACACTTATTATATATTATGGTCAGCATACATAAAGAAAGCAAAAAGTACCTAAGATTCTTTTTTCAAGGAAAACTTTATCAGATTAATGTCTTACCATTTGGTTTATGCACAGCTCCTTTTACCTTTACCAAAATTATGAAACCAATTGTTGCATATTTAAGAGAAAAAGGATTTATTTCAGTGGTTTATTTAGATGACTATCTCTGTGTAGCCTCCTGTAAGATGTCGGAAATACCGGTTGTCCTTAACCCTTTAACCGCGCGTGTCGCATATATGCGACAAATATTTCCGTGTCCCTACCGCGCGTGTCGTATTTCTGCGACAGAGAACATGCATGATTTTTTCGTTCTATTTTCGTCCTATTAATTGCGTGGTACAACTAAAACTATTATTAAATAGAGCTATTATTTACAACAATTACTTAAAATTATGTGTCATAACTCTAAGCATTCAAAAAACTTAAACAAAAATAAGTAATTGGCAGCTTGAAATTTTCTTCGGCGTCTATCGCGCGCGTCGCATAAATATGACCATAGGGATGGGATACAATGCAATGCGCATTTTAAAAACGAAATAACAAACAGTTAAATAATCAGGTATAATGCATCATTCAGCATAAAATAAATGGTGTCATACCAAATAAAGTTAAATTTAACATATTGCCTTGTGTTATTAATTCTTTTCCTTATTATTCATAAGAAAAATATCCCTCACGATCTTTGTATAATGCCAACATTTGACGTTAGTTCCCATCCCTTGACTCCTATGCTTGCAACATATTTCTCTAGTTAGTCTAGCGCGGCTGTCACATTAATACGACCACTGCCTACGTCACAAGCGGATCAAACGAATGGAAAGTTCCATTAATGTTGTTCGTTGGTATTTGTGCATTGTCGATAAAATAGTCACATTTCAATTTTCAATAATGACGACTACTGAGGAATTATTAAGAATATTAGAAGGTGACGACGACGAGTGTGACGACGAATTGGAATTATCCGATTCGATAGAATTTAGAAGTGATGGAGAGGTAAGTACCTATTTCAATTTCTTCTTAGGTTATTTGCACATTATTCAGTAGGTATAGGTATAAATAAGACTTTCGTTGGGTTTAGGTAACTCCTTGATGAATCGAAATAGTATTTTAAATATTGTGATGTAATTCTGTTATTACCTATATTACCTACTTAACTACCTACATATCCTATTGATTGTTCAAATTTGGAACCGTGTTGTATGTTGTCCTTACCATTATTAAGGTACTGTGACAGTACCTACCAAGCCGGACAGGCACTCGCACTCGCGTTTGTCTCTTTTTCTCTCTCTCTCTCTCTCTTTCATAAATCATTATTCGAGTTTGGGTGTAGCTGTTTTGTGTCCGTGACTTGTGTGTTTGTGAAGTCCCAAGCTACACAGGAATTATTCCTAGTGCATGAGTTATCTTTAAAAAAAAGATAACTTTAATAAGCGTTCTGCACACGATGCCGTCACCGCGCCGTCGCCGCGCCGACGCCCGCCGCACAGTTACACTGTAGAATACGAGTCGCGCGAAGCCCGCCACCGCGCCGCCACCGCGCGCGTTCCCGTCCCTGTCTGTTTGATTCATTCCATTAGGTACCGGCTGCGTGCGATCTCGCGGCGTGCACGTTCGTACGCGGTCGGTAATGGAATCAATGGAATGAATCAAACGAGACAGGGACGGGAACGCGCGCGGTGGCGGCGCGGTGGCGGGCTTCGCGCGACTCGTATTCTACAGTGTAACTGTGCGGCGGGCGTCGGCGCGGCGACGGCGCGGTGACGGCATCGTGTGCAGGAACGCTAACTAGGTTCCTTTTTGTTAAAGTTATATACCTACCTAATGAATATAAAAAATAATATACTTACGTAATAAATTTTAATTTGTCATTTCAGGATCATGACGACAATGAAGGCATTAATTGGACGTTAGACATAACTGTACCTGATAAAGAAAACTTTGACGAATTTATTTCGGGGGTATCACCTTCAGTACCTTTGAGCAGCGACTCCTCGGAACTGGATATTTTTGAACATTTTTGTGGCAATGATTTAGTAGAAAAAATATGTTATTTTACTAACAAATATCACCAATTCTATGTCAGGCATACGGATCTAAGGGTGTACGCTCGTTTAAAAAGGTGGCAAGATGTGACTGTTCATGACATTTATATCTTTTTAGCCCTTACGATGCACTTTACAAGGAATAAAAGGCTCACTATTGAAGAACATTGGTCTGTAGACCCCCTTTTAAATAGTCCCATATTTCATAGTATTATGTGTAGAGATAGATATTGCGCAATACTGGCAATGCTTTCATTTTCTGAAGTACACGATGTAAGTAATTTATCAAGATTATATAAAATTGAAATGATGATTGACCACGCACGACAAAAATTTCGACACACATTGGTCCCCGGAGGCAAACTATGCATTGATGAAAGCATTGTGCCTTTCAAAGGTCGTCTGGTAATCAAACAATATTTGCCAAAAAAGCGAAACAGATTTGGAATAAAACTTTTTGTTTTGTGTGATGTCGAATCAGGGTTTATAATTGATTTCATTGTTTACTGTGGTTCACAAACACAAATAGAGCATGTACCAAATTTAGGTATTACAGGATCAGTAGTCACTGAACTGGTACAAGGTTATTATCATAGTAATCGAGAGCTATATGTCGACAATTGGTATTCTAGTCCGCGACTTTTTCTTTATTTAAAACAAAGAGGCATTTATGCATGCGGTACGGTCAAAAGTAATAGGAAACATATGCCAAAATTCAAAAAACTTAAGCGTGGAGAAATAGAAGCATTTTCATCTCCTCCTCTTTTAGCGTTAAAATGGCAAGACAAAAAAGCTGTTACCATGCTGTCTACCATACATGATGACAAAATTGTTCCGTCAGACAATTTGGATCATTTTTCTGGTCTGCCTAAATTAAAGCCGCAATGTGTAATAGATTACAATAAAAATATGGGTTCGGTGGACATCACCGACATGATGATGAGTAGCATAGGTTGTATAAGGAAAACTAGGAAGTGGTATAAAAAATTAGGCTTCCACATCATCGATTTGTTTATGCTTAATGCTTTTTATTTGTTCAGAGTCTTAAAAAATAACAAAAAACATAGTTTTGCAGATTTTCAATTAAATGTGATACGGCAACTTTTAGAAAAAAATAAAAGATTAATTGCAAATACTAGCCCAGCGTTCACTTCTGGTACTCAGTCCAATCCTCCTCGCAGTCTACATATCGATGCTTTGGCACATTTTCCTGTACGAATTCCCAGTGGCAAAAGTCAGCGTTGTAAAGTATGCGCGACTAAGAATAAAAGATCACACACACGGTATATGTGTAAAACGTGTAATGTTTATCTTTGCGTTGACACATGTGCTGCGGAATACCATAGATAGAAGCTATCGACTAAATATCGATAGTTTAAGTAAGTAGGTAGATCATCCTGTCACTAATTTCTTTTCTTGCGTTGCTCTATTTAGTCTGTGTTCAACTTCACTTTGTCCATGTCAAACACACCGAGCCCACGTCTTTTTTTACGTTTCAGTGCAAGTGTTATGCGAATTGAACCCTAGTTATATTATACACCTTGAACGTCACAGTTTTGTTGAGCATTAAATTTAAATTTGATAGAAAACGAAATGACATCGAAAAGTAAGTAAATTGTGCCAAATTGATACTTGTAGCCTTTGATTATACACATCCTGTAGCCATTTTTATAGGTACTTATTTATATTTAATTGCTTTTAAGGAAAGTATGACGAGTCTCAGGAATGTAGTCAATCAATTTTGGATCCAACTAGCGATAGTCAAGACGAAATGAATCTTGAAGATGTAGAAGATGTATGTTTGCCTTCGTCGGTAGCACAATCCCAGTTATGTTACTATGTACCACATGACGGTGACTTACGAAGTACAGATAGTACGCCTGATTTATTTGTATCAAGAGGAACACAAACTCTAACAAAAATATCAAGTGTAGGCACACAATACGAAGCGATCAGCACTGACCTAATTTCAAAAACGGCAAAAATATTAGCCGAAAAACATTTCGGTACTAATGTGACTCGCACGAATAAATTTATAGAAACGTACACACATTTTGTGACATCTATAATACGTCTGATAAAAACAGACAACGAATAATTTTATGAATCATGTACCTACTACTTGTTACCTACCTGTTTGACTGATTAATTGTCCTTTTTTTTGTTTTTAGCTTATGACTGCGTAATTCTAATTATAGTTGTTGCAATTCACGAGCGCACTCAAGCCTTTGCGTGTAGGTTTCGTGTACGTACACGTCACGTAGGTACACATTGCACTTGTGTGTGTGCCCGACGAAGCGAACAGTTGCGCGCGGACGTCATTCATAGGTAGTTACAAATAGGTAACAGTTCAACACACATCTAAATGAAAAGTGCGCTCGTGAATTGTAACAACTATAACCTACTTATTATAAATGCGTAAATCATTGCATTTGATCTAATAGGTAATCAAAACTTATTAGGTATTTTATAGTATACTGAGGAATATGTGTAAATGAATGTGATGTAAAGTATTATACTCCATTTGTTTAGGTAATTAAATAAAGGTAAACAAAAAAACCACGTGCCGTGGTTATCCAACTAAACGTAATACCAGTCTATTCAGTTGTCATGCTACGTCACAGTTGTACTCTTCAATTTAGCAACGTTATAATTCGTTAATAATGTTGCTAAATTGAAGAGTACAACTGTGACATAGCATGACAAGTGAAGTGAGTGATATTACGTTTAGTCGGCTAACTAAGTCACGTGGTTTTTTTGTTTACCTTTATTTAATTACCTAAACAAATGGAGTATAGTAACTGGTAAGCAAAAACAATTGTGATTCAAAGATTTATTATACTTAGTTTGATTTGAAAAGGAAAAAGTCGAATAATAAGAGATTATTTTGATGTAAGTAATTAAAATTTAGATAGTAAGATTAAACAATTGTGATACAAAGATTTAGCCATTGCTGTTGTAGGTAGATTTATAAGAAAAGAAAAAAAGTACCTAGTCGATTAATAAGAGATTATTGTGATGTAAACAATTCGAATTTAGTAAGGTTAAACAATTAGTAACTGTTAAAAACATTTACTTATTAGCTTAAAGATGAACGATTGTGATACGAAGAAAGTGATTAGGGTGGTTAATTTAAAGGTCCTACAAACAGGCGCGACACGCGACACAAAAACATGAGCGGTTTCTTTGTGTCGCGCCTGTTTGTAGAAGCCATAAGGCTGATTTAAAATAAAAACATAAAAAATTCTTTGACTTTTTTTTATCGATACAACGATTGCCCCTCCTTATTTATTGTAGGTATTATTTTGTCGATTTGTAGCCTCGCGCTAGGGGCACGACAATTGATATTTAGCCAAGCGGTTAAAGGGTTAATAACGGACAAAACGGGAGAAGACCCTAAGTCCCGAGATTTTATTTGATAATTACAGGGTTACCATTGCAAATCATGATTTTTACCAGAACAAAAGGTTTAGTGTTTTATTTTTTACCATTTTTTGACGTATTTAGGTTTGACATAGCAAATGTCCAATAAAAAGGACTACCGGTCATAATAGACAAACATTGTAACCGGAAATAGTTCGTTTTAACGGACTTTCGGATATTATAGGATGTAAACTAGTAAAATAAAACACGTTAAAAAATTTACCAAATAATTATGTATTTCTATCAAAAGAACTTGAACTTAATTTGTTTATTTTTTTTTTCAAAAAATCAGTCTTAGTGCGTAGCAAGAAATAAAATATTTCCCCATTCAGCACCATTAACAAATAAGTTTCATAACAGATAACACTATGAGATCTCAAATTAACTAATTTACTTACGTTATTTAAAAAACAATCAACATTAATTGAAGTCAGAGATTGATCTCAGAAAGATCAATCTCTGGTGTGAAAGATTTTAAAGCAGTTTCTTTTTGTTGTTAAACATAGAGATATTACAACCGATACATTTAACCGAGGTCTTTTTGGTACATCCTTGATTCCTGCAGTGATTCTGAACAGTAGACATATCTGGTAAATGGTCGATTCCATGCTTTCTTTTCGCCTTTGACAGTGGTACTAACGGCGGTCGCCTAAGTTTCACATTTCTTTGTGTTTCTGGAATACCATTATCATCATCACAGGACGAATCTCTGTAAACATTTTCTTCAATGAGCTTTTCAGCTAATTGCCTCTTAAATTCGCGTAGTTGTAATTGTTCGCTATAGGGAACAAAACTTTAAATATGTAAATACTAGATGAATTCTTGAGATGGTTTAATTGCATTAAACCAATAACTATTATACAATAGATTATTACTACGATAATTATGACTTAGTTTTTTAGTTAACATTATAGGAACTATAGGAAGCACAAAACTGCATGTTAGGAAGATGGCGGTCGAGCAAGTGACGTTCTCACGTTCCTCTTCCGTTCTCCGGCGGGCGGCGCGTATCGCGTGATGTAGCGGTTACGCCATTGGTTTGTGCATTTATCACGGCATGGTGAGTGGCCGCTATTGGCAGCGGCTTCGCAATACCGTTGTGGGTGTTGCCGGGAACCGTTGATACGTTCGGATACAAATACGGCGTCAACAGTAACATTTTGTGAGGTACTATTCCTTTTTGTAATAGATCTTGTTTGTACTTAATCCAAGAATTTCAACTGCAAGATCCATGAAATGCGAAATAAATCTAACAGTCCACTTTCTTGTTCTCGTTTTTGCTGGACAAACCGCCAGCAATCTGTCGACCAAGTCCACACCTCCCATGTTGCAGTTATACTCTTTAATGACTTCTGGACGAGAGACGTCAATATATGTCTTTGATTGCCTATTATATCTTCTGCAATGGTCGGTATTTTCAGCAGCATGAATCGTTGAAAGTATTATCACTGGTTTGTTATCCATCCATTTGGTTATGGCGATTTTACCATCACTTCTTACGAGAACATCGTGGCTTCCTCTCCCTCTCCTCGTTAAAGTCTTGTCATCGGTAATTTTTTCCTTCACTTCCACAGGCACCCTGTTCTTCATTAGTGTCCCAGTACATTTAAAGCCTCTAAAATCAAGTTCATTCGCCAATCTTACCGTTGTAAAATAGCGGTCAAAATATAATAAGTGGCCGGGGACTAAAAGGTGGTTTCACACGACAGTTGTTTTTGTAACATTTTTTTGTCAAGTTACTAGACTAGACTGTAACCTCACGGATCAAGCGTTACCTGGGGCTGCAGTCGGGCATTTCCGTAGAAATTTGTCCACTCTCATTTTGTGCTGCCCCCTGACTTTATTTATAATTCATTAGGAGACCGAAGGCCTATTATTGTAATTCACTATTTATTATGATAGTATAATATTTAAACTCATTAAATAACAGTGAATTAGTCTACTTTTACTGTAATAATTGTTAAAATAAGATGAAAATATGTTTGGAACCCCTCAGTTTTAACCCTTTACAAGGCCGAGAAAACTGGATGTAGTACAGAAATGAAATTTTGGTATGTTAATAAGGGTATTTTTATTTGATATTTAAGATTTTTTTTTAAATCGGAAACTGTTAGGAAATTTGTGGAAAATTTGGTGGCAGTATATGAGCCACTGCCCATACTATGAGGGTAATATTTCTGTAAATTAAGTAAATTCCATTTTTTTCTATCTTTACATTTTATGAAATTAGAAATAAAACCATGTAAATGTCAACACAAAAAGATTTATTTTTAGATGCCTTTTCTTTATAAAAATATGCTTAGGTCTAACTATAGGGAACATTTGAGATCTTTGAAACTTTGGTTCTTTACATTTAGTATTTATGCTCATCAGTCAACATTTCTTATAAAATAACATACATAAGAGCTAATTCAATCTTCAATTCTTTTGGTGAAATTGAGTAAAACAAGGGAAAGCACAAAGAAATACTTTACAAGTCGTACATGACAGACAACTAAGTTCTTACGTTAAAGGTCTTTGTACTACACAAACGGCATCTGCGCGGTGTGTCAGACTTGTCTATCAAATGTTTTCCAACATCTTGGAAACGAATGTCGTCATGCACTCCTACGACTTTCTGGTAGTTGGTACTGCCTGTAGCTCTCTTCTTCTTTGCAATCAAATTTGGTTCGCTAGAAAGGCTCCTCTTTCTCGATGTGTAGTTTCCGATAATCGATCTAGCAATCGAGATGCGAAACTGTAGATTCGATGGGGGTCCATAATTTCACGGTGAAACAGATTGTAATATGAAAGCATTTGTGATAGCTAGATCGATTAGGAAATAAAAAATTCGGCACCACCATTGGTGTATTCAGTGATTGCCAAAGGGCAAGGAAAATTCTTCTTTGTGCCATCCTTCATCGTTCTTTGACAATTTTTTTTTCCATAGGATGGAAAGCTAGTAGGTGAGTATTGGGGTACCTGGATCAAAAGATCCAGGTACCCCAATACTCTATTCAAAATGAGTGTTGTATTCAGGATCCTCTATTCAAAATGAGTGGTGTATTCAGAATCCTCTATTCAAGACGAATACTATATTCAGAATCATCTATTCAGAGTGAGTATTGTAAACAATTAGAAATGAGACCTTTATTATAAATCTACACTCGAGAGCAATGAATCCGGGTCACTTGAAGAATCCTAAAAATCTCGGAAACTAAAAATGCTAGGTTAATGCAATAAATTGTATTTAATAGACAATGTAATACTCCTTAAATGAAGGTATTAAAACTTCTTAGTTATTGTAAAGTTATATCATAAAAAAATCAAATTTGAAAAAGGGCCACTTTCGAAGATGGAACTACGAAATTACAGCATTTGGTTTTGCTTTTGTTTGTAATCTGTCATTTATGTGGGTACATAAACCATGTTGATAGTGCTCTATATTCATTATTCAAGCTGAAATTATGTCGCTTACGCCTGAAGAATGCACCAGAATACTTACAATGCTGGAAACCGGCCGGAGTCAGCGCGATACAGCCAGGACTGTCGGTGTGTCGCTGTCAACAGTACAAAGAGTTCTCCGACGTTACGAAGAAACTGGTTCTAACCTACGCAAACCAGGAACGGGCAGAACCAGGTGTACCACAGCACGAGAAGACCGATACTTGGTGAACACCATGCTTCGAAATCGCTTTCTCACAGGAACTGAACTCACAAATCAGTTTCGACGCCTCGGAGGAAGTAACCCAAGTGCATGGACAGTAAGACGTCGGCTTGCTGAATCTAACTTAAAACCCCTTAGACCTGCAAACGGCCCTAAACTGGAGCGTGGGCATCGTATTTCAAGACTAAGATATGCCCAGAGCCACGTAAATTGGAGTATTGAAGATTGGTCAAAAGTTATGTTCTCCGACGAATCAAAATTTATGCTCTACAAGCACGATGGAAGACACAGAGTGTATCGAAGACCAGGGGAAAGATTCAAGCAAGCATGCATCGAAGAAAAAGTAGCCTACGGTGGTGGGTCTGTACTTGTGTGGGCCGGAATTTCTTCTGAAAGTCGCACAGAGCTGGTGATCATAGAAAACGGCTCTTTAACTAGCGTAAGATATGTGGAAGAAATCCTCAATGATCACGTTGGTCCATTTATGGTCAATTTAGGTGAGGATGCTATATTTATGCATGACAATGCCCGACCTCATACAGGTAGGATTGTGAATGACTACCTTCAAGAGATGAACATTACTCGTATGGAGTGGCCAGCGCGCAGCCCGGATATCAACCCGATCGAGCATGCTTGGGACGAGCTAGGCAGATGCGTAAAACAACGAAACCCTCCCCCAATCACGCTTCGTGAGCTCAAAATTGCTCTCACAGAGGAATGGGAGAATATTCCCCAAAATCGTATAAGGAACTTGGTGTACAGCATGCCAAACCGCGTAAACGCAGTAATGGAAGCACGAGGAGGCAATACGAAGTATTAAAATTCAAGAAAATCGTAATAAAGTTCAAAAATTTCATGTTTCCTATTTTTGTTTTAAGGAGAGATCAGCAGTTTTTTCTTTATGTAATTTTGTGTTAATAAAATGTATGGTGACTCATATTTTTTTTACTTTCATTTAATAGACAATCATTTTTAGTTTCCGAGATTTTTAACATTCTTTAAGTGACCCGGATTCATTGCTCTCGAGTGTATCTAAATAGAATGAAGCATTCTAAATACTTCATTCGGAATGAAACTTCTATCATTAGGATTTCATGATATTACCTATTAGGTATTTATAAATCATAAGTACTTACGTTCCCTGCAAAGAGATTTATTTTTCATTGAAGTATGTTTGATGCAGTGATGTATAGATCGATGTGACCTCTGAGTAAAATACTGAATACCTATTTCGTTTAAAATTGCATCCAGAATCAGTTGCTAGGCACGACTGTTTGTTTACATAACAAACACTTCACCATTCCCGTAAAGGAAACGGATCGCATTCTTTTCTACCCATTGAGTGCCTCACAGCTATAAGGTTTAAATTATTTATTTACATAAAAAATCAGCATGTTGTATTACGATTAAACAAATGTAGGTACTACATACCAAATGTATATCTATGATAAATAAATAGTTTTAAATAATACCTACATGAATAATAAGAAATACACACGAAGCCATATCAAACCATACATTTCTAGTTTTAGCTGACCTTGCATTTTATAGTGTTTTCGAACAATGAGAAATCAGCTTATACCTACTAGAAATGCATAGCTTGATATATAGCCGTGTATAAATGTGAGTGTACCCCTCTATTAATGAAGATTTAAGTAACTTTAGTTAGGTAATTGAGTTCAATATAATTTGACTGTTGGTGTATGCAAAGTTGCATGTTTGTTAAATGTAACTAATAATGTGTTTGATGTGTAAGTAGGTAGGTGACTTTTTTAACAGGAGTGATGGCAATAAAACAACCGAATGGAAAGTGCTAGTTTATTTTCAAGATCTAAGCCTTAATAAATTCAAATCATTCATTAAACGTAAGTTGTGCCAGAAAGCCTTTTATACCGTTAAGGCTTATATCGAGGACAAAAAGGCTTGGGATTAAGCTGCTTCCAATTTTTACATATTGAATGTTTTTATTTTGTTTTGTTGTTGTTTTTTTTTTATATACATTTTGACATTAATGAATTTGATATATACTATGACATTTGCTTACTTTGTAAAGTATTCTATTATTTTAAATTTTGTGAATGTGAAGACTATGTGGGTCATTTTATTTTTTATTGTTCTCTCTGTTCTGTTAGTTTTTGTCATGGTCTGGCAGTTTGAGTAATTAATGTGGCCTACCCAAATGTCCTTTCTTTGGTATTGTTCGTCGAACCGTTGAGCTCCTTAAGTTTTGAGTTGAGCTGCACGATTTCTGACATATGCGTGCACTGACTGGACAGGTCCTCTCAATCTGTGTGGTTCTTTCCTCAAAAGACCATCTCAGACATCGACCTACATGGTCTTCATATGATCTGACCAAGATTATGTCTGGACTTTAAAAGAGACTGTGACGTCTGAGTTTGTTTCGGCCTTTCTTCTCAGACTAGTCAGATAGGAAACGCCGACCTCATCTAGTTTTAAAATATGATTGACGTGTAAAAGTGTTTGTACAAACCTACTTACAAAATAAAATCATTTATCATTTACATCTTTTTATGGAATTTGCTTACAATATCCTTAACACACTTATAGATATCATCATTAAATACATTCCCCACAACATGTTGGACACAGATATTGGCACTACAATCACATGGCGAATTTGTGAATTCGTCGGCGTCAAAAACTTGTATTCGTATTATTTTACTACGATGACCCGTTGATGGTGTCTGTATGTATGAGTATACAACGTGATTTTTTCGTTTTTTATTATTATTGTTACTGTTGTCACTATTGCTGCATGGTGGTGTGTCTTCAAATTGGAATGGTTGAAATGGTCTTTCTCTTTCTAAATAGTGGACCGCTTTTTGACGTAGGGTTTGTTCAGCAGGAATTGGTGAGTATGAAGAATCATTAGGGAAAATATCACTGGACATCTGAAACAAAGATTAAGTACATATTATTAATTAAGTAAGACTAAACTTACAAGTTGATGAAGACAATTAACTATCCTAGAACAGATCCTAGTGTAAATATTAAAAATTAATTTATTAATCATTTTAAATACTTTTTGATAACATATTTACTTACCGACATCGTAGAGCAGATAAGACCACTTGAATGTTTTTTTCAGGTATCTTGGTTGGTTTATATAGGGAATGATCCTATTTTTTTTTGTGTCATTAAGGTTCAATTCAGTTTCGTTTTATGTATGCAAAGTAATCCAAAACTTACTCCACATATGGCTAGGAATTTGCGACACGTGCACAAAGATGCATTGAAATCTTCAGACGAGCGTTATAACCGCAGCGTTTGTATCGCTAACACATTCAATATAAAAATTACGTGTCAATAAATTAACTATAATAAGTACGTTTTCATTTAATCTCTCAATAGTTGCTTTGAGAATCTATTGTTAGCGGTACTCGCGTTGACGCTTAATTAATTGAGCGTTTAAAACTCTGCGTTTATAACGCTCGTCTATAAAATATCGATGTAAAAATGCTGAGCTTACAATCTTTGTAATAAACTTATTTTTGCATGTATGCATTTTTCCTAATTTGGTTATGCGTGACGCGTTTTTACACCTATATAAACGTGTCGAGGGCGGCAGTTCACTACCAAACCACCACGGGATCTTGGAAGGACTCGGTGCTCCTGAATTTCAACGTCAAGTACAGAACTTAAGTACATCAAGCAAAACTCAGCAGGCTTTGAAATGTAAGTAATTTATTATCTTTTCAATCAGTCCTCTGATGAATAATTTTATCTATTCACTCATTTTATCTATTCAACCGTTTCATTTATTCCTCGATTCAATCATTTTATTTTGTCTAGTGATTTATTTAATTTATTCATCATCTCCCAAATTATTTAATAATCGATTAATCTATTTCAGTCAAATAATTAACCTACCTTTTCTTATGCATTTAATCATTTCTCTCAACTAAAGCAATTTAATCCCATCCTGTACTGGGGGTCTAAAAAGGCCACTTTGGCAGAATCACTATATGATAACAATATGAACCATATTAAAAATCGTAAAATGGTCACAAACTGACAATTCATATTATGATCCGTGTGCAATTCATATCACGCAATTCACCTGTTTGACAGTTTTCTATGGAAATTCGTAAAATGGTCCACAAATTATGAATTGCTTTAGCGAAGTTAAATGTCAAATAGCAGATTCATAAAAAGTTAGTTCAAAGCAACATCTCACAAATAATATTTGAGTTTTTGTGAACAAATATTGTTGTAAACAATTTATAATGGCAGATTTAGCCCTTTATGAAAATTTTCTGGAGCATGCGCGGGTTATAGAGACCCTTTTATATCGCCGACGAAATGCAGCTCTTCGGAAAATGGAAATCGCGTTCGAAATGCCGGATCTCGAGTTTGTTGGTTTATACAGGCTCAATAAAAGTGTGTGTCGCGACCTCATCCATGAGCTGGAACCGTACTTAAGTACCCGCCGAGGTGGCATAAGTACTACCTCCAAGGCAAGTAAAGGATTTTATAGGGTTTTAATGAAGAAGATCATATACTTAGATGTGTAGAGGTTTACCCTGTACCACTAGTACAATCTTCTATTGACATTTTAGGTGCTGAGTACTCTTAGTTTTTACGCATCTGGGTCATATCAGAGGGTAATAGGAGCTAGTGCACACCATAAGATGCACCAAGTTAGTATATCTAACTGCGTGAGAGCTGTGACACTAGCTCTTAATAACTACCACTTCCGAAGAAAATATATTCGTTTTCCGCAAACACAGGCAGAAAGAAGTTCTATCAAAACTGGGTAAGTGAGAAACCTACATAAGGATAAATTTATTTAATCACTAATAAACCTATATTAGGAAAACTTGATTATTACTTATTATGGGGATATACAGCTCTTCCAGTGTGTACACACATCATGTTTTCAGGTTTTACCAGAAGTTTGGAATGCCAGGTGTTTTGGGCTGCATTGATGGCACTCATATTGCTATTGTTCTGCAGACTATGAGGAGAGGTTTTTTAACCGAAAGCGTTATCACTCCTTGAATGCTCAAATTGTAAGTACCCACCTACTTCATACAGTTACCAACTGTTTTTGCTATCATTAATATATACTTCATGTTACCTTATTTCCGACATGGGCAAGACGTAACTATCGAAATGTAGGTTTAATAAAGGTACATGTCTGCCTAACACTTCGGGGAGATATGTTATCTTACTTTACTTTCACTTCGATTTTATTAGGTAGTAGGCAACCTATATTACTAAAATAAAACAATAAAGACAGGATAAACATTTTAATAAATTAACAACTCTTATAATAATCAGCCATTTTTTGTGAAAACCTACATTATACCTATTACTAAGTATTAGAGAACAATAAAGACAGGAGAAAAATTTTACTAAATTATATCATAATCAGCCTTCTCTTTTGTGACAACCTACAATTATACCTATTACTAAGTAATATAAAACAATAAAGACAGGAAAAACATTTTAAAACAATAATACATTTTTTTTTTTAGGTATGCGACTCTGATTTGAATATTTTAAGTGTTGATGCCAGCCATGGAGGGGCAAACCATGACTCGTTTATCTGGAATCACCATCCACTGAACAGCCACTTGGAACAACTTCATCAGGCTGAAAACGAAAATGTGTGGTTTTTAGGTAAGTCAAATCGTCAATAATATCAAACATTATTAAAAACAAACAAACATCATTTGTTAAAATATAATATAAGTTTGATAAAACAAATAAATATGTTTCAGGTGACTCAGGTTATCCGCTTAGATCAACCTTAATGACACCAATATTGGACACAGAGCCCGACACCCCTCAGCGATTTTACACTGAGCAGCATTGTCTGGTGCGGAATACAGTGGAGCGCACCATCGGAGTGCTTAAGTCTCGTTGGCGGTGTTTGTTAGTTGATCGAAAGCTACACTACCACCCCACTATGGCTGGCTACATAACCAATGCTTGTGTGGTATTGCATAATATCGCCAATGCTGCCAGGCTACCAGTAATAGCATTAACACCTCAGGATGAGCAAAGTGAAGCGAATATGCAGGTACTAAATTAAGAGAAAATCTAATAGCATAATCAGCCTATAATGTTCCCACTGCTGGGACACAGGCCTCCTCTCTGTGAGAGGGAATGGGCTGCAATCTACCACACGGGCCCAGTGCGGGTTGGTACTAACTAATATTTATAATGAAAATTGTGTTATAAGTCATAAAAAAATCTGTTTCAGTTAACAAATACTCCATCAGAAACTGCATCACGAAGAAATTATCACCTCACTGCTGGTGTAGCTGTACGAGATGCCCTTGTACAACGGCTTTGGTCAGCACGACGATAAATGAAGATTATTTTATTATGCCTTACTATATTACATCAATGTTAATGATATACTTGTTTTTTTTATTGCTTTTACAATAAATTCTTACTTTACCTCTATGGGACACCAATATGGGATAAATATCTCTCGACTAAATCAGCAAGCCTCCCAAGATTCTGTGCTATTTGCTGATTTGCACGAGCATTCGCTCTATCAGCTGCAGCACGTTGCAGCTCCACCTGAGACAAAACTCTCTGACACTCGTCCAGTGGAGCCAGCGGACGACCTAAAATACATTACATAATAGCATAATCGTTTTCAATAGTCATAATAAGTGTTAACTGCAATATGAATAGCTAGGTTAAGAAAATAGTAGGGTTAGAAAATGCAACTAACTGCGGTATCTTGTCTGACGAGGTCGTCGAGGCAGAGACACAGTTGCAGTATCGGCCGGGGTAGGGCTTGGTGCTGACTCAAGAGTCTGGCCAGGGCTTGGGGCTGAAGTTGTTTCCATAAGGGTATCAACACAGAAAGAGATCCCACTTTCAGTGTTAATCATATCCTCTGTCACAATCATCGCTATCTCTCTAAAATACACAGAACAATAATTAGAAATGTTGTTATTATTTTAAAATAACACAAGTAAATATACAAGAAAAACTACTCACTGTCTTTGTTCTGCACCCAAACCTGTTGTGAGCTGTTGCATACCTGCTGTAGTTGACAGTTGATCCTAAAAAAGGTACATAGTAAGTATTTATAATAAGTACTTTATTTGCTAGCCAAATTTTTGCAATACTTTAATGTAATTTCAAATATTATTACCATATCGGGTAAAGGGTTAACGGCTACTGCAGGGTCATTCTGGCCAAAACCCTGTCCCATTAGGGATAAAAACCGCAGCTCCGTAGCAGATAGATGGTCTCCACTAGGAGGCCCTCCGCCTGTTCTGTTTGCGTCGGTGTTTATGCCAGCAACAATCTTTTTTAATTTACTTTTGTAGTTACTGACATACTGCAAAACAATAAATATACTATATTTAAACAAAAACCGGCCAGGGGTGAGGAGAATAAGGTGAAGTTGTGATGGCACTATGAGAAAATGTGAATATTCAAATACTTACAACAGACCAATCTTTGGGAGTTTTGGTTGTGCCACTTCCCTCGGCATTGAGCAATCCAGCTAGCTCGGACCACTGGCGAGCGGACTCTGCTCTTCCTCGGGCAGTATTATTATAACCTCGAGCCCTAGCCAGGTTGGGGTTACGTTCTAAAAAGTCGAGCAGAATGCTCCATTGCGCCTGCGAGACTCTCGCTGCACGTCTCTCAATTCCTAAAAAATATTACGTACATTTGAATACTTTTGTACGGCCACAAAATTAAATATTGATCTAAAATAAACAAGTATGCACTCACTTTGCATTTTAAAAATGATCCATCCCGAACGAACAAAGTTTAAAAGTTTTAATTTACCCACGTCTAGGTTGACGTTGACAATGACATAGTTGACATAACTCAAGGATAAATTGAAAACTCCTTTGTAAACATTGCCAGCCTATAAAGTTTTCATATTTCCTAATTTCCCTTTTCAAGCTTATCTGCGGCCTTTTTAACAGTTATAAGTATATTATATAATGTAATAACATTAAAACTGTAGAAATAAAAATAAAAAACCAACTTTATTAAAAAAAACTGTAATGAAAAATTTACCGATACAATTACGGTTTTTATTTTTTTCTTGCGGCAATGTTTACACCAAATATGATTCTGATATGAAATGAATTGTAGGTGATTAAGCTACTAAGTGTAACCATTTTACGAAAATTAGAGGAATTGCTAATGATCTGCTGGGAATTCAGGAAATGAATGGATTTTAGAGGTATTGCTTAAAGTGGCCTTTTTAGGCCCCCTGAACTGTAACTTGCGTAATATTTTTATTAGAAGTCTAATACATAAATATATATTGTTACAGGTCGAAACAAACAGCTACCCAACTTTTCTCTTCCGATGATGAAGCCGAGCTTCAGCAGCAGCTGAAAAAACCGAAGGACCCCAGAGCTTCATCTTCGTCACTGTCTGTCAAGAGGTTGGCAGAGGAAGAATCGATGAACACCGAGATCAAGAAGAAGAAAAAGAACAAGACCACAATCAAGCCTATCAGCGCCAGCATGAGACCCACGTCGCATGATCTATTTGGGACCGACAGCGACGACGAGCAGGAAGAGGAGACCGTTGGAAGCACCTTGGGTAAAAAAATAGCGGTTTAAGTAAACAGACCCATGAAAGCAAAAAGGGTAAATTTTTTGTGGAACTAAAGATCTATGATCACAGTGAGATAGAGCGTGTAGCCCCTATAAATCGATGGAGGCATGCTATCATAACTGTAAAAAATCGTACTAATGATGAGACGCCAGCATGGAAGCATTTAAAAGACTTTTTGAAAGAAACTCATAAAGAGTTCAAGCACTGTCCCATAGATTATGTCAGCAGTTATTTTTAGTAGAATATTCTCTCAACTCTGTTCTAATACTTACTCACTTGTTTTTAATCATTATTAATCATTCACCTAATTACTTAAATTATAGTGTCTAATATACTTAACTAATATTAATATAATAGTTATCGATGCGTACGTAAACTATTAATAAGGGTCACAAATCATAATATATGCAGAAATGTAACTATAATTTTATCTTTTTGTTTTATTTACAGTAGAAACCCCGACTACTCACCGAATGCAATATACAAATAATCCAGAATATACAGAATGTAAAACATGTCTCATTGAATTACCGAGTAATAAATTCAAATATCACTTGAGAACAAATATTCACAAGTCTAATAGTTTATTGCAAAGCCAATTTGAAAATATTTATATAATTGCAAGTGCTTTCAAAAACAGAATCATAACATATCGTTTAAATCCTGCACAAGATGTTGAATACCTCACACCGGAGGCATTCTTGTGTCAGAATAAAAATGATATCCTGAAACTTATACATACATCTTTAATAAAAAATACTTGTCTCAAGATTAATTTCGAATTGTTTGCCCACTTTGTCTTACAAAAAACGAGTGAGCAACAACTTAAGTCATTCAATACGAAATATGAAATTATTTGTAATAACACAGATATTGATGACCTGTATTCGAAAGTAACCGAACTATTAAAATGTAAAATGTCTGAATTCGAGCACAAAGACTCTGGATGGTCTTATCATTTTGTAAGTCATCTAGAAATCAATGTGAATAAATATTGTCCTATGAGAGGTGGTACATATTTAGATTTGCCTACAAAAATTAAGAATTCTAAAAGTTGTATTAATATACAAAATGATGACAATCATTGCTTTTTATGGAGTGTGGTAGCTGCTTTGTTTCCTGCTAAGATGAACGTATGCAGGACTCATTCGTACCCACATTACAGTTCTGTATTAAATATTGAGGGAATATCTTTTCCTGTCTCATATCAAGACATAAAACTATTCGAAATAAACAACAACATAAGTATTAATATTTATGGAATAGATAATAAGAACGAAAACGTAACTAGACCTCTGTATTTAACAAATAAGAGAAAATCTGTACATGTAAATTTGTTATATTTAGAAAGAAAAGGAGTAAGCCATTACTGTCTTATTAAAAATCTGATACGATTAGTAAGACGACAAGTGACATGTCATAAAGGTATTTTCATGCTGTGTGAATCATGTTTACAATTCTATAGCAGTGAAAATAAATATAAATCTCAATATATATCTGTTCAAAAGTTTTATCAATTTTGCCTGAAAAGAATAGTAAACTGGGTTTTAAGAATTTTGAAAGAAAACAAAAAATTAATTATGTCATTTATGCAGACTTTGAAAGCCTATTGCAGAGTTGTTCGGAAACAAAATCTGAAAAAACACACATTTTCAAAAAACATCAGCTTTCATGTTTTGGATACTATATATGTTGTTCACATGATCCAAGCCAAAATAAATATGTTACGTATAGAGGTCCTGACTGTGTTGAAGTATTTGTTACTAGATTAATAGAAGATGCGAAGAAAATATATGAAATATTTGTCGTGTAGCGACAAGGAAACTAAAGTATGGTTAAGGAATAAAATGAAAAAGGGAGATAGAAAACAATTAGAGATATATTTACAGTAAAAGATGAAGATGGTCTGAAGAGTGGTGTGTAGTTTGTGGAGGTGGGGTGTATAAGTGACGATGCGTGATAGAGGCTGAGGTGAAGATACAGTTGGAGGTCCAGGAACAGGAGCAGAAACAGGAGGAGCAGGAACAGGTGAGAACAGTTGTTGGTGCGTAGCAACACGGAGGACACCCGTAGGAGGGTCCACGCAGCAGGCCAGGACGCAGCACAGCAGCAGGAGAGAGAGGCACGGCGGAGACGTTGTCAGCCCGTCAGGTGAGGACAGGAGGGCCCACGCAACAGGCCAGGACGCAGCACAGCAGCAGAAGAGAGAGGCACGGCGGAGACGCTGTCAGCCCGTCAGGTGAGGACAGGAGGCGGCCCTCAGGTGAGGCGGCCTTCAGATGAGGCGGCCCTCGGGTGAGGCGCGGCCCAATAGATGTAGTAGCCCTCTTCTCGGAGGACGGAGGACGGAGGCGTAGGCAGGGTCCGTCAGGTACCGTAGCGGAGAGGTACGCTGGGTATTTCCGGGATAAGAGGCCCTGGAGTATCAGGATAGGTGGCCCTGGAGTATCAGGCTCCTTATACTGTTCGCTGTAGAGGCGAACCTCGAACTGATCCTTGCTTTGCGTTAATCTTTAAAGAAACCTCGTAGAACAGCATCATGTAGAAAATATGAATTTGAGATAAGAATTCGGCCAGTGGCTTCTTTACATAGTACATACATAAGTTTGCATATAAAAAGATACAGGCCGGTAAGAATTAGAAAGGTACGTTGCCATGACGACGTATTAAACGTAGTTGTCAACGCTGTCATAATAAAATATATTATTACTAAAATACAATAAAATATATAGTTATTTTGTATTAGAAGTATAGTGTTTATAGGAAAAATGATATCCATCAATGTGGGTGAAATTGCCAACCCTTGGATGACACTAAATCGTCGTAGACTCATGTTAAAGTTGGAGCTGTGTCTGTGTACTGATTATGGATAAAACGTGTCGTGAGAAATAATCAGAACAGCGCCTAATGGTAACAGAATGCTTGTTCTGACCTGGAGGAATGAATGTAGATAACTGTGAGTATGTACATTATGTTACATTTTCCCCCCGACCCTAGAAAATTTTCGACTCAGAGAAAATTTTAATGAAGCTTTCCGAAGGAACTGTAAAACACAACTTCGCAGATTCATACCTCTCCATTCACCCAATCATACTATCTCTTTTAAGCAATCTCCTGCATTCCGGTAAGGGTGGAGTTCACATTCAATGACTGCCACTCTAGAAGGGTGTTTTATAAACGACGTTAAGGCTTATTTAAGGAGTTGTCGGCCGCTCCAGACATGGAAAAAAAAAAGAAAAGGTATTATACAAATTAAGTACAGGAAATTAAGCTCGTATAAGAGCGATAGAGTTAAGTAATAAATTAAGTAGTAGTAGATATATACATTTATACATTTAGAGTGAGTTGCATCAACTAACTATAGCCATAACCAATGTTTTGACAGCCTTCAAAACTCCGATTAAGCGAAATTCAGGTTGCATCATTTTGACAATTGTTATAATGACGTCATAAATAACTATAACAAGCAATTATAACGATAATCACTGCTTTGACAGCCGTCAAATCTCCGGTTAAGCAAAATTCGGGTTGCATTATTTTGACAATTGTCACAATTGTCAAAAAAACGTCACAAATAACTATAACATTAATCGCCCAACTTCGGGCGGTTAAGGGCTATAGTTATGGTTTGTGTCACCATTTTTTTGGAGTTTGGCATTGAATTCCTTTTCAATGTTGTCCCATGCTTGTTTTTTTGGTGTTTTGTGCTAGTCTCGTCTGTTCTTTGCACAACAAAAATGTGTTTTTCTGCAAAGATTTGTAATCTAGTAACTTCTACGTTGCTAAAATTAACACCTCAGTGCAATGATCATATTTGTTCCATAAGCACAATCAGCCTTTATTGTTTCCACTGCTGTGACACAGGCAGTGGCTGTGGGAGGGCACTCCCGCCCATCGAGAAGAAGCCTGTGTCACAGCAGTGGAAACAATAAAGGCACCCCGCCCGCGGCCCGCGTGGTGGATTACGTTGCGGCCAGTGGGCCGCAATGTAATCCACCACGCGGGCCCACTGCGGGTTGGTAGATATCACATGGTCTCGATTTTTAGCTCTAGGACACGCCGGTTTCCTCACAATGTTTTACTTAACCGTTTTGAGAGTAATGGTGATGAAACAATTTCCACAAAGTAAAGTGCCTCTCTGGGTTTGAACCTACGATCTTCAAGCTGTAAGTCGCAGCTGTTACAACGGTGCCGCCAGTGCTCAGCGATTAAAGGGTGTTTTGAATGGTCTAAAATCAAACATCACATAGTATATATAACAAAGCATTTTTATTACTGTAAGTACTTATATTAATTTCAACGCCAGACGAGTTAGAAGTAGGTAATATTTCATCTAAAGAAGATGCAGGTCGCTCCACCGATAAAAACTTAAATACCGCACGCTCCACATTACATGTGCACAACAGCCAACAACAGTACCAACGTCTGCCCACCAAACAGTTATCCAGCAAGAGCAGCTTGCTGTTAGAAATTGATGTTATCGATCG
Source organism: Apamea anceps (assembly GCA_951799955.1). Classification (NCBI taxonomy): domain Eukaryota; kingdom Metazoa; phylum Arthropoda; class Insecta; order Lepidoptera; family Noctuidae; genus Apamea; species Apamea anceps. The sequence goes on from OX637509.1 coordinate 17,393,668, forward strand.
ATGTATACGTATTCTAACTAATATTATTATTGTTCTTTTTGGTGTGCTGGAATCCACTGCAAAATAATGTTCTTTCCCGCAATCATCAGGCACAGTATGCGTTTGTTGTGAAAATCGACATAGAACAATCGGCACATCTGCAGCAGTCTCGGGCAATGTCTTCGCACATTGCGTTGAAATCTTGCTGAACAATAAAATTAACACAACATCCTTCTGGAGTAAATGCTCTTATGCTGTAATGCATCTTCTAATAACGTAATCCTTCAATTACATACAGGAAAACAGAAATATAAATTTCATGCAATTCGAAAGAAACGGAAAAATATAATGAATTTTATAGTCACTTGACACGTCTTGTCTTTCTGACAGTGTCAGATAGTGATGCGGCTCGATTTTTTTTACCTCGTTACTCGAGTACATAAAAGTCCATTTTCTCTCGAGGTGCCACTCGATTAAATAAATATCACCAACACTGCCACACTAGTTAACTGTCATTCTTCGATAGTAAACGTAGGAATAGATATATTTCGTGTAATAAACCGTCAAAATACTGTGATGTACAGAGTCACAGAGTTTTAATAAGAGAAAATACATGTTCTGACAAATATTACACTGTGTAATATTTTGTCATTAAAATCGTCATTGATTATCAGACCAACCTGATAATCAGTGTAATCTGAGTAGGACATAACGCTTTTTACAAAGTCGAACAAAGACAATCTTAGTCGAATGTCACACCGATGTACCAATACAGAACGGTTACTGTATTTTGGATATTGCTACAATTCTTTTCTTGAAGTTTTTTTTGTGTGCGTTTCAAACGTACGAAGCAGCAACCAACTTGAATTGAGTTTTCGAATTACATAATCGAGACATCGAGTCCATTTATGACTGAGTAACATCACTAGAGCCAACAAAAGAAAGCGTGATGACAACAAGCTTGAAGTGTTGCCCTTGTCAAAAAAATTACCCAACTTTAACGAAAAGAGTTCCTGGAAAGATTTGAGGGAGGCCTTTGCCCAGCAGTGGGACAGCATAGGCTAACAAAAAAATATATATATATATTATGAATATGGATGATAATATTACTATTATTTATTTTATTACTTAATAAAAACAGTTTTGGTCACCACCTCAGACTGTGACTTATATGTTTTCATATTTGAAAACACGTTGCGTTTAATGAAAATAAGTTTGTTCTTAGTTATTTTTGAAAGTGTGATGACAACAAGCTTGAAGTGTTGTTCCTGTCAAAAAAATTACCCACGAACATTTTGGGGAAATAAGACGTCTTATCACTTGTCACCCTTTTAACTTTAACTTTTTATATTTTACATGATGGTGCAACAACAGATAGTTAGATTCTACGGTCATACTTATTGTTAAAATTAAAATTACCTTTGACGTAACTATAGCGGAGCTTTTGATGCAACTCACCCTTAGTTTAGGCTTATTTAGTGAGTAACCAACCGCTCCTGCAAGGGCTTATTTATAGAGTTGCAACCGCTCTTTAGAATACATATACATATATGCATATATACAATAGTTAGATAAGTTTAGATTGGATAGCTTAGATTACCAATGGTTTAGAGCCGATTGGTAAAGCATATCCAGTGATCAATGCAGTAGAGCATCATGATCACTATAACTACGGCTGTAGGGCCTGTAGTTATAGAAGAGTAAAAGATGGATGGGGTAGGCCATCATCTTTTAAAACCGTTTGGATTTATCAAATAGTTATAGTTGTGCTTAAGAGCACGAGTTAAATAAGTATTTATAATAGAATAAAGATGATAATATAGACAGTGATGTTCTTAGACAATATATACATATTCATAAGTTGTAAAGTTAATAAATAAAGTTAAAAGTTAATAAAGTTACGTAAAAATATTTAAAAGTTACTAAATAAAGTTCCTTTTCCTGTTGAGAAAAAATAAAGTTATAATATGTAAAGAGTAAAGATGTTTAAAAATATTTATGTTAGTACAGTGTGCTCAAGTGATGTTTGGATGAAAAGAAATAAAATTAGCCAAAGAGTTTAAATGACACTAGATGAAGCGTTGTTTTAGAATTTAGGAAAGTATGAAAGGAATGGATGTATGAAAATTATGTAAGAAGACAAAGAAGGACGAAACTTTAAAAGAGAGAGGGTGAGAGAGAGGGAAAGAACTAATTTACGTTGGGCGCCAAAATGTCGTGTAGCGACAAGGAAACTAAAGTATGGTTAAGGAATAAAATGAAAAAGGGAGATAGAAAACAATTAGAGATATATTTACAGTAAAAGATGAAGATGGTCTGAAGAGTGGTGTGTAGTTTGTGGAGGTGGGGTGTATAAGTGACGATGCGTGATAGAGGCTGAGGTGAAGATACAGTTGGAGGTCCAGGAACAGGAGCAGAAACAGGAGGAGCAGGAACAGGTGAGAACAGTTGCTGGTGCGTAGCAACACGGAGGACACCCGTAGGAGGGTCCACGCAGCAGGCCAGGACGCAGCACAGCAGCAGGAGAGAGAGGCACGGCGGAGACGTTGTCAGCCCGTCAGGTGAGGACAGGAGGGCCCACGCAACAGGCCAGGACGCAGCACAGCAGCAGGAGAGAGAGGCACGGCGGAGACGCTGTCAGCCCGTCAGGTGAGGACAGGAGGCGGCCCTCAGGTGAGGCGGCCTTCAGATGAGGCGGCCCTCGGGTGAGGCGCGGCCCAATAGATGTAGTAGCCCTCTTCTTGGAGGACGGAGGACGGAGGCGTAGGCAGGGTCCGTCAGGTACCGTAGCGGAGAGGTACGCTGGGTATTTCCGGGATAAGAGGCCCTGGAGTATCAGGATAGGTGGCCCTGGAGTATCAGGCTCCTTATACTGTTCGCTGTAGAGGCGAACCTCGAACTGATCCTTGCTTTGCGTTAATCTTTAAAGAAACCTCGTAGAACAGCATCATGTAGAAAATATGAATTTGAGATAAGAATTCGGCCAGTGGCTTCTTTACATAGTACATACATAAGTTTGCATATAAAAAGATACAGGCCGGTAAGAATTAGAAAGGTACGTTGCCATGACGACGTATTAAACGTCGTTGTCAAAGCTGTCATAATAAAATATATTATTACTAAAATACAATAAAATATATAGTTATTTTGTATTAGAAGTATAGTGTTTATAGGAAAAATGATATCCATCAATGTGGGTGAAATTGCCAACCCTTGGATGACACTAAATCGTCGTAGACTCATGTTAAAGTTGGAGCTGTGTCTGTGTACTGATTATGGATAAAACGTGTCGTGAGAAATAATCAGAACAGCGCCTAATGGTAACAGAATGCTTGTTCTGACCTGGAGGAATGAATGTAGATAACTGTGAGTATGTACATTATGTTACATATTATCAATAAGAAAACCAATGATACCTTTAACGAAAAAAGAGCAAATCAGTTATAACAATGCTTCTATTTGTCACATCTGTGATCAGTTATTATTTCATGATAAGGTACGTGACCACAATCATGTGACGGGGAAGTATAGAGGACCTGCACATGTTCAATGTAACTTAATGTATAGAGTGTGTCCATTCATACCAGTATTTTTTCACAATTTATCGAATTACGACTCGCATCTCTTTATAAAAGAATTAGTGAGACATAGAGGTTATATAAAAATTATACCTAAAACTAAGGAAAAGTATTTAACTATTACCAAATATATAGATAGCGAGAATGGTGACCGTTCTATTCAAATAAAATTCATAGATTCGTTTCAATTTTTGAGCTCTAGTTTAGATGCACTAAGTAAAAGTTTATCAGATCATGACTTTATTCATTTATCAGCAGAATTTAGTTTATATCCGGGCAAAACCGTATGTATTTCTGTTAGTAATTCAAATTTCCCGCGCCACTGCAGCTCAGCGGTGTCAACCAATCACAGCTATTTGTCAACAAACACTTGTCGCGACAGGCATGCGCGTTTTTTAAATATTTTATTTTATTGTTTTTTAGTGGTTTTTATGTAATTTATGTGCAAAAAGAAGTGCCAATCGTCAAATTTACGTGTACAATAGGTAAGTAACTAATAGTCATGTTGAAAGTGTGTATATTTTTATGTAATTCAGTACATTTGTACCGGTGAAATCAATTACGAATATAGTAGTGAGTAACGTATTTATACATACAATGGTACGGGTCAAAATCGTATGGGGTAAAATCGTATATGTACGATTTTGACCCGGATGTACTTAAGTGTATTAACCTTTTATTTTATCATTACAGATGCCACGATGCCTCGTGATTATAAAAGGACGACTAATAGACAATCGTGGGACACGGAAAACATGAAAAAAGCTATTCAAGCCGTGTTTGATGGGACTATGGGGTACTTCAAAGCTGCTCAAATATATCAGGTGCCGAAATCCACCTTACAAGATCGCGTTAATAAATTCCGACAAAATAATGATTTAAACAAATCAACTCTTAAAGGCCTGGGGCGTTTTAGGCCAACTTTTACAACTACTCAGGAAAAAAGTTTAGTTGACCACATCTTAATTATGGAAAAACGATTGTTTGGTCTCACTTATAAAGATCTTCGACGGTTAGCGTACCAGCTTGCAGAAGCTAATAATATTGACCATTCTTTTAATACAACTACTATAGAAGCGGGAGAGGATTGGCTGTCAGGATTTATGAAACGCCACCCACAATTATCACTGCGTGCAGCTGAACCCACGTCCGTGGCAAGGGCAATGGGGTTTAATATAGTCAGTGTTAATAAATTTTTTGATTTGCTTGAGGAACTCATAGATCAACACAAATTTCTACCTACAAAGATATATAACGTTGATGAAACGGGTTTGACGACGGTTCCTAAAAGACAAAGTAGGATAATCGCCTTAAAGGGAAAAAAGCAGGTCGGCCTGGCCAGTTCAGCGGAAAGAGGTCAACTTACTACTGCTGTACTTTGTGTCTCTGCTGCTGGGAATTATATCCCTCCACTCTTGATATTTCCTCGTGTTCGTATGAAGGCAGAACTTCTAGACGGTGCTCCTCCAGGCACAGTTTCAGTTTGTCATCCAAGTGGCTGGATACAAAGCGAAATTTTCGTTGAATGGCTAAACCACTTTATATCGACAGTAAAGCCCAAGAAAAAAGACCCTGTCTTATTGTTACTCGATGGACACTCGACTCACACAAAAAATCTCCCGTTAATAGAAAAAGCGCGATACAACGGAATTTTTATTTTAAGTTTTCCACCCCATTGCACACACAGACTGCAGCCCTTAGATGTAAGCATTATGGGTCCTTTAAGTACTTATTATACTCAAGAAGTAAACATGTGGTTACGGAATAATCCTGGTCGGGTTGTAACGCAGTTCCAGCTGGCTAGACTTTTTGGTGCAGCTTATGGTAAAGCGGCTACGATACATAATGCAGTATCTGGATTTTTGAAAACCGGCATTTACCCGACAAATAGACATGTATTCGATGAAACAGATTTTGTTGCGGCTGAAACTACGGATATACATGCGTTAACACCTTCAACTTCTACTACAACAGTTACATGGGCGCCCTCAACATCATCTACGCTACTTGCTAATGCGATTCCATCAACCGCTAGTGGACAAATCGACCCGGTGAAATCATCTTCTAATGCGTCTGTCATAAACTTGGTACAATCCGCTTCATCCACCTCTTTAATTGAACCAACACCGTCAACTTCTATTGCTTTTGATCAAGACTTTGAAGCTGTATCTCCGGCAGATGTAATGCCAATCCCTAGAGTTAGTGTGAGTCAGAAAAGGACAAACAATCGAAGAGGGAAAACAGCTGTCATCACCTCCTCTCCCTACAAAAACGAACTGATTAGCTCACAAAATAAAATACCAAAACTTAATCTAGATCACCAAAAGAAAACTAAAAACAAACAACTACCAATGGCAACGATAACTGTCAGTACGGTCTTGAGAAATACGGCACTACTCGATTGAATGAAGGTTGGGTCCAATGTATAGAGTGCAAAGGTTGGGCTCATGAAGGCTGCACAGGTTACGATTCAGTAGAATTGGATGATTTTGTGTGCATGGGCTGCATAGCTGCACATTGATATACTGGGGTAAAATCGTATACAGTATACGGTTTTGTCCATGCCCTGGGGCAAAACCGTAAAACGTAGAAGAATTATTTTTGCTACTTTTTTTCAATTTACGCTTTAATTATCTAAGTTAAAATATTGTGATTGCGTACCTTATGAGACTGGTTAAAAATAAATGTTGATTTAGTACAACTGTGTTTTAAAATTATTGATCAGCATCCACAAACCCTTAGCTATACGGCTTTGCCCCGGTCTCCCTCAATTTTTAGTCATGACCCCGCCAAAATAAATTTCAATGAACTGTTTACAAAATGTTGTTTTATTTACTCAAGAAACGGTATGTATCCCTAATCCTGAGTACCTTGATCAATTTCGCTCAACAGTGAATACATTTTATAACATAATGATAATTATATACTAAAACTATACGTTTTTTATTTTTAAAGTAGGTACGTAAATACTTTTGAACTTAAAGTAGGTAGGTAAGTGAACGACTGCTTGTGACGAGAATGAAGATGTGAAGTGAATGTGTGAATGAATGAATCAAAGATGAAATAAGACGATACATATCTACCTACGTATTACGTAGAAAACATGTACTAATCATGAAATACGCTATCTATTATTATTGTAGGATTTAACTAGGTATAAACCACAAAATCATGCTATTATTATTACAGATTATTAGTATCTCTAATCTACAAAATCGGTAGGTGCCTGGGTGAAAACAGATACTTTTTTTTAACTACTTACAACAGTTTTGGTCTTACAGAAATTATACTTTTACTAATTATATAGTTACTCATTTGGGTATGTTTAATTACAGTAGTGTCCTGTTATAATGACAGTGAAATATCAAAATGAAAACATATATTTCATACAAAGTGGAAGTCATACAAAGTATCTTCTTATAGAATAAACAATTAAACATTTAAGTATTTTAGGTATATAATTAGTAGAAAAAATCTAGTCTTAGAAAAATAGATCATAATACATGGCCTGTCAATATAAGCAGATTAATAAAATATTTTACTATAATTATCATTTACTAACAGGGTAGGAAAACATCTTGAGGAAATCTTGGGACCCCGTGGGTGACAAAGGTTTAATCATACTCTTACAAAGTAGTATGACTTGTGTATCATATTTTTCCACTTGCGTTTACTTATTATGAACTTTGAGGGAGTTGAAGGTGGTGCAAAACCAATACTGCTTTATCAACTATTATAAATCTTCAGTAACTGTAGTCATTATTTTAAAAATGACCTGAATATTTTTACTCACCTCCCTTGGATAAGTCCATAACCTTATAATATTAAGAAGGTCTTCGTTTTCGTTTGAAAGACGATGTCGTGGTCTCGTCAACCGAAGTTCGCAGTTAACACACCGAACGTTAGAACGAGACATGTTTTAAAAAGTAGAGTCCTGTCTCAAAAAAAAGTGTCCACTATCACAAGTACTCAACACGCAGGAACTCGAAAGCTCAACTGAACGCGGAATAAACAATGCAAGTAAACACTAATGAGTTAGAAAGTAAACAAATAACAGACGGCAAACAGATCGCAAGGATACGTACGACGACTGTGACTGTGACAGATCACAGGATGACAGTAATTGTTAGGAATGCGGGTTGTTTAATGTTGCCAGGTACAAACTGTAAAATCAAACGATTATATTATGTTTTCTTTAATTATTATAGAATACAGTTTATAGCTAAGATTGGAATATTGCAATGGCATTAATGTCTATTAATATAAAAATAAAAAATCTTTTCATAATGTTATTAGGTATATAACGATTGTTAGTTTTTAACCATCCAGCCAACATTCATATCTACTAATAAGTATTATTCTACTGAAAAGGGCAATGATTACTTTCAACACCACTGTTTTCGTTTAGTTATTGCTACTTTTACTTCTGATTTAACAAAATATTTATTTATGACTTTTTTCTCTTTTCCCACAAAATAAAAAAAAAACTTTAATCATGAAAATAAACTACTCTACTTGATCTATAAAATGCATATATTTTAGTTTAGGCTCGTTTCTCAAATAGAGCGACACTGACACTGCCGATCTTCTTTGCTTTACGTAAGAATTGATGAGCATGGCGCGTTAGTACTTATATTTCGTCTTCGCAGTTTTCTGAGAGGGAACGGTTTTAGTAACTTTGCTTTTCATTTCTAAGAATTTGAGTTTCTATTTAGAATGTTTTACATTCAATGAAATCGAATAATTATTTTATTAAGCATGGACTATTTTACTCGACATAATATTAATGGTTTGTTTAGCATTTAGATGTGTGAAACACGTTCAAAAAGTCTTCAGTAAGTCTTTTGAAATAAACTTTTGTTTTGATTACGATTCGTTGAGTACTTATAATTCATATTTCGCGCGCGAGATGTCGGCGGTTCAGTCGATGAATCGACCTTGCGTTTGTTCGTCGTAGTCGGTTTCGCGCAGCGACAAGTGAGTGACGCGTCTATGTAGTTCCCGCAGCAAAGTGAATCGTTCAGGTTATTTGATTTTGGAGACAAGGTAGGTAAGTAAATATTTATTATAATTGTTTCTTTACTACAATGATATTGCAAATCTAAAAATCAGTTGTTGTAGTTGTCCTGCCGAATTTATATTCGAGAAAGTTTCTTAATGATAATGTTACTTATTTCGATAGTTAAACTTTGTTAATAAAGGGATATAGTTTGCAATCATTCGTTTACTATTTTCATTTAATGCAGATAATAATTAAAAAGGCGTTTGTCGGAACGCGGAAGTTGGCTGACGAGATACCTAATTACTTGTAGGTAAATAAAACAGACTAACTGAATACAACATACAGTGTGCGTTTCGAAAAAGAAAATGGAGAAAGAGAAGAAGAAAGAATGGAAGAAAAACTGGCACATCTTAAAGATAAAGAAGAAACTTATGAAAGATTTCAAGCACATCAGAAAATTCAAGATGAAAACATACTTTGCGTGTCCTTTGATTTACAAAAAGTTCTAAATACGCCGTATGGCCAAAGTATGTTATTATACTACATTCGCAAATTGGCTGTATATAATCTTACTTTTATGAGTCCAGAACTAGAGAAGGCTATTGTTATTCTTGGACTGAGACAGAAGGCAAACGTGGAGCTAATGAAGTGTGCACCATCTTAGAAAAATATATCAAGATGGTAGACGATCGTGGGTCAGTCAGACATGTTTAGTTTTACAGCGATGCTTGCCCCGGACAAAACAAAAATAAAATTGTTCTTGCATGTATTCACACTTGTCTGCAAAATTGAGGGAACATTGCCAGCATTCAAATTAATTATCTCTTACCTGGTCATAGTTACATGCCAGTGGATTCGATGCATTCTGTAATAGAAAAAAGCGTAACAACACAATCGTTTGGGCACCTTCACAATGGGCAACTGTTTTTACTCTAGCCCGAAAGAATCCTAAACCTTACTATGTGGAAATATTAACACATAAAGATTTTTATGGTTGGGATGTTGTCGGAGATAAATATTTTAAAGGAAATTTGACGGGTAAAATATTTAAGGTAATTCTAATGTTGACTTTTCTCGATCATAACGTTATAGTCATTAGACTATGTATTGGAACCTAATTATATTTTATTTAATTTGCAGGTACGTACAGCGACATTTAAAAAATCGGAGCCACAAAAAATTACAATCAAATATACAATGGCGACAGATGAATTATGTCGGTCGAGCAGGCAGGTTGCAAGGAAAACTCGAGTACTGGAACAGGTTTAATGAATATATTACAATTTTGTTCTAAAAATAGGGTGATGGTGACAATCGTTCGATGTGTGAAACGAGAGTGCCCGTCATGGAGCGCGGCACCGTCGTCCGCCGCCGATGTACGTCACGTTGCGCCGACTCAGCACTAGACTTTGTGTCGACAGGCTGATGCAATAGTTGCGAGAATTCGGGTCAGCTCCGGTGGAGTGCGTGGTTCGTGGCTTGTTGCTAGGTGGCCTTAACATCTCCCTCCTGAAGATCAGCGACTATTAGAGGATTGGTTCGAGAATAGCGCTGATAATCTTGGTTGAGCACTTGCGGTGTGGTTGTTAACCTCTGTGTATATATCGCCATGATCTATTTCGTCGTTAGTTCGTTCTGGTGCTGTTTCCAGAGTGCGCCGTCTCATGTATCTTCGTAACGCGAAGGCGATTCCCAGTACGCTTGTTCCTAAAAGTACTAGGTAGAGCGGTGTGATGGTGTAGTACACGCCATGTAGGTCAGCTGTATTCAGGGTCAATGGTGGTTCCATGGTTATCTCTTTGTTAGCGGTATGGAGGCTGTGGAGGTTGATAGAGTTGAGTGTTAATTTCTTCTCTTCAGTATTGTAGTTGGTTCCGTTGCTGAGTGGGATGTTCATGATTTTCAGTACCTGTCCTTTTAATCGGTCGTCCTTGTTTGCCAGGATTAGGTCCGGGGTTTCCACGTCTTCAGTTTTTAATTTGGCTACGGTGAATTGGCAGGATTGGTCGACTTGCTGGGTAGAGATGAGGTGGTGAATGCAATTGCCTTGATTTTTGTAGTGTTGATTGATGCTGTCCTCGCAGAGATAATATTGGCTGGACTTCGGGCATTCTGCCTCTATGTACATAAAATCTTTATCGTGAATTGCTAGGAAGGGATAGAATGGGATTAGCACTTTGTCATCTTGATTGGGAACTGCGGATAATTTATAAAGGTTATAGGTGTGGGGGAGGACAATCGGGAATTTAAATACCAATACTAAATTTTGACTATTGTAATAGTAGCCTAACCTAATTATGTCGAAGTATTCCCTAAAACTAATGTTTAGTACGTGTTCTCTACCATAGAGGGCATTTAATTGTTCTTTCATCCTGTTGAACGTATTTAATTTAAACATAAGGAAATGTGTGCTCTTGGCTCGTATAAAAGCTAATAAATTTTCTAGTTTAAGCATTTCGTCGGATAATGATTCGATATTGTCTGCTAGCATTATTATATATTGAGCCAGATGGGCGTACTTAACTATATCTTTTTCTTGACGTAACTCACTAATCATGATTTCATCTACCGCTTCCTTGATTTCGTTCTGATTCTGGAGTAATTTGCTGAGAATTTTGGAGTTTTCGGACATCCAGTGCTTATTTAAACTAACTCGACTATTTAATTCTGTGACCATCTTATTTTCATTCTCCTGCAGGGTTTTAATTGCATTATCATAGCGGATAGCGTCCGTATAATCCAAATTTCCGGAAATGCTCTTAACAACTGAACCTAGCCCATCAATGAGGCCTCTCTTGGCACGGTTAGACTGGAACAATTCTAACTGGTCGGACAGCTCCGTGATCTTGTTACGAAGATGTTCGATATGTGGTTGGTATAAGGAGAGCGTTTTATTGTGAAACTCAGGTGAAATTGTATCTAATTGTTTCCTTACTAAATCTATATTACTATGAATAAAATCTAAGTTAACCGGTTGGACAAACGAGTGGTAATGGGAGATAACTTTTGTTTTTCCTAGCATAAAAGGTAAGATGCCCGGTCCATTGTCCAGACTACTTAGCTTAATGTCCTCCGCTTGTGTCAGGCACAGGGCCAGGAAGATGATCCTGTAACAGATGGTTGCTATTAGGGACCCGTTTCAGGCGCGACTTGGCAATGGGACCACGTTTCTTTTTGGTGTAAATGTGGATCGGTAAGTTGGCTAGGACCGTGTCGCAAGTAAATCTAGGAGCCAGTTTTTGGCGGCTGGCCATTGGGTTCTGTACAAAAATCTGCTGATCTGCAGAATATTCTTGTTCGGGTTCCCTATCTTTGTTGATATTTTCGATAATCCGTGTTCGATCGTGCAGGGATGAACTATTAATCATCTCGAAAACTCTTTGCATCTTAGTGCGATGTTCTTGTGTATACGACTGTAGCATGTTTTCTGACAGGTTAATATCTAATGGGTCGCGGGGGTCTAGGTGGCCAGTAATTATATCCAAAGGTCTGCATTTGGTAAAACTATGAACGGAACTATTGTAACCTAGAATTGCATATGGCATTAAGTTCATGGCGGAGTCTCCACGGTGCTCTAGTTTTAAAATACGCAAGTGTTCCAGTAGTGTGGAATGCAGCCTCTCCACCATGCCATTTTCATTTGGTGTGCATGCTGAGATTTTGTGGTGTTGTACTTTATGAATTTTGACAAATTCCGAGAATAGTTGATTTGTGAATTCTGGGCCTCTGTCTGTGACAATAGTTAAGGGAAATCCATGGTGAGTACTAAATGTTAGAAGAGCTTGTACGACGCTGATTGCTGTCGCATCCCTTAAATGGTAAGCTTGATCATATTTTGAGAATGAGTCGATGATTGTAAGATATTTTTGCGTTTCGACACTCAGTAGGTCAAGATGTACTATTTCAAATGGTTTGGTTGGAGGTGGTACTATATTAAACTTCTGTTTCACGGGGTTTCTATCGTATTTGGCTTGACCGCACACGTCGCATTCGTTTATATATTTTGTTAGGTGTTCTTTCATTTTTGGCCAATAAAATTTATTGGATAAGGACGTGTAGCACTCATTAATTCCACGGTGATTGGTTTTACCCTCGTGGTATCTGCGAATTATCTCCTGCTGCTTTAAGTAATCCCTGACATTTTCTAACTCTACTTTTGTTAAGACTAGGTCCATAGATGAACTTTTAAACTTACTTTGGATAATGGGAATAATTTCGTACATGGCTAATGGGGGATTAATGAGAATACCGGTCCTTACCTTGGGGTTGATATATTCTTTCACAGCGTTTACGACATCCTCTTCGAGATTACTCTTAGAAATCTGAATATGTGTTTTAACGTGTGACTCAAACGGTTTTGAAACTGAAGGGCGGCTTCTTACGTCATCGACCAGCGTGAAAATGATTTGTTTATGGTACTTGTTAAGTGGGAAATCAGTTATAGGAACTTCTAATATCGGATTTTCGGCGTCAGTGTGAACTGTATCAGTCTTTGAATTATTTAATAATGAGGATGGTCCTTCAGTAGGGTTGGCTATGAGAGAGCCAGTCTCTTCGTTATGTATTTCGATACGGGATAACGCGTCGGCGTTAGTGTTGGACTTCCCTTGCTTGTAGACCACGGAAAAGTCAAATTCACTTAGTTTTAGTCGCCATCGAGTAAGACGCGAGTTGGGTTCCTTGATGTTCATTACCCATTGAAGTGGCCTGTGGTCTGTGACAATTTTGAATTTTCTGCCGAATAAATATGGTCTAAAATATTTGGTGGCCCAGACTATCGCACGCAATTCCTTCTCGATGGTGCTGTAGTTGATCTCACTACTGTTCAATGTCCTAGAGGCGTAAGCAATGGGCTTATCCGTACCTATGGTCCCTTGAGACAAGACAGCTCCTATTGCTAAGTTCGACGCGTCCGTCGTTAAGACGAATTCTTTAGAAAAATCAGGGTATTGTAAGATGGGGTCGTTAATTAAGAGTGTCTTACACTTCTCGAAACAGCTTGTGTAATTTTGGTCTAATGTAATTTTCGAGCCTTTTTTCAAGCATTGCGTCATAGGTTTTGTCACTTTCGCGAAATCGGGTATGAATTTCCTATAGTAACCAAGAAGACCCAGGAATCTTTTAATCTCGGTGGAAGTTTTCGGAAGTGGATAATTCTTTATTGCGGATATTTTGTCGGGGTTTGGCTTAATGCCGTCTTTGCTAATGACATGACCCAAGTAGGCTGTTTCCAGTTTGAGAAACTCTGACTTGTCCATTTGAATTTTAAAATTGGACTCACGTAATCTATTGAATACTTTTTCCAGATTGACCATGTGTTCCTGTAATGACGTAGAAAAGACTATGACGTCATCTAAATATATGAGGCATATGGTGTTTTGCAGGTCTCTGAGAACGTTATCCATTACGCGTTGGAAAGTGGATGGACTATTTTTCAAACCCATGGGCATTCTCAGAAACTCAAAATGGCCATGTTCTACTGTGAATGCTGTTTTGGGAATGTCTGCAGGGCTCATCTCCACCTGGTAAAAGCCACTGGCTAAGTCTAAGGTCGTAAAATAGTTACAGTTGCCTAATTTATCCAAAATATCTGCAATATTTGGAATGGGGTATTTATCATCCAAGGTTTTCTCGTTTAACTTCCGAAAATCTACCACTAATCGCCATTTAGTCTTACCTGAAGCGTCCGCCTTTTTAGGGACAACCCATATAGGAGAACTCCATGCAGACTCTGATGGTTGAATAATTTGCTGGTCTAGCATCTTACTAATCTGATCCTGCACCTCTTGTCTGTGCACAAAAGGATACCTATAGCTTTTGGTATATATAGGGATTTCGTCATTAGTTTTAATTGAGTGTTTTATTTTATTGGTGAAACTCAATTTCTCCCCTTCTAAATAAAATACATCGGCATAGCGCGCGCATAACAACTCTAAGTTAACGCGTTCCTCGTCGTTCAAATGTTCCGTACGTAAGCGCGATAGCACTTCCTGTACGCGTTGAGGCGCTTGCTCGGTGCGCGTGTACTCAGTATTATAAAGTTGCGCACACACCGGGCGGTCCATGGAAAAAATAACGTCGCTACGATTTGGGTTATGAATTTCCAGTATACCCCTCTGGTTTTTTACAGTAGTTAAACACTCGCTAATATGACAGTTAGATACAATCTGTTCCGGGATAATTACTTCTCCGTTTCGGATATTAATTGGTAATTTCACTAATTTTGATGAACCGGCGGGTATGATATCTTCGTATAAGTTAGCGTTTCGTGAATCATAAACCCATATTGGATTTACCGCATTTTTTGTTACTAACGACTTCGTCTTAAAGTCAATGACGGCCTCCCACTTGTCTAGTAAATCTGACCCTATCAATCCGTCGAAATAGTCGTGAAAGTTATATACAAAAAGTGTAACGCAATCCTTATCATTTAATTCAGAGAAGCAAGGTAGTGTTATCGAGTAATCGCTACGTGTCACAGCGTGCACATTACAAACTTCAAAGGGGTCATAGTTCAACTGTATGTTATTAAAATAAGCTTCGACCGCATTAGGGCTGATGAAAGATTGGTTAGCGCCCGTATCTATTAGAAGTTTTAGAGGGGGATTTTGGATTTGCAAGTAGGGAAGCTGGCGTTGCGTTTGAAGGTTGACCTCTATTTTGGTTTGTTTGATTTTTGAGGGCTCTGAAAATCCTCATTTGGACAACTCGGTTTAGCTGGCTCATCCTTTACGGTGTCGTTACTTACTTCCAGCTGTGGGTGACACATTTGATCATTATCGATGTAATAGTATCCTCCATAATACTCGTTAGGTTCGTAAAACATATAGCTGTCGATATCATAATCTCCGTAACCGTAATAAGCGGAACAATCATTGAAATTCATCTCCTTACTGCCGAAATTGTGATTAGCCGGGGAATTACCAAATTTAGTCCAGTCATGTCCCCTCGTTGCGTTACCGGACGGTAGAAGTCTAGGCACAAAATGGCTGACGCCACTCATTGGTCTCGGCTGTTGAGAGTTACTTTGCGGTACGATATTACGCGGTACAAATTTAAATGCATTATTTTGGTTATAATTAGGAGGAGGAGCACGAAACATCTGTTGCGTGCGTGATGGTCCGGCCTGATTTTGATTATTGAAATTAGGTCGCCATGGTACGGGTGCATGTGGCATCATTGGTTGACCGAATGGACTCCTAGAGGGTCCAGGCATATTAAAGGGGAACGGTCTAGGCTGCGGCATATTGAAACCCGTTGGTGAAGGCAGAGGTCTAGGCGCCACACCTTGGGGTGTCGACTTCTTATCCGAAACAACTTGACTACTACGCTGCTGCAAATACACTACGTTTTGTTCCTCATGAACAAACTCTAAGGCCTTTTCAATGCTTCCGGGGCGCATACACCTAATCCGTGAACCTAGTGGGTCTTTGAGCCCACGTACGAATGCCTGCAAGGTCAACTTTTTATATAAGTCCCTTTTCGCATTGATGGTAGTTGCTAATTCTTCATGCAGAGAGACATAAGTCATTAACGTGCTGAACAGGTTTTGGCACTTTTCATAAAACTCCTGAGGGCTGTCAGGCCCTTGTGACAGTAACGCTAAGTCATTATATAATGCCGTCTCATCGCGCTGATCTGAGAAATTATTTACGAGAGATTGGCGTATACCCGTCCAATCAGCCGGGATGCCGTTCGAATTGATCAATCGGGCCGCGGGACCAGTTATTTTGTTTAATATACCGTTAATAAGAGCAACTTCCGAAAGTCTGTTAGGTGGGCTTAGTTTCTTTACAAATTCGTCCACCAGCTCGTCACATAACTGTATGAACCTAGTTAATACGTTAACGTTACCATCAAACTCGGGCACCAAACGAAGGGCCTTAAAAATGCCATCTAAATCTGCCATCCTATTCTGTGGACTATCTAACCTAGAATCTAAGTCAATTTCTCTGTTTAAATCTAGAGCACTATACCTACCACTATGCCTACTCTCTAACCCTACACTCCGTGATTCTCGTGGATGGAAAATCTTGGGAAATTTGTGGGTACAGGAAACTTAAGGACTAGGGTGAGCAATTCACTTAAAAGATTTTAGTGTACTCACATGAACCGCATATCTCGTCTCCTCGCTGTATCGATGGCTGGATACCCCTGCTGCAAGTCACGACGTGTAGATTCGGGTCCTCGAACGGCCTTGATGACCGCCACGCCAACTCACAGGTGCGTGAAGTTGATTCTCGAAGATCCTACCGACTGCGCCAATTATGTCGGTCGAGCAGGCAGGTTGCAAGGAAAACTCGAGTACTGGAACAGGTTTAATGAATATATTACAATTTTGTTCTAAAAATAGGGTGATGGTGACAATCGTTCGATGTGTGAAACGAGAGTGCCCGTCATGGAGCGCGGCACCGTCGTCCGCCGCCGATGTACGTCACGTTGCGCCGACTCAGCACTAGACTTTGTGTCGCCAGGCTGATGCAATAGTTGCGAGAATTCGGGTCAGCTCCGGTGGAGTGCGTGGTTCGTGGCTTGTTGCTAGGTGGCCTTAACAGATGGTCCAGTAGAAGAAATAGAAATAAACAACAAAAACAAAAATTTACAACTAAAAAAAATTTACAAAACCCGATTGTCTATATCGAAGAAAAAATACCAAGATTTGTGGAAACTTTGTACATCAAAAATAATTCCTGAAATGTTTCACTATGAATATGAAAATTTTCCTAACGCCGTTAATGTCCAGGACTCCATTCAAGATACGCTCTGTCGATATATTCGACACCATACTTTTTATTGATTTATTTTTAAACGGCTAGGAGTTTGGTACTGCGATAGTCTGTATTCGATTCGGACAGATCATAGCAAAAACGAAACGCAAAAAGAAAAAAAAAAGTATGGCTGACATTGACAGCTGATGACATCTTATGTCATTATTTGGCGGTTTTCTGAAGTGCAAATTTCATCCAAGAACATCTTCGCGAAAAATGAGTAAAAAGGTAAGTTTTCTTTTATGATTTGTTCTAAATATTATAAATATTGCAGCTAACTCAGTATTTCAGAAATTATTACGTTTTTACATACATATTCAACGAAAAATTATGACGTCGATATATTCGACACTGCCCGCCCAGGGCTGGGCTAGGATTTATTTTGTAATGGTATAGAATTCTTACAAATAAATATTACGTAGTATAATTTAATATTTCCTTATTATAGGTGATCCCATTAGAGAAGTTGGAAGATGCTCTCGCAGACTTATTTGCTCTGTCAGACGGCGAAAACTCCGAAGACGGCAATGAGAGTGATGAAGACGAGAATGAAGCAGTTTTCTCATCATTTATCAGTACAGAACTTGAGGATATTTTAGGTGGATCTGGTCTGAATGAATCACAGCCAACAACATCAACAGTTTCGATTTTTCCGTCATCTTCTAATATGGATATAACTGCCACACATGATAGTATTACAGGTAGTACTCAACCTACTCCCTCTAATTCTAGAATGTCTTCAATCACAAGACCTGTTGCACCTGTGGTTACACAAGCTGATGACACGGATAACTCGGAAGACAGTTCAGAAGATAACTCGGAAGATGATGGCGATGAAGAGTGGAAAAAAGTGCAGTTTCCACACATTCCGCCTACTGAGAAATTTGATGACATTTTACTGCGACCATCACAGTTTTTTCCTAATCGAAGTTCTCCTGGGACATATTTCAATGTTTTTTTCAATAATGAAGTCCTATTGAACATAGTTGATCAGACAAATTTATACGCAGCCCAAAACCGACAGAAAGATTGGGATATTGTAACATTGCAGGAACTAAAAGCTTTTTTTGGTATTTTGATACTTATGGGCATTCACGTACTTCCAAATATATCTCTCTACTGGTCTTCCGATCCTATGTTCCGTGTTGCAGAGATTGCTAATGTTATGACAGTAAAGAGATTTAAAAAGATTTTGGCAAATTTACACCTAAACGACAACAGTCAAATGCCCAAGAGAGGTGAAGAAGGGTATGATAAACTTTACAAAATAAGACCTATGATCAAAATTTTGAATAGTGCTTTCCAAAGTGGTGGAATGTGCTCATCATCGCAAAGCATAGATGAGTGCATGATTAAATTCAAAGGGCGTAGCACTCTGAAGCAGTATATGCCAAAAAAACCAATAAAACGGGGCTTCAAAGTGTGGTCGCGCTGTGACAGTCTGACTGGATATTTATATCAGTTCGAGATTTATACTGGAAAAAAAGATGACGCCACTACAGAGGTTGGATTAGGAGCCAGTGTGGTAAGAGAACTATCAAAAACTCTGATCGATGAAAAGGTTGAGAATACTCACATCGCCTTTGATAATTTTTTTGCGTCCTTTGAGCTATTACAGTACCTATTTGATAATAATATTTATGCAACTGCAACTGTACGCGCAGATCGTACAAACTTGCCCAAACTTATAAAAAACCAAAAAAAAAAGAAAGATGAACCTAAACCGCCTCCTCTGGTACTGGCTAAAGGAGAGTACAAATGGCGAGTCAACCAGAACGTCGCATTTTTTGTATGGAAAGATACTAAATTGGTGTATGTATTGAGTACTGCTTATCATCCCCGTCAGAAAACAACATGTAGAAGAACGCAGAAGGATGGTTCGAAGTCTGACGTTTCTTGCCCCATAGAAATCCTGGAGTATACCAAAAGAATGGGAGGAGTTGATAGATTTGACCAGAAGAGAGGTACATACTCCATCTCAAGACGTAGTAAGAGATGGTGGATGCGAATATTTTACTTTTTGGTTGATTCTGCCATTACAAATGCCTATATAATATACACCCAAAATGACAGAGTGCACAACCCTATGACCTCCTTGCATTTCCGCACCGTGCTCGCACGTAACCTGATAGACAACTTCAGCTCCAGGAAAAGGACTGTGGCACAATTGCCCAACTTTGTAACTAAAAAACCAAAAGGGCCAACAAGTAGACAGAAGGCCATTCACGGAATACCTGATGAACTGAGGTTGAATGATGTGGGGTCTCACATGCCAATGGAGCTACCCAAATACAGAAGGTGCAGAGCATGCAGCAGCAAAAACCTTAACAAAACATCCAAAATACAGTGCACAAAATGCCAAGTTCCATTGTGCATTGTACCATGCTTTGCTCAGTTCCATACACCCTGAAGGGCAGAGTTTTAAAAAAAAAAAAAAAATTCTTAAAATTAATAAAAAAAATATATTTTTCACATACAAGTGTTATTTTTTCATTCCCCCAGCCAGGAGCTTCTGCCCCTTAAAGGGATAACTAATTACAAAATATTTTACCCATAAATATAATTATAGGTCTTGTAGATTTTTAATACCGTATATGTATTATTTCCGAAATTGTATAATTCATAGTGTACTCACTACTTTTTTTATACGGGTATTTAAAATCTACTAGACGTCATCAAATTGATCTCTTCGAAAATTGTGCCAAATTGTTACCCAGTAAGTACATAATATTGTAATTAGATTGATAATAAAATTGTGTTGCGTTTATTATTCGTAGTGTGTTGCGTGACTTGCCAGCAACCAAGACTGACAAGGAGACTGTCAACACTTTTTAATTCTTCATTAAAAGTGATTACTAAGCAAACTTTATTTATTTATTATTTTTCCTTTTCAACCAGTATAGTAAAAAGATGCAGTCGAATTCAAATTAGGAATTACAATAGTATTCTCATTTATTTTGTGCGCTGCTAACTAGTACCACTTAGTACTAGTTAGCACTTGCTTAATGTTTTCAATGTCCTATAAGAAATAAATATTTAAATTTAAATGATATTCATTCAATATATATTCATTTATTCTTTTACATAAGTATTTTTGGCATAACAATGGTACCAACTTTTAATGCTATACATCGCTTTTCTGTACGGTCTTGTGACACGTGGTCATGTTTAAGTATTTTTATCCTGAGACTACATCAACCCGTAATGTGTGTTAGCACTTTTTCCTTTCATACATTTGAAAGGACGTGACTTGTCAGTATTTTTCGATAACCGCACTTGAAAATTGTTATGAAGATAAGTACTTTCTCCTTACAAAGTGTACAGAGCATATGTACTTAAGTGACAGCTATCTCCTGAATTACAATAAATATACGGAAAATCTTGAAAAATTCCAGCATGTAGATAATAGTATCACAATTATTTTTTGCCTTTACTGTTTTTTAATGACTAAATTAGAAAAAAAGTGAACCACGGTTTTATATAAAAAAAAAAACTTTAAATGTCTCTATTGTAAAATTGCCTTTTGGCGTTGCAGTAGTATTGGTTTTCCAATGACGATTATGGTAACATTATTTTGATTTGTCATTCATTCGTTCAAAAATTTTTGCTACGATTTAAATTTGACAGACATTTTACTTCACTCACACCATGCTATGGCAACTGCGAACTATAGAAATATTGTTTTTTTTTTCTTTAAAACAGCGCCATCTAGTTTATAGTTAGGATAAAATAAAAGTCGATGTTGCTACATTGAATATATAAAACACGATGCTGGAAAAAAAGTCCCCACAAAGTGTGATCATTAAATTGTGAATGGTTGATATTATAATAAATATTACAAAATAACTATAATTTATGTTTTTCAGCATTTAGAGACATGAAACCGCAGCGTAGAAAATATTATTAAATTAATTTTATAAGGTATATCATGCATATTCTGTTTGCGTTATAGCAACACTTTAAGTGCAAATATCACCTGGTTGTGTACTTGCTCCTGCGCATTTTTGCAATTTTAAAGTTTTGGTTATTTCGCATGTGCATCTGGTATTCACGTCGAGTAGATCTTATATCCTCCGTGTTCCTGTGCCGCTTTATAATCATCTTTTTTACGTACGTTCGCGCCGAGTCGAGCTTGCTCCTCCGTGTCGCCGTATCGTAAACTTCTTCATCAAGAACTTTGTGAAGTTACTGTGAACCATTTCGCATAGGCACTCTCTCTGTAGAGCTTGGACCCATAATTGCAAATAGTGAACAGTGAGCTTCAATCATGTCACAAAATTCTTGTTGCGTACCTGGATGTCGATCGACTAGGAGTGATGGTATGTACTGAACACTTTAATACTTGTTTTTCTATGCTTATTTCCTGTGCTTCTTACTTGAATCTCCAATGTCCTATTTTAAAGAATAAATGGAACGAGTGAGACCTATGTGCTCATAATTTTCATGTACAGACGCCAGCAGGAAAGCTACCCGAAACTGTTAAATTTTCCCAATCAACCTTGATCATTAACCGGTGTATGCATGATTCATGCAAACTGATAGCCATACGCCGTCAAGTTTACCAGATGCCGCTTCAAGCGCGCTGCAAACTTGACCGGTAAACTGGATCATGTATGGCTGACTTAAATTTCATGTATATAGCCACTAAGGGGCACAAGCTTATTGTCATTATACTACACACACAAAACACTTGCCCAACCTCAAAATCGAAGCAGGGCCCCATGCTCAGCATTCTTACTCGCAACTAATACATGGGGAAGTCAATGGGTACATTTGAATAATATTTTGTTTATCTACTGACATATATTTGTATAACCAGTAAAGCTATTACATACATACATAGAATCACGCCTTTTTCCCATGGGGGTAGACAGAAACTATAGAATGCCACCTGCTACAATCCTTACATACTCCTTTTGCTTCGTTTATGTTCATATATCTGGTCATACACGCACGCCGGTTGTGAGTACCCACCTGACCTTTCTGAAGACCTTCACCAATAAGGTCCGTGTATGGCCTTCTAGGGCGTCCCCTTCTGACGTTTCCACTCACATCTGCCTTGTAAACACCTTTTGTCAGATGGCTTTCATTCATCCTCTCAACATGACCAAACCATCTAAGCATACTCTTTTCAATGTAATGCTTTAGTAATGCTGTTAGTTTATGTTATTGTACATAAAAAACAGTATTACACACTTAACATTTTATATTATTACTTTTCCAACTGAATCTATAGGGAAACTTTGAATTTTACTTGTAGGTGTTCCTCTACATCGATTTCCGAATCCGGAAAAAGCTGCAGACAAATTCAAAACCTGGATATTAAATTGTGGTGCTGAATTAGCTACATTGGACCATATGACTACCTATCACAACAGGCGTGTTTGTCATAAACATTTTCAAGATGTTCATAAGTATCCGAAGAATAAGCTCTGCAGTTTAGCAACTCCAGTTCTGCACATGCCAGGTAAGTGAATGTTCTTTACAATTATAAGAGTTCCATTAAAATGGAACCTTCAAGTGAAGAATTTTGTGTTTCTAGTGCTTATCTTCAGATTGGGCAAACTGTGCTCACAATAAAAAATAAATTTTTAATAATAATAATGATTTCTTTGCAAACCTATGTGATTATTGACTGGACTGTTGGTCTAGTGATTAGTGACCCTGACTGCTAAACTGGGGCTGTGGGTTCGATTCCTACCCAGGACAAATCTTTAATTTGTTCAGTGTCTGGGTTTAATTTATCTATAATATGACAATTTTTTATTTTCAGAACCATCGTTAACTGCAGTTCAAATACAGGAACCTGCCCTACCCACAACATCAAATGAGCAAAACATTCATTTTTCAGATGTTCTTATGACAGGTGTGTATTTTACTAGCCCTGCCCGCGGTTTCGCTTTTCATCTATCCCGCGGGAACTGTTACTCCCGGGATAAAAATATAGCTATAGCCTATGTTACTCAGCAATGGTGTAGTTTTCTATCAGTGAAATAATTTTTGAAATCAGTTCAGTAGGTACTTCAAGAGATTACCTTTTACAAACATAATGGGCTAGTTTCCTAAAAAAAAATTTAATTAGTCCGTCAGTTAAGATTATCAAAAAATATTGGACCCTTTTTTTTTTTTTGAGGATGGGAAGTCATCAAATGACTCCTCCCGCTCTGGGTGGAGCAGGAGGGAGTGTCAGACTCTTACTGACTAAAACCCACCCGTGTTCCTTCCTTAGCCCTTTATGTTCCAGGGCAGCGGTACAATTTAACCTCTTTATAATATAGATTATAAATTATCTTATTATACCTAATAACTGAATTATCATCATTCACACAGTTTTATTGAATATTTATAACAAACTATTTACAGGGAATCAAGATGTTTCCACAGTGTTAAAGAAAAGAGGAGAACTTGGTACCAAACATCGTCAGCAGCAAAACAAGAAAAACATAATATCAAAAGGTAATTAGTAACACACATTATAATGTAGGCTCAGTATTGATTATCACTTTAAAAATAAATAGAAAGGTGAAACTTAATGATTTCTGTACAAAAAAAAGTCAGTCTTAAATTTTAGCATAACTTAGAGTAATCAATACTTCAACTTATGATTAAAGAAATTTCTTTATTTAACTTTTTTCAGGTCCTCATGTATCAATAACAGAACACAAACAATTTAAATCTGTATTAAAACAGTTAAAGAAATGCGAAAATGATAAACTGCATCTAAAAAGGAAATATATTATTGCCAAAAAAATGACAAAAACAAATGCATTTAAAATTGTTTCCAAGCACATGTCGCCTACTGCAACTATGTTTTGTGCAATGCAAGCCTCTCAAAGTGGGAAGAAAAAGCAAGGAAGGCGGTTCACATTAGATGAAAAAATTTTGGCATTGTCTCTGTACAAACCATCTCCCAAAGCATATCGCTTACTGAGCAATTTATGTGTTTTGCCAAGCAGAAGAACACTGCAAAATTTGCTGCATGAAATTAATTTAAAAACTGGCACAAATGAAATGATTTTTGATAATTTGAAGCAAAGAGTGACAAAACTTCCTGACAGGTACAAATACTGTACCTTATTATTTGATGAGATGGCAATTGGACCAGGTATAGAATACGACAAAAGAAATGACGAAATAATAGGCTTTGTGGATAACGGTGAAAAAACAGAAAAAGAATACTGTGATCATGCCCTAGTCTTTATGATTAGAGGCGTTGTTAAAAAATATAAACAGCCCCTGGCCTATTACTTCTGCAGTGGAAGCACCAAGTCGGCTGAACTCAAGGTTCAAATAAAAAAAATGATTGACAAAGTTCAAGAAACAGGATTGAAAGTGGTAGCAACTATATGCGACCAAGGCAGCTCCAATATGGCTGCTATTAATATGCTACTAAAAGAAACTAGGGAAAGGTATATAAAAAAAGACAAACCTTACACAGAAGGATTTTTTGAAATTAATGAAGAGAAAATTTTCCCTATTTTTGATCCACCTCACTTAATGAAAGGAATTAGAAATAATTTGATAACTAAGAATTTAAAATACCAAATGAAGGATAAGGAATGCATTGCCAAATGGAGCCACATTGTAGCCTTATACAATATGTCCGGGGACGGACTGTACAAACTTTAGGGGGTGATAGTTTGCTCTATTTTATCACTAAAATTATTCTACATGTGGGGTCTAAACCCAACACCCTCTGAATGGCAGCCATTTTTGTATTTTGGTTGACTTTTTCGTAGCGTCCATAATAAAAGTTATGTAGCTTTGGAATTTAATGCCCGATTATCGTAAAAAAAAAAACTTTCCATAACGGAAAAGTATTAACAATCAGTTAAATAACTCAAATAATTTGAATAAATGCTGTATCATATTGAAATACATGCTAAAAGATCAACTTTACGTCAAAATTAACACTGTTTTTTTAGTTTTTCAAGGTTATTACAAAAAACCGCCCCGAGAACTACCTCTTTTTATGTACGTGTTTCACAGATGGTAAGTTTACCTAAATAATGATACAAAAAACTCGGTTCTATGACAATTGGTTTAAGGGATACTCTTGCTTGAACGCAGCCCTTCCGTGCGTAAGTTATGAATGAGTGCCGCATTCTATGGGGAAGCAGGTAGAAAAATGGTTTATTGCGTATTATTGAAGTGAGATAGGAACAAAATACACATTTTGGGGAACAACGTGAATGCAAAAGAAGTATTCGTCAGATAAAACTCGACTAGTTAAATTTTTACCAGTCCGTTTCTTCTAGTTATTGTGACTACACATAATTTGCTCCTATGCGTATTATTGTTTACTTAAAGTGACGTGACGTTCTAATTATTCTTAATGGGAACTCGTGCTCGTGAACACTCTAGTAGACACATTGCTGATATGCATTTAGTTTACGGATTTTGCAATGGAAATGCAAGAGCTGCTGTGCGGGAGTATCAAAGACGATATCCGAATCGACCAATACCGAATCACCAGACATTCAGTGCAATTCACGCTAGATTAGCTGAATATGGTATAAGGAGGCCTCAAGGTGAACGTAACCCATTCGTATCTGTGCATAGTGAAGAAGCGGTGTTGAATTTAATCGTCAGTGATCCAAGACTCAGTGTCCGCCGTATTTCAACGCGTTTAGGAATATCACGATGGACAGTCTGGAAGATTTTAAAGAAAGAAGGACTACATCCATATCATTTAAGACGTGTGCAGGATATAAGAGAGCCAGACAATGCGGCACGATCAGTATTCTGCTTTTGGATAAGTCAAAATATGCGACGTACACCAGCATTTTTAAAACGGATAATGTGGACAGATGAGGAATCATTCACAAGAAGAGGAATAACAAATTTTAGAAATCTACACTTGTGGATGGCTGAAAACCCACATGCTGTTAGACCATCAACATTTCAGCATGAATTTTCTGTAAATGTGTGGGCAGCTATGATCGATGATCAATTGATTGGCCCTATCGAACTCCCAAGAAATTTAAATGGGGCAAGATTTTTGGAATTTCTGACAAATTAATTTTGGGATGCGTTATTAGAATTGCCATTGTCATATCGGCGACGCATGTGGCTTCAGTTAGACGGAGCTCCTCCACACTTCGCCCGAGCAGTAAGGGCACACCTAGGCCAGCATCATCCACAGTGGATTGGCCGCGGCGGTCCTGTAGCCTGGCCACCGCGTTCACCAGACTTAACGCCACTGGACTTTTATCTCTGGGGTTGGATGAAACAGAAAGTTTATTTTGAGCCAGTCAACACTAGAGAAGAGCTGTTGGAGCGTATTCGCGTTGCTGCTGCCGAAATTAAGGCTGATCCGAGCCAGTTAAGACGATCAACACAGCAGGTAGCGATCCGGGCTACTGCGTGCCTTCAAAATGGTGGGGGGCATTTTGAACAATTATTGTAAATGTCTGAATTATCTACTTTTGTAAATAAATAATTAATACTTGTTATTTTGTTTATCTTTGCTCATAACTGTAAATATCTAAAGAAAAACCAAATCGTTATGAATTCACTACCTGCGCAAGCCTATGTTCCAACAACAATATCTCATAAACCAATTGTCATAGGATCGAGGTTTTGGTATAATTATTTATGTAAACTTACCATCTGTGAAAAACGTACATAAAAAGAGGTAGTTCTCGGGGCTGTTTTTTATAATAACCTTGAAAAACTAAAAAAACAGTGTTAATTTTGACGTAAAGTTGATCTTTTAGCATTTATTTCAATATGATACAGCATTTATTTCAATATGATACAGCATTTATTCAAATTATTTGAGTTATTTAACTGATTGTTAATACTTTTCCGTTATGGAAAGTTTTTTTTTTACGATAATCGGGCATTAAATTCCAAAGCTACATAACTTTTATTATGGACGCTACGAAAAAGTCAACCAAAATACAAAAATGGCTGCCATTCAGAGGGTGTTGGGTTTAGACCCCACATGTAGAATAATTTTAGTGATAAAATAGAGCAAACTATCACCCCCTAAAGTTTGTACAGTCCGTCCCCGGACATATTGTATAATAGATGCCCAGGGTACAGAGGCGTAAAATTAGTACCTAAGCTTACAGCTCATCATGTAATACCAGCATTAATACCGAAGATGAGAGTGAAACATTGCACTCAAGTTTTCAGCAAATCTGTACGAGTAACTCTTGGATGCATGGCAGGTATGCATATTTTCACTAAACATTTACTAAAATCATGCTGTACCACAAACCATTCAAGCTATGCAGTTTCCGTTAGTGGAAATATCGAAATATAATTCCTTAGAGTTCCAGCTAAATTATAATGAGCAGAGTATCAATACGCTAGCTAATAACAAATTCCTTAAATCACCACCCACATCACAGACAGAAGAGGGTTTACTGAACTTATGTTACACCAAAAATATTAAGTATATTTTTTCATTACAGAATTCGGGACTGTGGAAAAAGAAAGCACCGACACAGCAGATTTACTCATTTTTTTTGACGATTTGTTTGATAGTGTAAATGGTAGCTATAGTGAGATTAAAAATGGAAAAGTTTATGGGGCTGCAGTGACCCCAACCTCACCTCACCATAAATTATGAAATTATAGCATTCCAGTGCTAAAATCAATGCAATATTTGAATGCCAGAGGTAGAGGTCAAGGAGTAGTGCCATCTATAACAAGTTGGATCAAGACCATTGAAGGCTTTAAAAAAATTGTAAAATATTTAAATTCTAATGGCGTTAATTCCTTATTGCTGCGCAATTTTAACCAAGATTCATTGGAGAACTTTTTTGGGGCAGTTCGAGCTCATGGTTGCAGCAATATTATGCCAACAGCGTCTGCATTCGTAGGTGCATTTAAGACCCTATTAGTAAATAATATTTCATCTTCACATTCAGTAGGATCAAATTGCGAAAAAGATGATAGTGTTTGTCTCCAATCGCTAAAAAAATTTTTAGCGAAGCCTGGAGACAATACAACTACTGAATGTGGAGATGTAATTGACAGCAACCATTTATTTTTAGATTTATTAAATACTGATGACTTGATAACCAGCAAATCTCCTATGCATATTGAAAAAAGCGCCGCAGTAGGTTATTGCAGTGGGTGGATAGCACAACTAGCAAAGAAAAATATTTATAAGAACTGTGTCACCTGCAAAAGTAATTTAGAGGACGAGAAAATGCAGAGTTTTCACAAATTCATAAAAACGAAAGAATATGACAATAAAAAGTGGTTGTGCTATCCAACAAGAGCATTATTTGACTTCTTTGCCCAAGTGGAAAACATTTGCATAGAAATACTAAAAGGGCATGCCAACAAAATAAATTTAACTAGTTACATAATATTAATAATAAATACAAATTTAAATGTAACATTTCTGACGTGTCCTGGACACAAAGATATTTTGGCCAAATATTTAATAAAAAAATTTACAATGTTTTTCGTAAATAATTGGTGTAAAGAAGTCAATCATATTCTCACTGGCAAAACAACCTTTTGGGATATAAGCGACCCAATGAAAGAAAAAGCATATAGGCACTACTCCCAACATAAGGGTCGAAAGAGGAAAGGGCAAAATTAGTCTCTAAAACATTTTATTTTTTGTGTAATTAATTTATTAAGCTATATTACAGAACTTGTGCATTTATTTCTAAACCTCCCTGATTTGTTTAGTTAGAGCCATCTACGAAACTAATAATAATAGCTACATATAAATATTATAGGTAGAACTATTACACCTACACACGCAGATATAATATATCTGTGTGTGTACTGTGTACGTGTAATAGCTTTACCTAACTATAAACTAGATGGCGCATTTCGTGAAGCATTAAAAAATACGAAGTTGCCTGTCTATGTCCCTATACATATTGTAGTCTTTGACTCACACTCAGTCCAGTGTAACAGTGTCGTGCGCGTGCAAACTGCAAAACTTTTTTAAATTTTTTAAAATGAATACCATACGTGCTTGGGGCCGGGCCATTCGCCGTGTCGTGTGTTGTGGGCCTGGTGCAGAATCCAGAAATGAGTAAGTATCAACATCTGAATGAATATTTCATGTAAGCAATATTGTATTTATCAGTTATTTTAAATGTTTTTTTTTTTTCATTTTACACAGGTTTATGAGAGTTCACGGCACCAGGCCGATAACAGCGACACGGACACTGCGGACAGCATGATGCGGGAGTTTGTGGACAAGATATATACCGTCATTGATTGTTTAGTGCCACTTTTGTTAATTGTTTCATAGGTTAAAGTTCGGAATAATAATACACGCCATATTTTTATGGTCACTCGAAACGCTACGCGTAGGTGAAAAAATATGATTTCATTATTTGTTTTACTTCGACAGATTCGGTGGCTGTTAGCTCTAGTCGCCGAAGTGCAGGAGCGCATGAGGCGATTGGAGCTATGCTTGCACTCGCTGCTGATATACAGGCCGGAAGACGAGGAGCAGTACGTGGACATGCTGTGAGTACTTACTTGCTCAACTGCACATTCCCGTTTTATTTCCCACACATCTGTTATAAATGTTTGTCATGTATTAATAATATACACCACATGTGACTGTTCCTAAATTACCCTAGGCTGATAAAATTTTCGTTTTTCTTAATTATGTGGAAATGTTAGGAAAATGGGTCAGTTCCCCCGTATTTTATGTATAAATAGTGTAATGTGTTGATTGTGCGGTTTTGTTTGTGCATTTTAAAACAGCACACCATGCTTACCTACAATGTAGGTTCATATTCGGAAGTTTTCTTTTTTTTTTGTATATAAAATTTTTTTTTTTTTGCAAGAATGGACTCCGGCCTGCACCATCAGTACCACCGACTCCCAGCATTTGGCTGGCCTGGCTCCAGGAGCGTATAGAATATGGGGAGCCCTGGTGATTGTTCTTGTCCAAATGACTCATCAGGGCTCCCCCAATAAAATATGAACTTTTCATAAGTTTTTTTTTATTTTATGACCCTTCTTTCGTATCTTATTTCAATCACACACTTTTTTTCGTATCTTATTTCAATCACACACACAAACATGAAGTGAAGACTCGACAGGTAAGGCTGATAATAGGTATGAACTAGATAGGTACTAGTCTTCATTGTACTAGGACAAAGGATCTGGAGTTGAGTACTGAGAAGTGGTTGGTGAGAAAGTGGGTCTGGGTTGGTGGTGTGTTCTTAGCATTTTGGACTGTTTTTTTTGGCATGTCTACAGAGGCCTTGTGGTATTTTTTTCGTACTTATACAGATTAGATTCGATCCATACCACAGAATTGTTGGTTCTATCTATTATTTTACAAAATATTAAATAACGTCGTTAATTACATAAAGATGCGATTCCACCAGTGTGCAGAACTGTGCGGCACTGCAATGCACATTGTGCGACACAAATGTTTATTCTGGTCGACTCACTAAAGCAAACAATAACAAATTGTGCGCGAACATTCTAGAAATGTTCGCGCACATCTGTATACTTTTGTGCGCGCACACATGCAGGCAGTGGACTCGCGTCGACGTGTACAAACCTGTTGTGCGCGAACTCAGTCTTGCTTCCGCTACCGGAGTGAAAACATTGATTTGTGCGCGTACATTGTTAATTAACCAAGCTAAATATGGATTGGACGAATGATAAAATTATTAATTTTATTCAAGCTATTGAAACTTATCCTGTATTATGGGATTCTAGTCAGTGATTATAAAAATAAAAACAAAAAACACGACGCCACTCAAGAGTTGGCGCAAAGTTTCAATTGTGACTCGACTGAGGTAATGAGAAAATGGAAGATTATTTTGGCTCAATACCGAAGAGAAAAGAAGAAAATTGCGGACTCAAAATCTTCAGGTTCTGGGATTTTAGATATATATAAGCCGAAATGGTTTGCTTATGCATATTTGAATTTCTTTCATGGAAGGGATGAGCCGAACGTCAGCTTGAACTCACACGACGAAATAAATGAACAGGTAGGTACGTTTTAAATGTTTATTTTCTTACCTCTAATATTATTACTTAGATACCTATACTATTTACGCCAGTGTTTCTTGCCATGGCACCATTCCGATGTCAGTTTGGAAATAATGTGCAAATTCTTCTCTTATGTTTTTCGCATCGCCAGCGGGTCTTCTTCCAACATGTCTTAAAGGCAGTAAGTTTGCCATGCCTGCATCACGCCGCCAACTTCCATCGATAGTGCAATGAGTAATTTGGTTCTCAGTATCAAAACAGCCAGCAGAAGTATAAAGTTGTGAAGACGATTTTTGTGTTATCAAAAAATTATGCAAGTAACAACATGTCAGTGTTATCAATTGTGTCTTTTCTGGAGCTAACAGAATAGGTTTCCTGAGTACGCGAAATACACCGGACATAATGCCGAATACGTTTTCCACAATACGTCTCGCTCTGCTCAACCGATAATTAAATATTCTCTCTTTTGATCTTTTGTCATGTTGACCGGGATATGGTTTCATTAAATTTATATCTAACGCAAAAGCATCATCTGCCACAATGACATGTGGAATTGGTTTGTTCCTTCCGGGTAACGGGTAAGGTTCAGGCAAATTTAATTTTCCTTGCTGAAGATTAGCATAGAAACCAGTATTTTTGAAAACACCACCATCCGATATTCTTCCTTTACAACCAACATCTACGTACGTAAACTTATAATTTGCATCAACCAGTGCTAAAAGCACAATGCTGAAATCACCTTTGTAATTGAAAAAGTCGCTTCCAGTATTACTTGGAGCTTGAATAACAACGTGTTTGCCATCCATAGCCCCAATGCAATGAGGGAAATTCCAAAGATGGTCAAATTGGCGCTCTAAGATCATCCATTCTTCTAAAGTGTTAGGCATCTGAAAAAGGAAATTTTATTACTATTTCAGGTATCACAAGATATTATTATCCAGAATGACACAGTAAATGAAGATCAAGAGTCTCTTCATGAAAGGCCAGTCGAAAAGTTTAAGGCTCCGAAGAACTCGCTTAAACGCCGTATTGTCGATGAAGACCCGAGAATCGCCCAAGCTTTGTCCATTATGAATAACGTAAACAAGCAGATGGAAGCAAAAAAACCTGATGACGAAGACATTTTTGCTGCAGCCGTCGCAACGAAATTAAGGAAAATTAGAGATGAGCGAACCAAGATTTTAGTACAAAGGGATATAGATAATTTATTGTATGACGCTATTATTGATACTGGAAAATATGTTACAACTCCAATGCCTTCACCGTATTCAGATTCGTCAAATTGTCAGAGTCAAGGACCGGCTTCAAGTTTTCAGGTCCGCGATAATGATTATTCAGATCTTTTACGTCAGAATGATGGCGAAACAATATCTTGGCATGAAATGTAATGCAATAAAAGTGACTAAAATAAAATGGTATATTATTTTTATTTTCTTACCTTAATATTTTCTTCCAACACGCTTATCAACACCTTACAAGTCTCAGGTACAATCCGAGCAATAAGCTCTTTTGAAACTTTAAATAAGAACATTAAACTTGCAAAAGAATCTCCAGTAGCAAGATATCTTAAGGTGATTGCAAGCCTTATTGAAACAGGGACACATTTTCTGTAGTTGGTATCTTGCTTAGCAATAAAAGGACTAGTTACATTAACC
Source organism: Apamea anceps (assembly GCA_951799955.1). Classification (NCBI taxonomy): domain Eukaryota; kingdom Metazoa; phylum Arthropoda; class Insecta; order Lepidoptera; family Noctuidae; genus Apamea; species Apamea anceps. The sequence goes on from OX637509.1 coordinate 17,426,600, forward strand.
AGCAACTCAAAATCTTCGCAAGATATACGTGTGAAGTTTTTAAATCCACTCAATGGATCTATTTTTATTTCTTCTAGAAATTTATTCGTTTCTTCATTCCGTCGCTGTAGTAACGGCCTCACCCAACATCGCGGTTTCTTCCTTCGTTTCTTTTTAAGGAGACTACATAGTAAAACACATGCTGCAGCACAAAGCACTACGTTTTCCTGCCCGTTCATATTAACTACTGAACTGTCTCGGCAGAAACTCTGCTCAGTGAACATGTTCGCGCACAAGTGTGCTGAACTGTGCGCTTACAAAAAGTTACGCACAGCCTTACCAGTGGAGCCGGAAGCCAAATGCGACACCAGCTTAGTACCTGCACTGTTGGAGTTTTGCACAAAATGTTTGCAAGCAAATGTGCTGCACACCATTTTGGTGGAATCGCACCTTTATAGATACTCATAGATAGGATACATTATTTTGAATTATTTATTTATTACAATTCACGTAAAACTAGGCAGTACGGTCCGATGACTGTGCCTGATATTGAATGGCTATAAACTAAAAAGATAGTATATTGTCGCTTGCAAATTAGCTGCCAGCGAGAAAATAGCGCGAAAGCACACAAATACCTAGTGAAAAATGGAAGGTTTTCTGTAAGTATTCTTTCATAATTTGTATAAGTACTAAACAAAACAAAGATTTCGCTGTAATTATGTGCAGTTTTCTTAGAAGTTATACCTATTACATTTTTATAACTTTTTTGTTAGGCAAGACGAGGATACTAATCCCAGCGATTGGATCCCGTCGGAGGCACGCCGCTGACGACGGCGGGTCCGGGGGGAGCGGCGTCGGCGGGGCCGGGGGGAGCGGCGTCGGCGGGGCTCAGGAGTCGACGATGACGGCTTTGCTGCAGGCGGCAAAGCGAGCAGTCATCATCGACGATCGGCCCGCCAAACGGCCGTGCCTCCGGCCAGAAATACCCACGGCCACGCCCAAAGGAAAAGGCGTGAGTAAAAAATCAAAAAATAAATAGTATTTTTTTAAACAATTTTTTTTATTTTCGGTCATTAATAAATGTCAATAATAGCTATTATTACGTAGCTACGTATAGACACGACTCTCAAAGAGAGTTGTGGTGGGTAGGTACACCACGAACGAATATTATTCCACCCGTAACATGTTACTCATGTAACAACCGACTATCGTATGTCTCAATAGGAACAGGTGTGTAGACACCCATATTTTACGATGATTTCGAAACAATACCTAGAGATACACAATGGACGCACAGTATGCGTCTATTGTGCATTGCGCCGCACTCGAAGAAAGTTAAGTAAATTGTATGTCAAAGTTTGAAAAACGCGCAGGCACGTTGGCTGCACTAAATGCGTTAAATAATTGTGTTCAACAGGTTTTCAATACAGGGTACTATGGCAACCGCCAGCTGTTAAGGGTTTGTAGGTTTGTAAAGCGATAAGGGTTTCGACGAACGAGTCTACGACGTAAATAATATTTTTTTTTAATTGTGGTGTTTTGTTTGGGATATACAATTAATAATAATTAGCATGAAATAATAACAAAATAATAATAATTAAATATAATAATAATAATAAAATTAAACATATTAATATTATTTATTTATTATCTCCTTTATTTCATTTAAAAACTTACAAAATACATTTTTAAATATTTTTATAAACAAAAGGATAAAAAAACATTTAAAAATATAAAAAGTAGTAGCCCACCGGTATCGGGAACAGGGTCCAAGCTACCGGTGGTCATGGCTCTAGAGAGAGGAACCTCCTGACAATGCGTGCCGTGTCAAGAAGTACCGCTTTCTGAATCAAGCCCTTGATCCAGCTGCCCAATGAGAGCCTCTTTAGGTGTGTTTATTTATTATTATTATTAATTGCTTGTGTATTGTTTTATCATTCAAAAGTAGTTGAAATTAAGCTATACATTAATTTTAGGGAATGAAACGTAGAAAAAGGCCGCGGGCGTGGTCGTGGGCGTGGTTGCGGAAGAGGACGTGGAGGGACCTCGGAAGAGCAGTATGTAGCGTTGTGATTTATCTTTATTCTTCTTCTTATAGATATAATATGCGGATTTTTATTTCAGTAACATACTCCGTGACATTAGAGCCGAAAGGCAAATCACGCAGCGAAGGGTCGCGGCGTTGTCGGCTTCCGTCAAGAAGGAGCTGCTAGCTAGAAAACGGACTGCCGAAACAGATAGGGTGCTCCTTCCCGACGCTCCTCCTCGAAAACGCCGCACACAGTTGGATATTTTTGTGTACTTCTTTTTTAATGTTTTCATTTGTTCTATGTGTTCAATGTTATGTTAAATTTTAATTTAGGAAGCCATCTCCGGACCGAGTTCCCTGCCGTTTTGTGCCTGAAGCAGGACCTTCTACAGAGCCTGAAGCAGGACCTTCTTCAAAACCTGAAGCAGGACCTTCTTCAGAGCCTGAAGCAGGACCTTCTTCAGAGCCTGAAGCAGTACCATCTGCTCCTTTAAGACAGCCACCTATTGGTATGTATATTTTTCACTGTCTATATTAGAACTTTTGCAGTATTATATTTAAAGCATATGCAATAATAAAAAAAATAATTCCAGAAGCACCTGATGATGCAGTCATCGTCGAATATGGTAAGTAATATTGTTATCCACTGCTCGGTATAGGCCACCCTTCCTTTCTGTTATTTCCAGGCTCTGTGCTCCTTCAAATAAATGTTTTTTGTTTCAGTTGACATGTTTGCTGATGGTGCTGGAGACCCAGGCGCTCTCACGATGGGTACGCCATTTGATGACACTGTCCCCAACTCACCAAGTTCCTTGGACAGCGACCCAAATCGCCTGTCTACAGCGTTGAGTCTGGAAATAGCGTCACAGACCCCAAAAAAAAGGGGATTTTATATTTATGAAACCTCTTCAGAGGATGAATAAACCATTCGCCGCAGGCGTGACTCTCTAAGGGCAGTACCGGCTTTAGGGGGGGGCGACCGGGGCGCCTGCCCGGGGCGCCGCGCGCGCCAGTTCAACTATACCACTTGATTTGAATACCTTTTTTATCGATCTAAAGGAAAACTAGACTCAACGTATTAACTTTTATAGACTTATCTCGTAGGAGTGAGTATCAGTATTCTATGTCTAACAAATACGACCTGTCATTTTGTCCCTTGTGGTATCTCTCACTAAATAGTGTAGAACGAAATACCGGCCTAGAAATTGCAACTCGTATTAGGCCCGCATTATTTTATCATTCAAAAGTAGTTGAAAATAAGCTATACATTAATTTTAGGGAAAGAAACGTAGAAAAAGACCGCGGGCGTGGTTGCGGGCGTGGTCGTGGGCGTGGTCGCGGAAGAGGACGTGGAGGAACCTCGGAAGAGCAGTATGTAGCGTTGTGATTTATCTTTATTCTTCTTCTTATAGATATAATATGCGGATTTTTATTTCAGTAACATACTCCGTGACATTAGAGCCGAAAGGCAAATCACGCAGCGAAGGGTCGCGGCGTTGTCGGCTTCCGTCAAGAAGGAGCTGCTAGCTAGAGAACGGACTGCCGAAACAGATAGGGTGTTCCTTCCTGACGCTCCTCCTCGAAAACGCCGCACACAGTTAGTTTTTTTTTGTACTTCTTTTTTTAATGTTTTCATTTGTTCTATGTGTTCAATGTTATGTTAAATTTTAATTTAGGAAGCCATCTCCGGACCGAGTTCCCTACCGTTTTGTGCCTGAAGCAGGACCTTCTACAGAGCCTGAAGCAGGACCTTCTTCAGAGCCTGAAGCAGGACCTTCTTCAAAACCTAAAGCAGGACCTTCTTCAGAGCCTGAAGCAGGACCTTCTTCAGAGCCTGAAGCAGGACCTTCTTCAGAGCCTGAAGCAGGACCTTCTTCAGAGCCTGAAGCAGGACCTTCTTCAAAACCTGAAGCAGTACCTTCTTCAGAGCGTGAAGCAGGACCTTCTTCAGAGCCTGAAGCAGTACCATCTGCTCCTTTAAGACAGCCACCTATTGGTATGTATATTTTTCACTGTCTATATTAGAACTTTTGCAGTATTATATTTAAAGCATATGCAATAATAAAAAAAATAATTCCAGAAGCACCTGATGATGCAGCCATCGTCGAATATGGTAAGTAATATTGTTATCCACTGCTCGGTATAGGCCACCCTTCCTTTCTGTTATTTCCAGGCTCTGTGCTCCTTCAAATAAATGTTTTTTGTTTCAGTTGACATGTTTGCTGATGGTGCTGGAGACCCAGGCGCTCTCAGGATGGGTACGCCATTTGATGACACTGTCCCCAACTCACCAAGTTCCTTGGACAGCGACCCAAATCGCCTGTCTACAGCGTTGAGTCTGGAAATAGCGTCACAGACCCCAAAAAAAAGGGGATTTTATATTTATGAAACCTCTTCAGAGGATGAATAAACCATTCGCCGCAGGCGTGACTCTATAAAGGGAATTCTTTAAAGATATTAACATCATGACGGTACCTTGTCAATATATCTATGAAAACATTATGTACGTAAGGAAAAATCTACATCTTTTTAGTAAAAGATGTGAAAGACACAATTATATCTCTAGAAATAGGGAGCAATTAGTTCAACCAGGTTTCAGGCTGGCTAAAGTAGATTTATCTTTCATGGGGTACTGTTTAAAATGTTACAATAAAATTCTTCCCCACATAATAGAACAGAATGAAACTAAATTTAAATCTTGTATAAAACGCACGCTATGCAGCCAGGCATATTATAAATTGGGGGATTACATCGCTGATAAAAATGCTTGGCTAAACGCTGGTCCTGCTCCACAAGGACGCATAAATAAATTGATTAGCATTTGAAAATACTGTTGGAGCTGCTGAAGATTTTAAAATACTTTTTTTTGCATTATATAAACTCAATCTCCTAGTATTGTATAATTGTATAGCACATGTGTGAGTACTATGTACATACTATAAAACTACCATTTACTGGGTACGTCTTTCATTGACTTGAATGTGCCCTGGCAGCAGAGAGTATGTCATGCTCACTCAAATGTCTCGCTGATGGTGGCGCATGTGTTGGATCATTTGGCTCCCTTCAAAATGGTTGAGCTGAATGGTGCTAATCCATGCGTCATGTTCGTGAACGGGCGCAGTCAGTAGGGGCTGGTCATCTCTTTGCTGCCATGGCTTATTTTAATTTAATTTAATATTTGAATAAATTGTTCTTATTTTTATTTTTTTAAACTATTTTTTTTATTTTCGGTCACAAATAAATGTCAATAATAGCTATTATTACGTAGCTACGTATAGACACGACTCTGAAAGCGAGTTGTGGTGGGTAGATACACCGCGAACGGATATTATTCCACCCTGAGTGTGAAATTACAGTGGGAGCGGCGCGGGTAGCGGAATCCGCTGGCGTGTAAGACAAGCAGTCTGCGGGTACGAAACTTGCGACGGCCGGAGCGACGGCGGGGCGGCGCGACGGCGATTTTATCAAATGCATTAAAAACATTAAGCGCTGTGTACGAAACGGGCGTCGGCGGAGCGGCGCGATCGAGAAATGCACGGGCGGCGGCAGAGCGGTGGCGGCGCGGAGCGACGAGAACAAACTAGTTTGGTTTCGCCGCTCGCGCGGGTACATAGTGTTGCATTTTTATCACAGTAATAATATGGAAATTATGGAAATTGACAATGAAGAGTTAATATCTTTTATTTTATCAAAACCGGCTATATGGGACAGTAAAAACGTACACCATAAAAACAAAAAAGTTATAATAAAGTGTTGGGAAGAAATAAAACGCCATTTCGGGAATGTTGAAAGTAAGTGTAATTTTCATGTTACAAATTGTTATTTACAAAATACTCTTTAAATTTTTCCCTTACATTTATTGCTAGATTTCCCGCGTGGTTGTTTCTGCGATGTCGGCGAGTTTCATTCACATTTGTGGTTATGTTATTTGAGGTTATGTTTGAGTAATGATAATCGTTGGAGCCATCTTGATCAATTATAATATTATGCAATAAGCACGTTGTTTTAATTACACTAGTTTACAAAAAAAAAACTTTATGTCGAACGCAAAGATTACATTAATTGTTTTTGATACATTACTACCCTACATAAATAAATTTAGTATTCATAAATTTCTATCACGTCAAACTTTTTAGTTAAACATTAAAACATTTTACGACTACCCGCGCATAAGTTGGATTGTGTAAAAAGTGAAATAATTTGTTAAAAAGTGTCTTAATAATAATTTTGTGTTCTAAAATGTCATCGAGGGTTTGTAAAACTAATCCAGACCATTTTTGTTACATTTGTGGCAAGATTGTGTTGTCAAAAGACAGAAGAAACATCACGGACTCAGTGAAAAGAGCTTATTTTCATTATTTTGGTTTTTCGATTGGAAACCTGGACAAACCATGGGTCCCTCATGTAGTTTGTGTGAGCTGTCAAAGCATTTTAACCAACTGGGAAGCAGGCAAAAATAAATATTTGCAGTTTGGAGTACCAATGATGTGGAGAATGCCAACAAATCACCATACAGATTGCTATTTTTGTTTAACAAAATCATTTGGTTTCAACCGCAAAAACAAAAGTAAGGTTCGATATCCTGAAGTTTCTTCTGTGACAATGCCTATTTTACACACTGATGGCATTCCATTCCCATCACCACCAGGCTCATCTTCTGGTGTAACTGAAGAAAGCAGGCTAATAAGTCAGAGTGACTTGCAGATTGAAAACACCAAAGAGGAGATCAGTTCTGATGAAGACGAGACTGACAACAAGGAACCACAACTTATAACACAGTCAAGGTTGAATGACCTTGTACGAGACCTACAACTGTCAAAGAGCAAAGCAGAGTTATTAGGTTCACGATTACAGCAATGGAATTTGTTAGCATCTGAGACTAGAGTCAGTATTTATCGCAGCAGAAGTGAACGTTTCTCAAAATATTTTCAGCGGCATGATAAATTTGTGTACTGTTCGGACATTAATGGCTTATTCGTGTGTATGGAACAGGTCTATGATTCCAACGAATGGCGTTTATTTATTGATTCATCCAAAGCAAGTTTGAAAGCTGTGCTTCTACATAACGGAAATCTCAAACCGTCTATTCCTATTGGCCACGCTGTAAATACAAAGGAATCTTACGAAACGATGTCAACGTTAATCAAACTTATAAAGTATCATGAGCATAACTGGAAAGTATGTGGCGATTTAAAAGTGGTAGGCTTACTCTTAGGTATGCAAAGCGGTTACACTAAGCATTGTTGCTTTTTGTGTCTTTGGGACTCGAGAGCAAAGGATCAACATTATGTTGTGAAGGAATGGCCTAAAAGATACGAATATTTGCCAGGTACCAAGAATATAAAATACAATCCGTTAATTAATCCGAATAATGTTATTTTGCCACCCCTCCACATCAAACTAGGTTTGATAAAAAATTTCATTAAAGCCCTTGACAAGAATGGTCCTGCTTTTACATACTTAAAAGCTATTTTTCCTGCTCTTTCTGAAGCAAAATTGAAGGAAGGCATCTTCATAGGCCCTCAAATACGAAAATTGTTAAAGGACGATACATTTTCGTCACATTTGACTCAAATTGAAAATGCTGCCTGGATATCTTTTAAAACAGTGGTTCAGAAATTCATCGGAAATAAGAAAAGTGTTAACTACGAAAGTATTGTTGCTGAATTATTACAGAATTACCAAAAAATGGGAGTAAACATGTCTTTAAAAATACATTTTCTTCACTCGCACCTAGATTTCTTCCCTGAAAACCTAGGGCAATTTAGTGATGAACATGGTGAACGTTTTCACCAGGATCTGAAAATGTTTGAAGAAAGATACCAAGGATACTGGGACCAAAACATGTTGGCAGACTATTGCTGGTCAATTATAAGGGAAACTGAGCAGTCTGATTACAAAAAAAAGGCGAAAATAAGTCACTTTTAATTTTTTTGTCGACAATTTTCTATAGAAGTGAAGTATTTTTGTAAATTTCAATTTTATTAAATATTTTTGAAACTAGACGTGCTACATTTTTTTAAGTCACAGATTCGTAACCAGCATAAAAATTCTATTTAGGCACATGTATCTCATCTGTGCGTTTTTTTTCTTGTAAACTAGTGTTATTAGGCGAGCGTGTTTGCAATCAGTTTCTATGGCTTTATTTAAAATTCTCCACTTGGCACATAGTATACCGAATGCACATTCAACGCATTTTCTCGCTCTTGATAATCTTTTATTAAATATTTCATTCTGAGGATTCAGTACGCTTTGTGGATATGGTCGCATCAAATATTGTTTTAGAGGATACGCTTCGTCGCCTATTATTACCATAGGTAAAACTATTTCTGTTCCTGGCAATGTCCTTGGGAGAGGCATATTCATTCTATTATTTTCTAATGCTTTGTTAAGATTTGAATAATGAAATGTGCCACCATCACTCTGTCTTCCTCGCCCTCCAACTTCTACGACCAAAAATCTTTTGTCAGCATCAACCAACGCTTGAAGATGCCTTGAAAAAAAATGCTTGTAGTTATAGTAGGATGAACCCGCATGTGGGGGATTTTTTATTCTACAATGTTTGCCATCAATGGCTCCTACACAATTAGGAAATTGCCATTTATCAAAATATTTATCAGCAATGTTATTTAAAATATCTGTAGTAGGTACTGGCAGGTGTGTTTGTTGAAGATTTTCCCAAATCGCACTGCAAGTTGCATACACTATTTTTTGAACAGTTTTATTTCCAAGACGAAAGGAAAACGCTAAACCTCGAAAAGATACTCCCGTTGATAGAAATCTGTAAATAAAATAATTTATATTAAGTTTATATACTACTAGCTGTTTCTTATTCTACGTACAAATCTTTCCTCTTTATAATAATAACTAGCTGTTGCTCGCAGCTTCGCACGCGTCTCAGTAGGAAAATAAAACATAGGTATATTATTTTCGAAAAAGTAGGTACCTACTCTGTGGTAAACAAACAAACTCTTCAGCTTTATAATATTAGTATAGATAAAATAGAGTTCATTAATTGGTAGGTAATAAATATGTTTTATTTTTTACAGTTGCGGTTTTGAAGAAGCGATGGAAGAATTTAAAGGATCAGTATCGAAAAGAATTAAAAAAGCTGCCTACACCCAGATCAGGAGATCCAGGAGATAATATTCAGTCTACGTGGCAGTTTTTCCAACAAATGAATTTTTTGCGATTTGAAATTCTGCCTGATAATTCAGACACAAATTTAACAACGGTTGATAGTCAATTACCGAATACTTCAATGTCTTCACCGTGCATAGAAACAAATTCATCGGAGTCCGTAATTACAGAATCAGATATTAACCTATGTTCGCCTACAGATTCGGTGAATGCCCAGGAACAGACACGATGAAGTATGTACTACAAATACTTCATTGTCAATTAATACCGCTAGTTCTAGTTCTAGAGCCCCAAAAAGAAAGACTGCAAATGATATTCGGATGGAAATGTTGGAATTAGAGAAAAAACGGTTATTGTTATTAGAGAAAGATTTGCAACAAAATTCAAACGCAAATCAATCTGGCGAAAGTAAATCAGAAGATTATTATTACTTGATGAGTTTGTTACCACAGATGGAGTCATTTACTCCATTACAAAAATTTAATGTTAGGAATAGAATTAATCAAGTAATGATGGAAGAAATACATAATTCAATGTTTGGGGATCCATATAGAGGGAATTCTAGTTCTAGCTGGTCTCATGGGTATAGAACTCAAACACCCGAATAGTGAATTTTTGTACCTATCTTGATTATTCAATTAATAAACAAAAATATATTAACAATCTATCTACTTTTATTTTCCTACTTACCTTAGTGTTAAAAATAGTTTTTGTTCAGGTGAGATTATACGATTTCCGAAAATGTTAGATTCCAGATTACTTCTAATTTTCTGTAAAACATAATCGAATGTCTCTATACTCATTCTTGTGTAATTGTAGAACTTTCTTGAATAACAACGTAGCTCGTAATAAAGTGTAGAAAATTCTCCCAAACTGCGTCGTCGTTGATTTATTGGATGAACACCATCTCTAGGTAATAAAAATTCTCTCATTAGGAGACTGGGCTCCAATAGTTCTCTTCGACGTGAATTCATGTTTATCACAACACTACGTGAGCGCGACTGCGCGGAAGTTTGTTTCGTACACACGCAAGACACCGCTATCTCTTCGCCCCGCGCCGCACCGCCCCGCCCCGCCGTCGCTCCGGCCGTCGCAAGTTTCGTACCCGCAGACATACTTGTGTACCAAGGTGCACCAAGTACGGGCGGGGCGGGCGAGCGGGTATCGCGGCGGGAGAAGCGTGTGTCGCGGGCGGGGCGGGTGGACGCAAGTCAGTTTGCGTTTTCCGCTCGGTTTGTTCAGACGTCATGCCGTTGTCGACAGAAGATTTAATAAGTGCCGTATTGGCTCGGCCACCTTTGTGGAATAGTAGCGATTCAAATCATTCGAATCGTCAAATAATTAAAAAACTATGGGAAGAAATACAAGTAATAAGCGGAGATTCTGATAGTAAATAAAATTTATTGGTTATCTTGATGGTAATTATTAAAGTAATCTTTAAAGTCATTTCGTATTGCTCTAGCTCTCACCGTGGAACTATTGTTTTGTCTTGTACTTGATTCTAAGTTTTGTGAAGCTATTTGATTGATTAAATGCAAATGGCGTTCGGCGTAAACATCTTTGGCCATAGTAATGTTATGAAGCAAACAAGCAGTTTTATTATTAAACGTGCATGTTTGACATTTGTTTCTATAGATTTATTAAGTATTCGCCATTTAGCACATAGAATTCCGAATGCACATTCAATGCACTTTCTGGCCCTTGACAGCTTCTTGTTAAATGTGTCTTTGTTCTGGTCAATATTTCGTTGGGGATATGGGCGCATGAGATATTCTTTTAATGGGTAAGCTTCATCGCCAATTAAGACCATGGGTAGCTGCTTGTCGGTGCTTGGAAGCACTTGAGGAGGTGGCATATTGAACGTTTTGTTTTCTAGTTGTCTATTTAATCCCGAGTAGTGAAACGTGCCACCATCACTTTGTTTGTCTCGACCACCAACTTCAATAACGATGAATTTTTTATCAGCATCAGCAACTGCTTGAAGCACTAAAGAAAAAAACTTTCGGTAGTTAAAGTATTCAGATCCTGAATGTTTAGGTTTCTTTATACGACAGTGCTTCCCGTCAATTGACCCAATGCAGTTAGGAAATTGCCATTTTTCATAATAGTCATTTGCAATTTTCTTCAAATGTTCCATTGTAGGTTGAGGCATGTGTATATGTACTAACTGATCCCAGATTGCTTCACATGTAGTATATATAATATTTCCAACAGTAGTAGCTCCTAGTCGGAAGGAAAAAGCTAGTGATTTGAATGACATCCCTGTAGACAAGTACCTGCAAATAAAACGTACAGTTAGTTACAGACTAAATCATATTCATTTTACCATTTTTTTTACAGTTAATGTGTTGAAGAGTAAATGGAAGAACATTAAGGACCACTACAGAAAGGAACTAAAAAAAATTCCACCAACTCGATCTGGGGATGCAGCTACTGATTGTGTGTCTACTTGGAAACATTTCCGCCAAATGTCTTTTATGAAAGATCAAATACAGCCTAGCCGAAGTGAATTTAATATCACTACTCATCTAACTAGTGACAGTGACGAAAATGACGACACGCAAGACTCCATTATAAGTTATATAAATGTGGCATCGCCTTTATCGAGCATATCAGTATCTTCACCAACACCATCAACATCGGCTCCATCAACATCCAGTCGAGGAAAAAAGAGGAAATCAGCTAACGAACTGCGCTCTGAATTCTTGGAAATAGAAAAAAAACGACTTTTACTACTTCAGAACAAAGAAAAGACGCCTGCACAAGAACCTCCAAAATCAGATGATTATCATTATTTGATGAGTTTACTCCCACAAATGGAACAGTTCAAAGGAATCCAAAAGATGCGAGTGCGAAACAAAATAAATTCAATTATAATGGCCGAGATGCAAGCAGGAAGTATTTCAGATCCATATATTATGACACAATATGGTTATCACAGTGCACCTCCAGATAATATAGATAATTATTGATTACTTTTTATGTCTGGCATTGTTGATTAATAATAAAAATTCATTGATGATTATTATAGTTTTGATTTCTTACCTCAGAGTCAACAAAAGTTTCTGCGCAGGAGATATTGTTAAGGCAATGAAGTTAGTTTCGGGTTTCGATAACTGTGTTTGTACAGCATTTAATATGTAGTCAAAAGTTGTTACGGTCATTCGAGTGTATTCATAAAATTTATCTTCATGGTTTCGTAGCCTTTCGTATAAAGTATGAAATTCACCATGTCTATACCGATCACTATTAATATCGTGACGATTGCTTTTAGAAAAAAAAAAGGTCCCACTTTATATAGGCGCTAGCTTCCAAATAATCGGACATTTTAATTTAAGCAAATATTAATTGCACACGAAACATAAGAGAAACGTCCAAACCGCTCAAACGCTCCGTTGCTACTGTGTTCATCTATTGAAATGAGCGTTTTCCGCTCGACGCGTCACCCGCTCATCCGCCCCGCCCGCTGCCACTGTAATTTCACACTAAGTGTTTCCTCCCATACTTTTATTGATATTTTCCTCGAACCCCTGCTTTCCTACGGACTTCTGATGTTCCTTGTTGTACGACCCTTACCTTGCTACCATGCCAGACACGGAGAACCCCGCTTAAACGTTGAACTTGGACTTGTTATTTTGGATTCTACGAACGACCTACCGATTGGATATTGATTGACATCATGGATCGTTGTGTAAATTGTAGTATAGCTAGCGACTAGTCTAGTCTTCGAGTTTTGGATGACGAAATGATATTAGCAATGATTCGACAATAGCGTGCACCACAATTTGTAAGTAATTACTCACTTCTTGTTTATTAGCTCACCAGTGTCTACTACGCTGGCTTGCAATATTTACTGTTATAAATGTATGTTTTCCTTCACCATAACACGAACAAAATAATAAAGTATAGATAGGTAAACATTTAAAAGCCACATAAAGATACATTACATTGAACTAAGTAACTATCGGCCAGAGTAAATCAAATCAAATCATTTATTCGCATAGAACGTACGTATTATTAAAGTTTTTATAAAAATATAGTGAGCCTGGTACTTCTGCCTGAGTAGGTAGATTTTTTAAAAAGTAATCATCTTATCTGTTATTAAAAACTTTTTGCGTCTTTCAGGTAAACAGCAGTGACCATGTTTGCTACGCTTGGTGGGACTTGGCTCAAAGATCACCTCTTGGTGAACCTAGACATCTTGGCCACCGTAGTGTTTGTCTCCGATGTGGACGTTCTCTTGCGTCTAGAGTCAGCCATTTACTTCACACTGGCTCACCTCGTGAATTGAGAATTTATAATGTTATTCAAGAGTGGATTATGCATAAAGCTGTAAGTTGAATAACACGCTGAGTTTACATTGTGTTTTAAAAATGCTTTGGTTGTAATTCAAATAGATTTTTTAAATACTTAAATGATCATGTATCGTTTGTTGCAGATAGAAGTAACGAGTGGCATATGCCATACTTGTTGGGTGGCTGCAGACAGAGCTGCTGTCCATATGGCCTCTCGCCCATCAACTTCTTCCCAAGCAAGCCAAATTGAAGAAATACAGCCACCAGTACAAGTTCTTGCTGCTGACCCTCCAGTTGAAGAAATACAGCCACCGGCACAAGTTCGTGCTGTTGAAATTCTAGTTGAAGAAATACAGCCACCGGCACATGTTATTGCTGCTGACCCTCCAGTTGAAGAAGTTAGAAGAAATCAGCCTGAAGCTGCTATTATATTAACAGACTACATGAGAGCTGTTGAAACAGAAAGTAGGTGCTTTATCGAAGGATGCCAGAGAACAGAGAGGTACAGAGTTCCACTCTCTACCAGAAAAATGTTGCTCAGTCGATATAAATATTATGTCCCTGAGAATAATCGTCTTTGCGATCGTTATTTAGTTATAGAAGCATGGGATTTTCTTCACAGTTTGAGAAATAATTATGTACAGACTTTTACGGCAAAACATATGTGGACATAATGTCCTTAACCCTTAACCACCTGACGCCGGTCTCAGAGACTCTGGCGATTTTGTTTTTCAAATTATTCCGTTATTATGCTCGCGACGCAATCGTGTGTCCATGTAGTTTTTACCCTCCCCCGTCAGTACGCTCCGTGCGCTTGGCAGTTCCAGACGTGCGCGCATTAAACATTATAGGTAATTTATATTTCGCGTGCGGTCCGTGAGACCGACGTCAGGTAGTTACGTTAGTTTGGTTATACTGTATATTTTTTGTTTTTATAGGTTTATAATGTCTGAATCAAATGTACTACGATGGCTAGAGGAAGCTGATTCAGATTCGGAAAACCTGAGTGTACCAGAACTTCCGAATGAAGATTGCAGTGACGTAGAAGATGTTGCAGTGGATCACATAATTCGCCGAATCAGAAGTAGAAGGTGACGGGTCTGAGCTTCAACCTATTGAAAATGAAAACAACACCATGCCAACGATGGAAGATTCATCTTCTGACGACGATGTTCCATTGGAAAGGCACAGAAACTACTTTGGTAAGAACCGATTTCGTTGGTCAGCCCACCCTCCAGTTTCAAGGTCAAGAACTATGCGGCATAACATCATTCAGCAACCACCCGGTCTGAAACCAAACTTTCAAGGTGTTCTACATGCAAATACGAAACCGTTGGATTTGTGGAGCTTGTTTTTTACTGAAGGTATGTTAGAACAAGTAGTTAAGTATACAAATGAAAAAATTAAGAACATTCGACCGAATTATCAGAAGGAAACATCTGTTCACGATCTAGATGTGATTGAATTGAAAGCCTTCATCGGTATGCTGTACTATACTGCCATTTTCAAAGAAAACCACACGCACTACACATGCTGGTATAGCACAGATGGCACAGGCAGACAAATTTATCGCTGCATAATGAGCAAAAATAGATTTGAAGTACTGCTCAATTGTCTTCGGTTTGATGATGCAAGCACCCGAATTGAACGCCGTGCAAGTGATTTGGCGGCACCGATTTCCCAATTGTTTGAAATGCTTATTCAAAACTGCAGAAAAATTTGTTCAATTGGAAGCTATGCTTGCATAGATGAGATGTTAGTAGCTTTTCGTGGCAGGTGCATATTCAAGATGTACATGCCAAACAAACCAAACAAATATGGTCTGAAAATCATGTGCATTACTGATGCTCAAACTGGATACCTGCTGGACGCTTACATCTATCTAGGGAAAGATTCTGATGGTATAGGCCTATCAGCTGAGTGCCAAAGGCTGAACAAACCTACCCAGGCAGTATTAAGACTGGTGACTTCAATAGAAGGTACGCACAGAAATGTGACAACTGATAATTGGTTCACATCAATAGAGCTTATGAATGAGCTAAAAAAAAAGCACCTGACACTAGTGGGAACTTTGAAGAAAAACAAACGTGAAATCCCGCCTCAGTTTCTTCCTAACCGTCATCGAGAAGTTGGGTCAGCCATTTTCGGGTTCACATCAGATGCTACATTGACGTCTTTTGTACCAAAGCAAAACAAATCTGTGCTTTTACTGTCCAGCATGCACCACTCACCAACCATTGATTCAAATACTCAAAAACCGGAAATTATCATGTTTTACAATAGCACAAAAGGCGGCGTTGACATGTTAGATCAGAAATGTGCAATTTATTCCACGTCTCGAAGAACTCAACGATGGCCGATGGTAATATATTATAGAATGCTTGACATATCTGCAGCGAACGCGTATGCTATTAGTAACATGAACCAAGCTCAGTCAAAGATGCCAAGACTGAATTTCATAAAAAAAATAGCAGAAGACCTTATAAGGCCTCATCTGGAACGCCGCATGCACAGCTGTGGTTTGCAAAGGGAACTTCAGTGCACCATTCGTCGAATCCTAAAAGTAGATGAAATACCCAGTACTTCAACAACTGAAAATTCTGAAAAATTTCACAAACGCAAGACATGTTCAACCTGTGACCTTAAGAAAAAACGCAAAACAGCTTACATGTGTTTTGCATGTAAGAATCCGATTTGCATTGAATGCAGCCAAAAAATGTGCTTTAATTGTCGTCGCAAGTTGTGAAAGTTTGTGGGTTGTGATTTTGTAATAATTGTGCCTTAATCGTGCCAAAAATAATTTTAAGTTAGAGATTATATATCGAAATGATCGTAAATAAGTAAAAACTATTGAGTTATAGTGAAATTTCCTACTCAGATCTCAGATTTTCAAAGTTCCTAGATTTTTTGCTAAAATTTATATAATTATGTTAAGCGTTGATTTTTGATAAGTAAATACATACTTTTGCATAGTTTAAAAACTTATAATGATTAAAAATATAATGAAAATACAGATGTGACTTTTATTTAATATAATATTTTGAACAATGGTTATTAAACATGGAAAATACGCAACCGGTCTCCAGGACCGATGTCAGGTGGTAGTGTAACTTAAAAACACGTCAGGTGGCTAAGGGTTAAAAGAAGTTTACTTCATTTTGAGAGTATAGATGATATGGAAGACCATGTTGTTCACACATGGATAGGGTTAAACAAAGCGCAGTTCCATCAAATGTTTAATGAGGTCCCTCAGTTATTAGAAATACCTAGAGCGTCCCTAGCTTTAGCAGCATTTTTAATTAAGCTTAGAACTGGGGATTCTGATGAGAGGTTGTCAACTTTATTAAAGTCTCTAGGCGAACTCTACAAAAATGGTTTCACCAAGTGAGAGATTTGCTTTATGAGTAATTTGTACCTAGACATAGCCTATTAATATGATGTAAACCTAGGGGTTTACATCAAATTGTGCAAAAAAATCTGTCTATACCTAAAACATTGTTTGGTAACTTTGCATTGTAACATTTAATGGAACATACTGTTACATTCAAAAGAGTTTGAATTATTTATACCAAAAAAGAACATATAGCATGCACAAATATCGTAATCTCATGAAACCGTTTTTAATGGTATGTACCGATGGCCATATAATTGATGTGCTGGGCCCCTATCCAGCCACCACTTCAGACGCTGATATAATGAAAAAAGAATTTTCAAACGAAAGACCATTACGTAAGTACTTCCGTCAAGGTGATGCTTTTATACTGGATAGGGGCTTTCGTGATTCATTGCCCTTATTGCATCAATGTGGATATAGGACTTATGTGCCTGCTTCATTAAAGGAGGTTGAGACAGCTTTCCACTAGTGAAGCAAATAAATCGAGAGCAGTCACCATATGTCGTTGGGTTGTGGAAGTAGTAAATGGCAGATTTAAAAGGGATTTTAAATTATTACGGCAAAATTATTTTAAGGTAGCTAGTAAAAGTTTCGTAAAAGATTTTGAAGTGGCTGCTGCTCTTTTAAACAATTTTCCCCCCTCCTATTGTTGATCGTGTAGATGCTGGGGAAATATTAGAACAAATAAATATTCATATGAATACAGAAAATGAATTAGCACAATTTATTGTAAGAAACCATTTTAATAGGCGTAGGGCTAATTTTCATACAATAACTGTACAAAATGATAACCTTAATGATTTTCCCCAGCTTACTGATAATGAGCTCATACTAATATCACTAGGCACATATCAAATAAAGCAGGCACGTTCCTATTTTGGTGAACATGTAAGGGACGATGATGGCTATGTAATAGAAGTGTGCAGGGAGGTTAACAGCGGCCTACTTCGAGAGCTGTCGGCTTCAAATACCTCATGGCTACTTAGGGGCCGCATTCAATCAAGACATATAAGTCGCAAAACGTATTTTGTTTATATTTTAGTTGACAGCTCTCGCTGAGGTAGGGAAGCAATATTAAAATATTATTGTAACTGCATCGTAGGCAAACGGACTGTAGGCTGCTGCGCCCATGTTATGTCAATAATATGGTACCTAAGTTGGGCTAGGTACCAAGAAAATATACTACCATCTGCACAATTTCTAGATGACGTTCTTGTTATAATTGAAGATGAATAAAAAATATTAATAAAAAACTATTTTCATTTTTAAACACCATCTCCTTCCCACTCTACAAAATATATTTTCTAAATTATAAAAAAATAATTCATTCAAACAATCAAAAACCCGACTGCTAAGCCAACTAAAAAGACGTAAACGAGAAGAAAATCATGCTGTGCAGTCGAAGGATACATCTGGTTTATGTTTGTTTTTATATTTTTTAAATCACCTCTTAAAACCCTTTATTTTGATAGCGCACACGATCAGTTTGGAAGAAAAGCAAAATGCTATGGCGCCCAAAAGCCGCCATTTTTTCAATTTTAATCTAGCCAGTGACACTTGTAAGGTTAAGACGAATCGATTGACGTAAGAATCGTCAAAATCTGCTTACGCGTTTGGTCTCTAGAACGCTACAGAGGAACAAACAAATATACATACATAGTGTGAGTCTAAAAAAAAGTGCACATATTAATAAATTTAAAAACCCCCGACTACGTCGGGGGACCGCTCCGTCGGGGGACCGCTCTAATTATGAGCCTAACGTTCTGTTAAAGTTTAAAATAGTAGCGGTCCCCCGACAGGACAATATTTAATCAAAAAATTTCATACGTACTTACGTAGGGTCATAATTTCAAGGTTATTTTTTTCTTTTTATAGGGTTTCACGTAGTCGGGGGTTTTTTAAATTTTAAATTTAATTTTTTATTTCATGCTTTTTGTGGGGACTCCTTATTATTTCTTTTCTTTTATTTTCTTGCGTTTTAAGATTCAGGTAATTTGGTATTTAATCAGGTTTTTTGTAATTCGCCATTTTGTGGTGGTGGCCATCTTGGATTTGAAATTTGTCATAGTGTATAGTATTCTACTAGTCAAGCCCTTTCATTTGATACCCATATTGAGGGTGTTGTGAAAAAAAATATATAAGTTGCCATTTTGTGGTGGCGGCCATCTAGGTTTTGAAATTTATCATAGTGTATAGTATTCTACTAGTCAAGCCCTTTTATTTGATACCCATATTGAGGGATTTGTGAAAAAATATGTAATCCGCCATTTTGTAGCGGCGGCCATCTTGGACCGATTTTCATCAAACATAGCTAAGAACACTCCCGACAAATTCACCTTTCAAACAAAAAAAAAACAAAATTAAAATCGGTTCATCCGTTCGGGAGCTACGATGCCACAGACAGACACACACACACACACACGCACACACACACACACACAGACACGTCAAACTCATAACACCCCGTCGTTTTTGCGTCGGGGGTTAAAAAGGGTTACGACGTTATGATGAAAATGGAATTCTGTATTTCAAAGAAATACCAAGACCACAAATCGTGCACACTTATTTTGATGGTGCACCGTCTATTGATATACACAACCACATTCGGCAGAGTGGTCTAGCATTAGAACAGGTTTGGAAGACACACAAATGGGTTCACAGGATATTTGCATCTGTTCTTGGTGTGATCGAAACAAATGCTTTTTTGGCGTTCAATTTTTTTATTAAGCCTGAAAGTGAGAAGTTCAGTCACGACGCCTTCACCAAAAACTTAAGTCTTCAGCTGATAAATAGAGGCCACGATAGGCAAATATTACAAGAAGTAGATCAAAACCGTGTCGTTGAAGATCATATGCTAGAAGCACTCTCAAAAGACGATGAGCGCGAGAGAGTTCAACGAAAATGCATCATTTGTTCCCGTATCCATAAAAGACAGCAGAAAGCCAGTTATTACTGCAAATTATGTGGTAAACGATGCGTCTTATGTGCTCCACAAACGGGACGGAATTGTTTTGCGTACCACATTACAAACGGTATTCCTGCTTAATTTTTATTTTTTAGATTAAAATGTTTCTGTTACCTATTTTAACAAATAATTGTTTGATTTTTACCCAGATAACAAACAATAATGTTTATATCCATTATTATGCTTAATTTTTATTTTTTAGATTAAAATGTTTCTGTTACCTATTTTAACAAATAAGTGTTTGATTTTTACCCAGTTAACCAACAATAATGTTTATATCCATTATTAAAAGTCTCATAAGTACCTATTGATAAACTATTATTTGAGGTGGTAGGAAAAAATGTTTACAACCACTGATTTAGTCACAAACGTATGATGGCCTGCCAGTACCTATCGTACTTCCAGAAGGACGTGCGCCACACTTCATACAAAATAACGTCCTGCTAGCAGGACGATCAAAGTCCTTCTGGAAGAGCTTCTAGAAGAACAATCATTTGGACGATCTATCATCAATGTTTAATTCGATAATTCGACAAGAAGTTGTATTTATTATACCTACTTACATGATGTGTATTAACCAAAATTAAAAAATACTTTCATAAGCTGGAATTATTTAAGTAAAATTTATTAGCTTAGTAATAGCACTTGAAAATTGAAGAGCATTGGTCAACTGACCCTTTGCTGCAATCGCCGATATTTTCCAAAACTATGTCCCGTAATCATTATACTATATACTATACTCGGTTTACTGAGGTATTCTTCGCCAAATGCTGAATCTTCCCACATTTTGAAAAACGTCTTGCCTGTGCTAAAACACACTAAGAAAACTATTAGAAATTCATATGGACCACCAGGACCTTTGTATAGATGGAAGCATAATGCCGTTTAAAGGGTATGTTTCTATTAAGCAATATAATAATAAAAGGAACAGGTTTGGTATCAAACTATTTATTTTGTGCGACGTGAAAACAGGTCTTATTATTGATTTCATTATCTATTGTGGGGTTAGAACCGAAATAGTGGATTCGGCTAACTTAGGAATAACAGTAGGCCTAGCCAAGTTATAAACGTTTCGTAACTAATCTCTTTCTACAATTGTTAACGCCTCGGCGTAAGCGATTTTAGAAAACGATAAGTTGGTAGCCAAGTTGACACGACTAAGTCGAACGCTCATTCTACAACTTCTTTAGAAAAAACCTATACTTTAATTTATGGTGAGCGTTCTTACAAACTTCAAACTAACGTCCAAGTCACAGTTGTATTATAATTATATGCCCATGCATTATATAAAATACTGCTTAATAATAATAAGTCCATCGCCGATTTTCAGTTGGCCGATATTAGACAGTTCATTGCAAAATACAAAGCACAAGAATTAGACTATTCTATACCGACGACGTCTAGATCAGTGTCT
The DNA here is from genome assembly GCA_951799955.1 of Apamea anceps. Classification (NCBI taxonomy): domain Eukaryota; kingdom Metazoa; phylum Arthropoda; class Insecta; order Lepidoptera; family Noctuidae; genus Apamea; species Apamea anceps. The sequence goes on from OX637509.1 coordinate 17,447,816, forward strand.
GCCTTGCGATTAACAGTATCACACTTGGCTAATCACTTTCCCGAATATACCGAAAACAAAACATCACGATCATGACATGTTTTGTGTGCCAACATACGACATTAAAGAAAAGATCCCGCAAGGAATCTCGCTTTATGTGCAAAGTGTGCTAGTGTGTAACTCCATGTTTTAAACTTTATCATACAAACGAATTTTTTAAAAACTCAAACTCAAATCATTTATTTCAATTAAACCCTTTCAGGCACTTTTGAATTGTCAAAATTAAATTGTCGGTCAGTTAGTCAGAAAATTGAAGCTAGTTGCCCATTCCAAAACGTAGATCTCTGTGGAGAAGAACGGGCAAGAAACTCCACGGACACTCTTTTAAATCAAGATATTATTACAAAATCCTGGGTACATTATTTTTATTGCTTCTATATGTGAGAACAATGTAAAAAAAAACTAAACAATTTAAAATATAAAATTCAAAAATAAGCCCTGGCAGTTAAGAGATGACCAGTCTCAACCGACGGCGCCCGTTCACGAACATGACGCGTGGATCAGCACCATCCAGCTCAACCATTTCGTAGGGAACCGAATGATCCAACACACGCGCCACCACCAGTGAGACATTTAAGTGAGCATGACATATTCTTAACTGCCGAGCTCTGTCAAGTCAACATCAAAATATCGTAAAAAAAAAGAAACGAATCCATGGTTCTTACATTTACAAAATTTAAAAAAATGCTTCTAAATTATACAAAACTATAGTTTGCAATTTATTTAAATATGAGAAAAAAGAAAAAAAATACTACCAATCGGGAAGAGGTATATAATATTGAAGTATATTAAGAATTAAAACTTGAATGAATAAAGTATACATTAAGTTCGTAATGTCAAAAATATTTAAAAAAAATAAAACAAAAAGGGGAAGCATCTCTTCCAAATATTGAAATTGCAATCAACTAGCGTACCCAAGTGCCTGTGGAGCAGGACCAGCATTAAGCCAAGCATTTTTATCAACGATATACTCATCCAATTTATAATATGCTTGTCTACATAGTGTGCGTTTAATGCATGTTTTAAATTTCTTCTCATTTAGTTGAAGAATATCGAGTGGTATTTTATTATAACATTTTACACAGTACCCCATAAAAGAAGTTTTTACTTTAGACAATCTGAAACGCGGTTGATCTAGCTTGTTCCTATTCCTAGTGTTAAAATTATGCCTGTCACTTATCTTACTAAAAAGATGTAGATTTTTCCGAACGTACATAATGTTTTCGTATATATATTGACAAGGAACCGTCATGATGTTAATTTTTTTAAACAGTTCCCTTAGAGATTCGCGTCTGCTGAGATTGTAGATGGCTCTGATAGCCCTCTTTTGCAGGATGAAAATAGACTCAATATCTGCAGCCCGTCCCCACAGCAAAATACCGTAAGACATGATGCTATGGAAGTAACTAAAATAGACCAGTCTCGCGGTATCCACGTCTGTTAATTGACGGATTTTCCAAACAGCGTAAGCGGCTGAACTTAGCCGCCCTGCAAGTGATGTTAGGTGAGGACCCCACTGCAGCTTTGAGTCAAGCGTGATCCCCAAGAAAACCGTATTTTCGACGAATTCAAGTATCTCCCTATTCAATACAACGTGACATTCACTACTTCTAACATTCGGTAAAGCGAATCTAATGCATTTAGTTTTTTTCTCATTTAATACTAAATTATTTACAGTAAACCAATTATGGACCATAAGCATAGCGTTATTTACGTCGTCAAGCTCCTGTGCACGTCTGCTTACTTTAAAAATCAGTGATGTGTCATCAGCAAATAACACCATTTGTGGCCGGGTTTTTAGTAAATGAGGTAAATCATTTATATATACTAAAAATAGGAACGGCCCCAATATTGAGCCCTGCGGTACACCCATTTTGACTTTTAAGCCCAATGAGTTCACACCGTTTATTTGAACTTGCTGAAATCTATCATTTAAATATGATTTTAATAAGCTAAGAGCTAGTTTACCCAGTCCGTAATGCTCAAGTTTCAACAGCAGTGTTTCGTAATTCACGCAGTCAAATGCCTTGGATAGGTCGCAAAAGATGCCTATTGCATCTTGTGCCTCTTCCCATGCGTTAAAGATGTGTTTTAATAAGGTGACACCGGCGTCAGTTGTACAACGTCCCTTGGTGAAACCATACTGTTGATCGTGTAGGATGTTGTTACGATTGAAATGATTGAGCATTTGATTTAACATTACTTTTTCAAACACCTTGCTGAAAACCGGCAAAACCGATACGGGTCTATAATTATTTGTGTCTTTACTGTCCCCAGATTTGAAAAGTGGAATAACTTTACTGAACTTCATTAAATCCGGGAATACCCCTTGATCTACACACAAATTAAATATTAGAGCTAAGTAGGGTGCAATTGTCTCAATAATGGATTGACAAACTTTAGTAGACATGCCCCACAGATCTTCGGTAAGTTTAATCTTAAGTTGCTTAAATGCCTTTATAATGACTATAGGGTTAATATGGTTAAATTTAAATTCCACAGTACAGGCTGAGACATTCGCTCTTAATAATTCTATAGCTAGTGCGGGCGAGGAATTTAAAGTTTCTGTAGTTTTAATTGGGATATTGGTAAAGAAAGTTGTAAATTCCTGAGCAACATCGATGTTATCGTTAATGAGACCGCGGGAAGTGTTAAGTGAGAAATCAGTATTACGTGTTTTGTTCCTGTTCGTTTCATTGTTAATAATCTTCCAAACGGTCTTTATTTTATTGTCTGCTGATTTAATCTTGTTACTAATGAATGAAGCTTTAGCTGCTTTGCAGATATTTTTAAAAGTTTTAGAATACGTAGCAACATACTTATTAAAAGTATCCGTGTTAATATACGGCTTAAGGCCATACAGTTCAAATAACCTGTCCCTACTTTTTCTGATTCCTTTAGTTGCCCAGTCACTGAATAAAAACTTAGGGCAAATAGTTTTAGAGTTCTTCTTAAAATAATGATTGAACTCTGTTTGTACTAATGAAAATAATTCTTTATACAAAATATTACCACTAGTCATACTTAGGCCCTGAGCATTTAACTTGCTATTTAAAGTTATATTAAACTTATTCAAATTACTTGATGTTATTGGTCTAGTTTGAATCTGCACTTTTTGAATCGGTGTGTTGGACTTAAAATAAACGGTTTGACCGCTGTGATCAGAAGGGAGATAATTTACAATGGCCTTCTCTAGATATTCGCAGCAACAGAAAACATTATCAATACATGTAGTAGTAGCCGTAGTTATTCGTGTAGGTTCCAAAAACACATTTGACAGATTGAATGATTTAAAGAGGTTTAATAATCTGTTGCTATTTGAATTGATTTCCAAAATATTAATATTAAAGTCACCACAAATAATTACTGATTTATTACCAGTTGCAAGTTTTGCCATGACATCTTCCATTACTGACTCAAAAATAGAGTAGTTTTGATAGTTTGGAGGTCTGTATACGCACACTATAAAATGCTTATCTAGCTCAACACAGGACAACTCGATGCTATGTTCCACCGATAGTTCCACTATGTCTTTACGAGTCTTATATTTTATAGAATTTTTAATTAAAATTAATGAACCTCCACGCAGCATGGATTTTCGGTTAAAGCAACTGCCCACACTGTAGTTCTCGTAATTAATTAGCATTTCATATAACATTTCATATAAAACAAATATCGATAGTTTATCATTATTATGCCACACATCCCTAGATTGTTATGCACCGATCCTCTTCAGTTGCGCCTCACACAGGCGAAAAATCAATAAAAGTCGGACAAAACCAAAAAATTTAAAAGTACTCCAAACAAATAAAAACCTGTTTTACCGACAAGTGTGATAAACAATACACGCTACCTGCGCACGCGGCGCGAATCTTTTGTCGTCTACGCGCCTGGGTCTCAGTCAAAAGTTTGTCTTGATCAACAGTGGATGTGTTAAAAGTGAAAGTTTTGCTTTTAATTATTACAATTTCTATAATTTTCTTCGTGAACTTCTTTGTTTTCTCGATGGATTCACTTCCAGGAGGTAATAAACTACTTTTTAATATCTACTTTTGATAGTAATGCTTGATACTTTATACTAAAAAAAATAATGACTCTGACAATGTATTGTTTTGCATACTTTTAAACTTCACAAAAGGGTAAAGTGTAACTCAATTCATTTATTCATTAACAATTTTTACATCGTGTCTGAATTTCTATAACTAAATATATACCTAAGAAACATCATGCATGAAATCTATATTTAAATCATTACAATTATCCAAAATACATTAAAATCAGAAAAATAACAAAAAAATATAAACATTTATGTCATAAGTCAATTCATAAAATTCAATAAAATTTTAAATTATGTTACTTTCGACTTGTAGTAATTTATAATTCATCAATACTTCACATAAGCTCAAAAACAACCATGTCTATTCCATACTGCGTTAAATAAAAATAAAAAAAAATTAAATGTCACTTCCCGAGAGATCCGGCTTTGATATTAGTATTTTTAGAGAGTATGAACTTTGTTGTTCAATATACAATCAAAGTTTCGTGCGACCGTAAGCGACGCTTGAACAAAATTTTCTTTTTATTCGATCACATCTGTATTGGACGCAGTCTACGTAAAACAAAACAATATCTTGCCTGCAATCGGTTACTTAATTGGTACTAAATATTGGATTGATATTGGTTTTAGGATCAACTGACGACGAAGTGAGCTTTAGCAGAAATACTCTAATTGCCTACTATAGGGAGGAAACTTCCAAAAATAAGTAAGATAAAATGTCTTATCTCGAAAAAAAGGTACAAAGTGCTCTGAAAGTGAATGAACTTAAAGATGAAATAAAGGGGTCTCTCAGAAGATTGGTGAGTGATTATAAGTCAAAACTTCTTAAAGCACATAGAAATTTTTCTCGGTGTGTTAACGCCAACAAAGACTGGTTCAATACCTACATTACATTTCCCGTTGCGACTCATACTCGAAAGATAAGTGGCAGCCTTGGTGGCCGACCTTATAAGAGCTTTGAAGAATGTACCGAACGCTCAAAACGTAGAAAGACAGAAGATGTTCGGAAACAATTAGAACCTGAAGAACTGGCTTTTGCAGCCCAGGTCAGCCAGAATATCGTGCACGTGGTGATATCCATACATCAAAGATAATCAAGCAAGTTACTCTGGCTGGTGCCAGTAGCAGTTCTAACGTTCTCAAAACACACGTGAGCCTGTCAGACAAAGCGTTATCTTTCGTGATTGAAGGACAATTGTCTAAATTTCAGTACAACACTTTGCGAACTTCAGCAATGGAGATGAACTGCAGTCTGTACCCTAATTACGAAACTATAACTGAAACAAAAAAAAAGGTGTTACCCTGAAGGTATCTTTTGCACCGAAACGAGTGCTAATGCCCGGTTTACATTATTCCAGTCCAGCGATCCAGTCCAGTACTGGATTGCTTACTGGAAAAATGTAAACCGGCACTGGAATGAACTGAATCCAGTAAGCATTCCAGTCCAGTAACTGGATTCGCGGTCTACTTTTCGGTCCAGTGCGATCAATCCAGTGCAACTGGAATAATGTAGACGGCCAATCCAGTGCCATTCCAGTGCTGACGAAGTACACACGTGTTGGTTGTTTTTGCGGACTTTTTTTGCGAAGAAAAAGGATTTAACAATGGTGAAGAAGTTATCTGAAGACGAAACTATAAAGTTTGTCTCTATATACAGAGATAATCCGTGTTTATGGGACATAACATCAGAAAATTATAAAAACAAAGCTATGCGCCAAACTGCTTTGCAAAATCTGTGCATTGGTATGGAAATTGAAGGATTCACAGTGGAAGATGTGAAAAACAAAATAAAAAGTATACGTTCGACATACTACCTTGAACTAGACAAGATTAAAAAGTCATCCACATCTGGTGCTAGTGGCAATGTTTACCAACCCAAAGTGAAATGGTTCGCCGAATTCAATTCATTTATTAAAAATGTGATGGTGAAGCGTAAAACACACGTATGTATTTTAAGATTTTTATTTATTTTTATTTTAGTAGCATATTATTTGTTAAAACACACAAAGGAGAATGGACACAAAACGGACAAGGAATTGAGGTTAGCTGCCATAGTGATAATTGTTCTGTATGATGACACCTTACCAACTGTGCAGGAATTATTCTTATTTGTCGCAAATGATTTTTTGCTACCAGCTTCCATATATTTTTGCCCATTCTCCTTTATCAATGTATCATGTGATTTTGCCATGGTACTTTTCCTTCGTTCACAAAATAATTAGTGAATTGAGTTCTTTTTTCCCTGGCATGTGTTGCTGAGTTGTTACTGCCCTGCTGTATGATACTATCTAAAGAGGTTATTTCGGATCTCCACGTTCCATTAATCAAATGATGGTCGTTGTGATCTTCATGGTCTACACAAGTAGTAGTCATATAATTGCTCGACTTTTTTCTCAACCAATTGTGTAGAGAGCAAGCTGCATACACAATGTGATCCACAGTTTGTAACTTAGTTGAAATAGCTTTTTCGAAAATTCTGAATCGACTAACTAATATTCCAAAAGCGTTTTCTACAATGCGTCTAGCACGGGACAGCCTGTAATTATATATTTTTTGTTCAAAAGTTAAATTAGCCCCAGGATATGGTTTCATTAAGTATGTTTTTAGTGGAAATGCTGCATCAGCCACAATCACTCCATTTTCTGGAATAAAACTGCCATTTTCTAATTCAGTAAAAATGGAACAGTTTTTGAAAATACCACCATCCGAAGCGCTTCCATTTGCGCCCACATTGATATACGTAAAACAGTAATCATGGTCAACAAGAGCCATCAATACTATGCTGTTTTCTTTTTTATAATTAAAGTTCGTACTTCCATATTCATAGGAGCCAGTAATTTTTATATGTTTTCCGTCTAACGCTCCGTAGCACAAAGGAAAGTTCCACTTATTCCGAAAGCCTTCCTCGACTTGTTTCCATTGTTCCGCAGTGGGTATCTGCAAAATTAAAGAAAAAATATTTTATTTCCAGGAAAATACTGATGATGCTCAAAATGAAGAAAATACTGACAATACTCAACCTAGTGACCCAGAACCAAGTCTATCAGAACCGCGAAAGAAAAGAAGTAAAATTTCACAGCTGTCTACAATAGTCAGTAGCATGAAAGATATGCAATACGATTTATCCAAATCAGAAACAGTGGAAGATGAATTCGACATCTTCGGGAAACACATTGCGAAGCAATTAAGAACCCTTTCTACAGAACAGGCTATCCTAGGCCAAGAAGAAATTCAGAGTGTGATAACAAAATGTCGACTACACGATTTGAAATACGGAAATATGACAGCGAATAATCCTAAATATTTTGCAAACACACATGCCAGTGACAATTCGTCAAGACCAAGTAACAATTATGTGTCAAGACCAAGTACGAGTAGTAGTACTTATATGCCATTGAATAGTCCAGCGTCTGTAGATTCACAAACCACTGAGGACTCGTTAAATGTAGTAAGCGATGACCCAGAATACATTAATATAATCATGAATGCTTTCAATAATGCTTAATTGTCATAGATATGATACTTAATAAAAAAATATTACCTTGATGTGGTCTTATAATGCCCTTTTAATTTCTTGACAGACTTCTGGTATAATTTTTGAAATAGTTGGTTTTGGCAATCGAAACATACGACTGAGGCTTCTGTAACTATCTCCAGTAGTTAAAAAAGAAAGAGTGACTTCTAATTTTATTTTTGCGGGTATAGCATCTCTGAACAACGTATTCTTACGCTGGATATTAATAGAAACTAATGATAACAGTTCTTCAAAGTTTTCTGCTGTCATTCTCAGTGCCAGTCTATATTCATTGGGATCTTCTACCTTCAGTTGTTGCAAAAGCATTACTGACCCTCCTTTTTGATCTCTTTCGCTGATCCAATTTCTCACCCAAATCCGTTCCTTTTTTTTTAGTTCCTTATCAACCTCATTAATAACTTCTTGTAGCAAGAGTGATTGAGCACGTTTAAAACATTTTCGAAACTGATCTCTTCTTGAAATCATTGTCACTGTAGTGTTCACACTTCAACGGCTTCTAAATAACTGGAATAATGTAGACGTAACAGATCCAGTCCAGTAAGCAATCCAGTACTGGACTGGAATAATGTAAACCGGGCATAAAGTTCCTCTTCAGAATTTACTGGATCACACTGCACAAAGGTTATTTTTTAACCGACTTCAAAAAAGGAGGAGGTTCTCAATTCGACGGTATGATTTTTTTTTTTCTGTGTTTGTTACGTGATTACTCCGCCAATTGTGGACCGATTTTCAAAATTCTTTTTGTGTTCGAAAGGAGATACTTCTGAAGTGGTCCCATAGAAATTTTATCAAAAACGGTTCAGTAGTTTGGTTTTTAAACCAAAATTACTCGTAAGAATTACAACTTAAAAGTGAAAAATAAAAACTTTTTTGCAAAAAAAAAACAACCGACTTCCAAAAACGACACTACAAAGTGAAAAATAACTTTAATTTCGGAAGTCGGTGGCAAACAACGAAAATGCGAACCCAACGACACCGACTTCCATGGATCCATGGATCATTTATATTAGAGAATTCTGAAATAGCCATAGAGTTAATGAGCGAAGATGCACAAGAAAGTCGAAACAAAGATGTGCGAAAGTACAGAGAGCGGTTTTCAAGAAAATTCTCAAGGACATTAGCCATGGAAGACACTTTCAAAAGACTTATGGTGTCTTCCGATCCCTTTATAACAGGACTAAGGAAACTAATCACAAAAAAATCTGTTTCTATGTACCCAGACGTTTTAAATCTATTGGATGAACCAAATATTACTGATGATTTATAATAAAAATGTTAAAAATTTATATATTTAAGCTACAGATACACATGCTCGAAAGTAGCACGAAAGCATGCTATTTTTGAGCAAATGCTATCAAGTTAGCGCGTGTGTATTGGGCCTTGCTTGAAAATAGCATGCTAGCTAGTAGTTTGCTAGTAAATCGACCAACTGTTGATTTTTGAGCACGCTACCTGAGGAGCGGGGTAGTGGGGGCTGCGTTTAAAGCATGTCTGAACGTGTTTGCTTTGTAGCATGCTTGTTAGTAGCAAGCAGTGAGCTTAGTCAGTTGGTTGTGTGTAAAATGGCGCGTTGGGGAGACGATAAGACGCTAAATTTTGTTATTAATTACCGTAACCATGAGTGTTTGTGGAATCCACGTTCACCTCTGTATAAAAACAACATTGCTCGAAATAATGCTTACGCAGATTTATTAAGTACTATTGACGAGCCAAATTTTACATTAAAAATGTTGAAAAGTAAAATTAAAAATTTAAGATCGGTATATCATACAGAGTTTAAAAAAATAGAAAGTTCAAAGCGATCTGGTTCTGATGCGTCCAATGTATATAAGCCCACTATTTGTTGGTTTGAAGAAATGCACTCATTTTTGAAAGACTCGAATGAGTATCGTCCAACTACAAGTACTGAAGTTTCTCATGTAAGTATTATTTGCTTCTTCTTTTAAATAAGTTATATGTATAGTTATATCCAACACCGTTAACGATGGCACGTGACCTCTCTTTTTAATTTAATGGCATTTAAAATACAAACTTGTGAAAGAAAGAGAAGCGCCGCGCTTCAACATGAAGCTTGCTTAAGCATACTTAAAGAAGGTAGATATCTAAATATCTAAATGTTGATCATATAATTTTGCCAGGGTACCGTTTCTGTTGTTTCAAAAAGTTGTGCGTATGTATCTCTAATGGCAACTGCTTGTCGAGAAGCGTGGTTAGTACGTGTCGGTGGTATATTTTCCAAAGCTGAGCGCATTTGCTGCCGCCATGTTCCTGGTACTACACGGCGTTGTTGTAAATCTTCAAAATCGACACACCGTTGTGTGATATACATATCAGAAGTTTTAATAAACCAATTATGTAAGGATATAGCTGCCCATGTAATATCATCAACTTTACTTGGTGTCATTTGTATTGTTTTTAGAAACACTCGACATCTAGTTACTAAAATCCCAAAAGCGTTTTCGGCGATCCTTCTGGCTCTGGATAAGCGATAATTAAATATCTTTTCTCTCTGGGTAGGTGTTCTTGCATATGGCTTCATGAGATACGGCTTTAAGGGAAATGCGGCGTCTCCAACGATAACAGATTGCTCTGGTATACTTAAAGATTGGCTTTCTAATGCTTGTCCCAAAGATGATCTTGCGAAAATGCCTCCATCAGAAGCTCTTCCATTTGTTCCAATGTTCACATATGAGAAACAGTACTTATCATCAACTAAAGCCAGCATCACAATGCTGTGGTCCCCTTTGTAATTAAAATAATCTGAATTATCGCCCGGAGCAAAAATATTTATATGTTTACCATCCAGAGCTCCAATACAGTTAGGAAAATTCCATTTAGTTCGAAATCCATTTTCCATTAACTTCCATTCATCATAGGATGGCATCTGCAAAACACAAAATACTCAAATTAATAACATTTGTATTTTTTTTATTTTTCAGGATGACCCGGGATCACCAAATAATGACGACACCCAGCGGTCTAGAAGTGCTTCGCAGTCATTAATGAGCGAAGATAGACCTGACTCTCGAAGCACTACACAATCGGAAATGGAAACTAGACCTCGGTCACAAGTAGGAATTGGACCTATGTCACCCACTGAGGAAGAATCTAACACGAGTCATTCTAGCCGAAATTTAACATATCAGAGATTCGCTCGCAGAGAAAGAAACGCAGTGTCTACGACAACAAATGATTCAGTAACTGCTGCTTTACAGCGCCTAGAACAAATATCCTCTAATATAAATAATCCACCACATTTTGATGAATTTCATTATTTTGGTCTTAATGTAGCTTCGCAACTACGCGCACTGCCATTAAATTTAGCATTGGATGTGCAAGCTGAAATTCAAGCAAGTTTACTATCAGCTAGACGTCGACAGTTGTATCCAAACATTGGAAGCGTATCCATTCCTACTATGTACACCCCAAATCAACCAATTGTAATTCAAGATAATCCAGCTAACTCGCAAAATGTACAACCGTTGCCATCATTTGGACAGGCATCTATTCAAGGTACTTCAGAATACACACAGTATTCAGCTAACATACAAAATCAAGACTCTTTTTCGTTACTTAGACGGACATCTATGCAAGGCACTTCAGAAGGAACAGCTGATGTCCTAAGCAAAGCTTGGGATATGTCTTGAGTGAAATATTTCTCAATTTAATTTTGATTGTTGCTATAAATGTTGATTTTTAAATTAATAAACATATTAAAAAATAATGTTTGTTTTTCTTACCTTATTATATTCCTTTAAAGCCATGGTTATCGCAGCACAAACTTCGGGTATAAATTGAGATATAGTAGATCTTGCCACTCGGTGAAGTGCCTCTAATGTGTGCAGAGAATCTCCAACAGCTAGAAATCTCAACGTGATTTCTAATTTAACTCTAGCAGGAATAGTATCTCGCAGATGTGTGTCACGCTTTTGTATAGAGGCTTCAACTTTTGAAAGTAACGTATCAAATTGATGAGGCAACATGCGTAAATGGTTTTTATAGCCCTCGGTATCTTCGTCTCGCATTTCTGCCAACAAACGAGTGCTCGCTCCAAGATTGGCTCTTCTTGCTATCCAATCACGAACCCAAATCGTTCTATTTCTTGTTTTTTTGGTGTTTTTCAGCAACAGTTTTTTAGTAGATTTCACCGCGAGCAAAAACGAAATTTTATTGAGTTCAGTACGAATAGCTAATTGATTATTCATTTCAAGGCAGCGCTTGTACTACCAGCAAGAGTTCTGTAGCAAGTGTGACTGGGATGTTTGCTTTGAGCATGCTAATACAGCGGCATACTCAAAACTAGCATGCCAATACCTAGCATGTGTACCCAGTACGACAGCATACTCAATATTAGCATGCTGTCAAGCATGCTTAGTAGTGTGCTACTTTCGAGCATGTGTATCTGTAGCTTTAGGTACAGTTACACATGCTAGTTAGTAGCACGACAGCATGCTACCTTTGAGCAATTGCTACTTAGTGGTACGTGTGTCGAAACATTGCTAATAATGAGCATGCTAGTTTCGAGTTTGCTCAAAAATCGACGGTCGTGCGATTATTGGGCTGCTACCTGCAACGCGGGTGGAAGGGGGCGTGCTTATAGCGTGTGTGAACAGGTTTGCTTATTGAGCATACTAGTATCGATCAGTCGTTAGCAGCAGGTGCGCGTGCACAATTTCGCGCTGTGTCGCTGGGGCGATGAAAAACCGTTGAAATTTGTGATTTTATATCGGAACAATGAATGCCTATGGAATCCGCGCATACCAGAATACAAAAGCAATATTGCAAGAAATAATGCATATCAAGATATATTAACCAACATGGACGATCCTGCTTTGACTTTGAAAATCATATAAACAAAAATAAAAACCTTGAGGTCTGTTTACCACAGCGAATTAAAAAAAATTGAGAGTTCCAAGCGATCCGGTTCTGGTACCGTTACTGTGTACAACCCATCCACATCCTGGTTTCACGAAATGCATTCTTTTCTTGGAGACACTGGCGAGTACACGGACCCTATTTCTATGGAATTGGTAAGTTTAGATTTTTAATAAATAAAAATGCACTTAAATGTTAGTAAAACATAGTTATTTAATATCATAGAATAAATACAGCATTTTCTATTCATTCATTTGTATCATATAGGCAGAACAATGAAATGATGATGGTGAATTTATATCATATGACATTGCCACGGTACTGCCTCTGTAGTTTCAAAGAGCTGCGCGTAGGTGTCTCTTATTGCTTCTGCCAGTCGAGAAACGTGGTTACTGTAGCGTGTAGGTGGTAAGCTTTCTAAAGTTCTTTGCAGTTGTGCCCTCCATGATCCTGGGACCACAACACGTTGTTGTATATCTTCAAAGTCGACGCATCTTTGTGTGATGTCAACATATCAGATGTTTTCCGAAGCCAATTGTGTAAAGAGCAGGCAGCTAATGTAATTCTATCAACATTTTTGGGGGCCATATCTATGGCATCCATAAGAACTCGAAATCTTGTTACTAAAATACCAAACGCATTTTCAACGATTCATCTGGCTCTCGATAAACGGTAGTTAAATATCTTTTTTTGAAGCGTTGGAGTTGTTCGATAGGGTTTCATAAGATATGGCTTTAGAGGGAAAGCAGCGTCTGCCACAACAACTGATTGGTCTGGTAAATTGAGAGTATTATTTTCCAAAGCTTGTGCTAAATTCGATTTTTGATAAACACCTCCATCAGAAGCTCTACCATTAGTCCCAACATTTACGTATGAAAAACAATAGTCATCATCAACTAATACCAGAAGTATAATGCTATGGGCGCCCTTGTAGTTATAGTAGTCAGAAGTATCATCAGGAGCGAGTATATTTATATGTTTGCCGTCCATTGCCCCAACACAACCAGGAAAGTTCCATTTTGTTCTAAATCCGTGTTCAATGCGTTTCCAATCGCCATGACCGGGAATCTGTAAAAAAAACAATAAATATGTGAAATTGATATTTTATAAACTTAGTTTTTTTTTACAGATACAGGACAGAGAAGAGTCATCGCAAGATTCACAACCAAGTGATGCTGTTTCATATTCAAACTCGTTGACACCGCAGTTGGTGAACTTGCTATCACCATCCCCTCCTCCAACTACAGAAGATCGATCACAATCCCGTTCATCTAATAACAGCTCGTCAACACGACGTAGAAAGAGAAGCTTACAAGAAGAAGCCATTACCTGTGCGCTCGCTCGTTTGGAAAATATTTCTTCTGCTATAAATACACAGTCTAATTGCGATGAATTCCATTATTTTGCTCAAAATGTTGCAGCTCAATTGCGAGCCCTACCATTGTACGAGGCATTAGATGTACAAAATGAGATCCAAAAAATTCTGACTGCAGCAAGACGCCGATACCAGTACCCAAATTTGTCTTCCTTTACACCTGTCACTTACACACCTCCTGCTACAAATATACAAACAATGACTTTCATACCCCCACCTACAACAAATACACAAACTTTCATACCTTCCAATACAATCACAAACGCAGTCACTTACACACCTCCTGCTACAAATATACAAACAATGACTTTCATACCCCCACCTACTACAAATACACAAACTTTCATACCTTCCAATACAATCACAAACGCAGTCACTTATACACCTACTACAAATACACAAACAATGACAAATACACAAACAATGACTTTCATACCTTCCAGTACAAACACAAACACAGTCACTTACACATTTCCTTACTCGTTATCCCAATCAGATTCTACCGTCCCCGAAGAAGATTTGTTGAACAAAGCATGGAAAACGTGTTAAAGCTAAGAATATAAATTTTGTTAAAACAAACAATAAATACTTGATCTTACTAATAATTACTGGTTTACTTTACTTACCCGCATATAATCCTTCAGAGCATTGTATATTGCATCGCACACTTCAGGTAAAAATAGAGCAGTGGTTCTCAAACTTTTTTGGTGACGGAACCCTTTTGGGAAGCAAAATACTTGATGGAACCCTACAATAAAACAATAGTTTTTAAAAGTGTATTCTTTATTAATAAGCATAATAAAAGTACAATGTAACAGTTACTAATATTATTACTTACTTTACCACATGGCAAGTACAATAATAGAAGATATTAAAAAAGAAAAATATAACTAATGGGAGGTATGAAACTGTTTTTTATTTTTCATCAATTGGTTGATATCAGGTTTGATAGAAGACAGTTGAAGTCTCATATCAGGTTCGGCGTCCAGTCTATTGCGATATTTTGTTTTCGTGGCTGCATAGGTTGAGAATCCTGTTTCGCACAAATATGTTGTTGGGAACGGGAGAAGAATATTCAGAGCCATTTTGCCAAGCATTGGATATTCATCACGGATTCTGCACCAAAAATCATTGAGAGGCGTCGTTTTGAACAGTGACTCCATACTTGTGTCTGATGACATTTCTAAAAGAGATTCATATATCTCGTTTGACATACTTTCGGGCTTTTCCAAGTTAGGTAAAAAAGGATTATGAATCCATGAATTCAGTTTCATTTTTGTATTCTGTTCTTCGGGAAAATACTTTTCAAAAGATGCGCGCATCGATTTGAGATATTGGACCAATTCTCCAAACACATCATTTTGAAACATTTCTGAGTCGTTATCGCTAACAAACTCACTGAGTGACGTAAAGCTTTCTATTTCTTTCTTACCAACGCAAATAATCCAAAAATCTAATTTTCTTTTGAAGGCAGTTATTTTGTTATAGGCCTGAAACACTGTTGTCTGTTTACCTTGCAATGATAAATTCAATTCGTTCAGTTTTTGAAAGATATCCGCCATAAAAGACAATCGGAACAACCAAGTTTTATCATACAAACGGTCCTTCAAATTAAAAGAAGTATCTGCTGAAAGAAACATTTGTAACTCGGCTCTAAGTTCAAATAGCCTTGTTAAAGTTTTACCCCGAGACAGCCATCGCACTTCTGTATGGAGCAGCAGTGTTTTATGGTTGCTGCCATAATCTTCACACAATAATGAGAACAATCGGGATTGTAGTGGTCGTGATTTGATAAAATTAATTATTTTTACCGCTTCATCCATAACTAATTTTAGATTTGACGGCATTTGCTTCATCGCAAGTGCTTGTCTATGCAGAATACAATGGCTGGAACTACAATTAGGCGCTTTATTTTTTATTCGTGACACTGCTCCTGTTGTTTTACCTGTCATCGCCTTGGCCCCATCTGTACAAATGTCAATGCAATTGTTCCAACTGATATTATTTTCTTCAAAAAATATATTTATTTTATTAAAAATTTCTTCCCCGGTAGTGTTTGTGAGCAGCGGTAAACACATAAGCATGTCTTCTTTAAAAGAACTTTCATATGGATATTTCACGATAACCAGCAAGATAGCCAAACCAGCGACATCAGTTGACTCGTCCATTTGCAAGGCGAATCGTGTTTTTTGTAGACGTATAACTAGTTCTTGTTTGACGTAGCTTGCCAGATCATGGATTCGCCGTGAAACAGTATCGTTTGATAGCGGCACAGTAGAAAGATGCTTTGCAGATTTTTCATCGAGCATACATTTTGTTATGTCTAATACACATGGCTTTATTAAATTCTCAGCGATAGTGTGCGCTTCACCTGCTTGTGCAATGCGATAGCTAACTAAATATGATGCCTCCGTGGCCTTTTCGTTGATAGTTTGTGTTATATCATATGTTTTTGACTTTCCAATAACTGATCTTTTTTACGAACAAAAAATTCTTTATTCTTGTCTTTAGACTCGGGGTGCACAGTTTCTAAATGTCGGCGCAATTTGGCAGGTGCCATGGAACTATTAGGAAGCAGTTTACTGCATAGCATGCAGAGAGGTGAGCCGTTGGAATCAACAAATCCGAAACTGATATATGATTCATCATACTTCCTTTTTTTCGTCTTTGAAACCGTCGAGCTTGACGTCGCGGCATCATCGTCTGGATCGGTGATTGCTATATTCTCCGTGCGTACTGCTTTTGAACATTCAGCGTCATTAGAAGATGTTGTTGCAACACGTTTAACATCTTTAAGCCAACGTTCCATTCTTCTTTATTTATAATGTTACACGTCAGGATAGTGGGGTCTAAATAATGCACAATCGTTACTGCGTATAAGAGACTAAGTTTAGTACAATGAAGAAATGTATAAAACTGAGACAACGAATACTGCAGGCAGTAGAACAATGAACACTAGTTTCTCGCTAGCAAGCTTATAAGTAGGTAGGTAGGAACTTATCGCTCCGAACGCTAATTGTCAACTGACTGACGAGGCGCGACACGCGATCGCCGCTTTTATACTTAGTCCTAGACTCGATCTCGAATATTCTCGAAAATACTCGAGTCGGCGCCTTTGATAAACAAAAAGCAAAAATAAAAAGAGAAATATAAAAAATTACGTTGTAAACAATCTCGACTTTATTTTTTAAGTTAGAGTCGAAAGTCGCTTGTTGACAACTATAGCGTCTAATACAGAGGCGGCTTTTATCAAAGGGACTGCGCGCTCACAAGTATACCTACAAGTATACATGTTGATACCAAAGTTATGAGATATTGTACCAGCTATTGTAACACATGTTTATACAAATAAATAAATAAATATACCTACGCGCGGCCGCGGTGTCAAAACGTTCGACCAGAGAGAGGTGTTTTGATTTTTTTTCTAAATTGCAGGAACCCCTACAGAGGTATCGCGGAACCCTAGGGTTCCGCGGAACACACTTAGAGTATAGCTGAAATAGAGCTATCGTAGATCTTGCAACTCTGTGAAGTGCTTCTAATGTGTATAACGAATCTCCAGTTGCTAGATACCTCAATGTCACTTCCAATTTCACTTTTGGTGGAATAGCATTTCGCATGTGTGTATCTTGTTTCTTTATAGCGCTTTCAATTTTAGATAGTAACCAGTCAAACTGATGCGGTAACATGCGCAAATGATTTTTGTAACCATTAATATCTTCTTCTCGCATTTCGACTAACAATCGAGTACTTGCTCCAAGTTTTTCTCTTCTACTTAGCCAATCACGGACCCAAATCTTCCTATTCCTTGTTTTTTTCTTTCTATCTGAGAGAAGTTTTTGGACGCATTGCAACGCTACCAAAAGAATAATTCTATTCAACTCCATACGAATGGCTGTTTGATTGTCCATGGTTTTGTTTGAACTGACAGTAAGCACGCTATAAAATGTCATGTGTACCGGGGTGTTTGCTTTGAGCATGCTCTTTCAGAAGCATACTTAAAACTAGCATGCTTATATCTAGCAAATGTAGACAAGTGCAGAGCATGCTCGAAACAAGTATGCTAATGAGCATACTAAAAAGCATGCTACTAACTAGCATGTGTAACTGTACCTATATATATAAGTGTTTTTCATCACATACCAACCCTTATGTGCCCATTCTATAAAAAAATAATGAATGTTTAGGTTTTGTCCGACTTTTATTGATATTTCGCCTGTGTGCGCGCCTCGACATTCGAATAGTCCAACGTCCAGTTGTTGTCTTCGGTTCCAGCTGAAAGAGTGGACGTGCGTCATGTCAAGTAATGAAGAATCGCAGCCTACGTCGCCTTCAATTTTGTGTCCACATAAAAGAAAAATGATTTCATGTAAAAGAAGACTAACTACTACAAATCGACGCAGACCAAACCAAATTATTTTAATTATGTTAGAAGATGGTGATGTCACTGCTTTTGTAAACCTGCCGGACGCAAATTTTTTTGATCAGAGACCCAGTGATCCACGAAATGATTACTTCGCGTCTTTAATAACTTTTTAGAGCTGATAACTGTGCGGACAGAAATTCGCTCAGAAGTTTACATGAAGATAATTAATTTAATACGACATGCTCGTGGAGTGTCCTCATCAACAGAAGAACGAACAACGTGCCCATCTCCTGAGTACTGAATTGTCACTCTACAAGCACATGTTTACGTAGTTAATTGATTGAATGTAAGAATAATATTAAGTAAATAAAACATTGATTATGTTTTCGACTTTTATTTTATTAATAAATAAATAATGTATGCATCGATAGTAAGTATTCCCAACACTGTTCCATCTTATACCGAAAGTGACATGGCGCTGAAGTTAAGCCAAAGGTAGCAAATCTTGGCGGTTAAAGGATTAAAGAGTTAAATTAGAACAGTAAATTATATTTTCTTCGTTTCAGCCAAACAATTAATTTAATGTTAACTTATTATTCCGAAGAGAATGTGATCAGGATATTGCAGAAAAGGAACACCACTATGAAGAGATTCAAGAGCAAAATTAGAACAAGTTCACTTTATTTTCCTTGTTGCAGCTAAACAATCCATTTAATGTTAACTTACTATTCTGAAGAGAATGTGATCAGGAGATTGCAGAAAAAAACAACTACGAAGAGATTAAAGAGTGAAATTAGCCCTTTCCTGACTGACGGTACTTTTATGGACTCACTCATATTTCGTCTGTTCTATCGAGAACGCAAACAAGCAGCGCTTATAAAACACTGTCGTTCCTTTCTGGGATCACTCCCTTAGCCAATGAGAGCGCTTCGTTCGTATCGCGCCGCAAACGGCCAATCAAATTGGTTTGCTAGTTACAACTTGTCGGAGACTTGACGAAGTAAATGAAGCGTGACTTGTGAATTGTTTTAAAATTGTTTATCGTAGGTAAGTGGCCTTTTGTGTTATTATTTCCATTTATTTATGTAATAAAGGTTGTGTAAAGATGATTGTTTGATAATGTTTTGCATTATTACATGCCTAAATGTTCCCAAGACTGGTGCGTACTAAAAAGTACCGACAGTCACTTTAGGTACCTATGTGTTTTGTATGGTGTGCGTAGTTATTGTTTCATTAGATATTTTATAAAATTATATGTTTTTAATTGTAGATGTCCAGATATGAATATCTCAAAAAATACAGCCCTGATAGAAGCATTATTGCTTGAAGACTTGCCCGATTGCAACGACGTTTCGGAGGTTGATACTTCGGATGAAGAAAATGAACATAATGTTCAACTACCCACACCAGGCGCCTCGAGAAACTTCGATGACATATTCGAGGAAGCTATCGAACAGGCCTTAGATGAAATGGAACAATCATCACGACCACCATCTCCAATAGATCAGGTATCTCCAGTTCCTAGCCTCGTCTCTGACAATTCTCATTATGTCCAACCTTCAACGAGTGGATCCACGTCAAGAACCCCGCAAACACTAGCCCGTCCAAGACCCGGTCGGGAACCAAATCGTAGGTGGAAAAAACGGGAAGTAGAAAATAGTTTATCTCAATATTCTGGAAATACCGAAGTAGTAGAAGAATTTTTTGCCAACTGTTACACACCGACCGATATCTTTCTAGTGTTGATAGATGGATTATTGGAAAATATTGTATACCAAAGCAACCTTTTTGCTACTCAAAAAGATAAGGTATTGAATCTCAAGAAAGAAGAGCTTCTAGCATTTATAGGCATGAATTTTTTTATGGGCTACAATAGTCGACCTGCTTGGAAGGACCATTTTTCTTCCGCAGAGGACTTGAACAATGTGCTTATATGCAAAACCATGCCGAGAGACAGATTTGCACTGATTTTAGCCTATTTACACTGCAATGATAACACTCAAATGCCTCGAAATTGCAAAGATAAGCTATACAAAATTAGACCAGTCGTGAAGGAGTTGAACAGAAAATTTCAGGAGTGTTATCATGGAACGCGTGAATTGAGCGTGGATGAGTCAATGATAAAATTCAAAGGTAGATCTACACTGAAACAGTATCTACCAATGAAACCAATCAAAAGAGGCTATAAATTGTGGTATTTGGCTGATCAGAGAGGCTTTATAAAGAAATTTCAGATATATCAAGGAAAAGACGAAGAAATGTCTGAGAAGTTCAATAATTACGGATTGGGGGAAAGAGTCGTTTTAGAATTGACAGAACATGAATGGGGAAAAGGTAAGGTTGTCTATTTTGATAACTTTTTTTCATCCATATCTTTGCTAGAGAAATTGAAAAATGAAAACACTTTTGCTTGTGGAACAATAAGAAGTAACAGAAAGGGGCTTCCACCAAATATGACGGCTGATTCTAAAATGACAAGAGGAGATACAGATTACCGTTTTTCAGATATGGATATTGGTTATTGGAAATGGAAAGACAATAAAATGGTTCATTTTGTGTCCAATTTTCACGGAACCGAAGAGACCACAGTCTCACGCACAGAGAAAAATGGATCAAAGTCTGCAGTGCCTTGTCCTCAAACAGTGAAGGACTACAATGCATTTATGGGTGGCGTGGACACCGCTGATCGCCTGAGAGCGTTGTATTGTGTCGACCGCAAGTCTCCAAAATGGTGGCATAGACTATTTTGGGGTGTTCTGGACATAGCTTTTGTCAATGCCTTTGTCATCCACAATCTGCTATTACCAAAAATTACTGTAAAAGACTGTCGGCGATCTATTGCCCAAGGACTGATGAGTCAGAAAGATGCTGGTCAGAAAAGAAGAACATCATCAGATAACTTTTCCAATGCAGGGCCATCCAAGAGACGAAAATCTAATTACTCTACTTTGAAAGACGTGCGATTAGGTAACAGAGGGATACATTGGCCAACTTTCTCAAATAAAAGAGGAAGATGTGAAGTCTGCAGCATGAGGCAGATACAGTCAAAACCATTTACAAAATGTTCGCATTGTAATACATATTTATGTTTGAATGATAAAAAAAAATGTTTTGTAGAGTACCACGAGGTAAATGTTTGATTTTGCTACACGTACATAATAATTTTTTTAGTGTTGTTGATTTTTATACCTTTATTTTGTCTTTGTTCTAAATGATAAAGAAAATGTTTCGTAGATTGTTTATAGCGAGGTATAAGTCTGAAAATTGTTATCGCTATTTATTTTTTTTGTATTATTTGTAGACATAGTTTCTTAACGAGTTCCTAATTAATAAAGTGCCTGACGGTACAGATAAGTCTAGGTACTGAAAAACCTAGTTCTAGGTACAATAAAAATCTAAAAAAAATATATGTGTTTCATTTTAAAAACAATATTCAGAATTTGTAAAAAAAAATACGAAATTCAAAGATTTCGGTATGCCGGCAGGAAAGGGTTAGAATAGTAAATTATATTTTCTTCGTTTCAGCCACACAATTAATTTAATGTTAACTTATTATTCCGAAGAGAATGTGATCAGGAGATTGCAGAAAAGAAACCACTATGAGAGATTAAAGAGTGAAATTAGAACAAGTTCACTTTATTTTCTTCGTTGCAGCCAAACAATCCATTTAATGTAAACTTACTATTCCGAAGAGAATGTGATCAGGAGATTGCAGAAAAGAAACCACTATGAAGAGATTAAAGAGTGAAATTAGAATAGTAAATTATGTTTTCTTCGTTTCAGCCAAACAATTAATTTAATGTTAACTTATTATTCCGAAGAGAATGTGATCAGGAGATTGCAGAAAAGAAACCACTATGAGAGATTAAAGAGTGAAATTAGAACAAGTTCACTTTATTTTCTTCGTTGCAGCCAAACAATCCATTTAATGTAAACTTACTATTCCGAAGAGAATGTGATCAGGAGATTGCAGAAAAGAAACCACTATGAAGAGATTAAAGAGTGAAATTAGAATAGTAAATTATATTTTTTTCGTTTCAGCCAAACAATTAATTTAATGTTAACTTATTATTCCGAAGAGAATGTGATCAGGAGATTGCAGAAAAGGAACACCACTATGAAGAGATTCAAGAGCAAAATTAGAACAAGTTCACTTTATTTTCCTCGTTGCAGCCAAACAAACCATTTAATGTAAACTTACTATTCCGAAGAGAATGTGATCAGGAGATTGTAGAAAAGGAACACCATTACGAAGAGATTCAAAAGCAAAATTAGAACAAGTTCACTTCATTTTCCTCGTTTCAGCCAAACAATCCATTTAATGTTAACTTACTATTCCAAAGAAAATGTGATCAGGAAATGAAGAATGTGATGAAGAGATTTATAAGAATAAGTTAACTAAAACCAGTTCGAAGAAATACAAGTAGGTAGGTACAAGAAAATCCGTACGAAGAGATTAAATTGATATCAATGTTATAATATTAATTATTTCCGACATAACCGTGGCCCTTACCTCGTGGCATGTATACAACAAATACGACTCTACGCAGGGACCGCTTTTTACAGTCCAGAACCCTGAGCATGCATATGAACAACACAGATTCTTTTTGACAATCGTGACATATATACGACAAGTACGAGTCTTCCCAGGCACCGCTTTTTACAGTCCAGAACCTGAGCATGCATATGAACAGGACAGATTCTTTTTTACAATCATGATATGTGCACGACAAGTAAGAGTCTTTGCAGGGACCGCTTTTTACAGTCCAGAACCTGAGCATGCATATGAACAAGACAGTTTCTTTTTTACAATCGTGACATGTATACGACAAGTACGAGTCTACGCAGGGGCCGCTTTTTACAGTCCAGAACCTGAGCATGCATATGAACAAGACAGTTTCTTTTTTACAATCGTGACATGTATACGACAAGTACGAGTCTTTCCAGGGACCGCTTTTTACAGTCCAGAACCTGAGCATGCATATGAACAAGACAGATTCTTTTTTACAATCGTGACATGTATACGACAAGTACGAGTCTTCCCAGGGACCGCTTTTTACAGTCCAGAACCTAAGCATGCATATGAACAAGACAGATTCTTTTTTACAATCGTGACATGTATACGACAAGTACGAGTCTACGCAGGGCCCGCTTTTTACAGTCCAGAAACCGAGATCAACATACTACAGCATGAAATTGAATAAAATGAGGTTTTTTTTTTAAATGGAGTGTGATATATACAAGTCCGGATCCAAGCAGGAGCCGCTTTTAAGTTTCTTTTTTTTTAATCGTGACGTGTACGACAAGTACGAGTCTTTGCAGGGACCGCTTTTTACAGTCCAGAACCTGAGCACGCAAATGAACAAGACAGTTTCTTTTTTACATCGTGACATTTATGCGACAAGTATGAGTCTACGCAGGGGCCGCTTTTTACAGTCCAGAACCTGAGCATACATATGAACAAGACAACCAAAAATTCGAAGACACGTGACATCTACCAACCCGCACTGGGCCCGCGTGGTTGACATTGGCCCAGTTTCTTTTTTACAATCGTGACATGTATACGACAAGTACGAGTCTACGCAGGGGCCGCTTTTTACATTCCAGAACCTGAGCATGCATATGAACAAGACATTATTTTTACAATCGTGACATGTATGAGTACGAATCTACGCAGGGACCGTTTTTTACAGTCCAGAACCTGAGCATGCATATGAACAAGACAGATTATTTTTTACAATCGTGACATGTATGCGACAAGTACGAGTCTACGCAGGGCCCGCTTTTTACAGTCCAGAAACCGAGATCAACATACTACAGCATGAAATTGAATAAAATGAGGTTTTTTTTTAAATGGAGTCATATACACCGTTAAATTTTAATGGTTGTTTTCCCGCGGCAGAACAACTTGCCATATGGAGTACTTTCGAAGCATAGAGTAAAAGTAAAAAATAAAGATGTTTTTGTTTTAAAATAATTTAAAAAATATTCATCAAGTCGAACACTTGAGAATGAATAGTAACACTAGAGGTAACTTGTAGGTACGTAACGACAAAGGGAACAGCGATGCATAAAATGTTCAAAGCAAAATAAACTCTCGCATACGGCATAAACTAGTTTGCACGCAACAACACAAAACAGTCGCGAAGCCGACAAAGAAAAAACCGATTTATAAAAATGTTCAAAGCAAAATAAGCTCTCGTGTGTAGTGATACGGCATAAACTACAAACTAACTACAATTACAAACGAAGCCGCACGGGCGCGCGCCGTCACGGCGCACTTAGTTTTCCCGCGAATGTCGTACGCGCAGAACGCGTTATCAGTGCAATGGATCGTCATTACAATTATATCAATTTGGAGTACGTCGCTATGGTGCAACTGTATGCAAGGCCTGATTATGACTCCCATGCTGCCCGGCGACTTTACGCGGAGTCGCAACACTTGGAGTCGCTCCGTCTTCGCGGAGTTCTGAACCCCCAAGTCCCATCGGCCCGGACGATCGTAGCGGCGACACAGCGGCTACTCGATCATGGGCAGTTCCAGACACCAGCCCGTGCACAGCGCAGAGGTCGATCGGCCGTTATTTCGCCAGAGCTCGACGAACAGATCATCGAGTACTTTGAACGGGATCCTCGGCGAAGTACTCGTAAGGCTGCGGCTAGGTTTGGTGTAAGCCAATACTACGTCTGGAAACTGTTGAACTCTGAAGGACTGCATCCATATCATTTTCGCAGAGTTCATGCTCTCCATGATAACGACGCGCCGAACAGAATTGCTTTTTGTCAGTGGTTGATTGACAATCAAAATACGAACATTTTGTGGACGGATGAAGCAACTTTTACGCGAGTTGGACTCTTCAACCAGCGTAACGAACACTTTTGGGCGTTGAATAACCCACATGTTATTCGCGAGTGTGCGCATCAAGTGCGTTTTAGTGTTAATGTGTGGGCCGGCATAATTAATGGCCACCTCATTGGACCGCATTTCGTGACAGGACACTAACAGGTGGAACCTACCTGGAAATGTTACATAACGTTATCCCGGACTTAATGGACGACGCGGACGTTTCGCTAGCGGTGTCCGTTGAAAATCTGTACTATCAGCATGACGGGTGCCCGGCTCATTATCACCGCGCTGTGCGACAGCACCTGCACTCGGTGTTTCCCCAGCGCTGGATCGGACGCGGCAGGCCAGTGCCTTGGCCAGCAAGCCCGGACCTAACTCCGTTAGACTTTTACTTGTGGTTTGAGCTCAAGCACTACGTCATGCTCCCCAGACACCCCATCATCTATTTTGCTGTTTATAAATTCATACATCAATTGTACGCAATATGTACCGAATTAGTACATATTTAAAAAAATAAGTACCTTAACTGGTTAACAGGTACTATCATGGACACTTCCGCCTGATCACCACTAAGTTCATTTTTGCTTGCACTCAAAAAATAGAAGCGCTCTCTAGCCCCGCCCCGTTGACCTTGAATAGACGAATGAAAGATAAGACGGGCCGACTGCACTGTCGCTCGACGCGGTGACGCACGCGCCGTTCGACATTTATTTTTATTTTCAAACTACTGCTATTAGCTATTTATTATATTATGGACTAACTTCTGCCCGCGACTTCGTCCGCGTAGATTTCGGATTTGTGACAGGATTGCGTATCTCAAAAGGAAATCAAAATAACCCATAAAAATACATTTTTTTTTTTTTTAATATATTGAAGTAACAAGATAAATTTTTTAAACTATGCGAAAAAGGAAATCAAAATAACCCATAAAGATACATAATATTTTTTTTTAAATAAATAGAAGTAAGAAGATGATTTTTTTAAACTTTGCGAAAATTATGAAAACTTTATAACACTACAGATCATGGATGTGATGTAAATAGTTATATTATGACTTGATTTTTGATTTTGTAAACTTATTCCTGCACGTGCACGGCCTTGGTGACGCCCACTTCGCAACGGGCCGTGCAGCAGAAATCGTAATATTTTAATTTCGCCATAACTTCAAGACCATACGTCCGATTTTAATCATTCAAAGACCAAATATTATCTACATAAACGGTACTTACTGATGAAATAATTTATTTTGATAAAGATTAATAGCATGAGTAAAATAAATGCGTTTAAATGTAGTCCAAAAAAAATTCAAGATTTTTAAATTAAAAAATGGTTGTTGTGCCTCACTCGACATAGATAGGTATAGTATGTCGCGGACTTTTTTGTAGATATTTATAAGATCTACAATTAATTTGAACATTTTATGGTTCTATCTTTTATAGGTTAGGCAGCGTACGCAAAATAAGTAACTTTTCTGGTTGATTTTTTACACCTTGTGTCCGAAAAACCCAAATATCTTACGGAACCCTATTTTTTTCCAAAATAAATTTAGCCTATGTTACTCGTGGATAATGTAGCTTTCGAATGGTGAAAGAATTTTTTAAATCGGTTTAGTAGCTTTTGAGCCTATTCATTACAAACAAACAAACAAAGTTTTCCTCTTTATAATATTAGTAGAGATAGATCTGGGAAAATTCGTTGAGATAAATAATACATTTTGTCTTTATTTTTCTAATTAGAAATTTGATTTGATAAATCCTATTGTCGGTTAGGCATTAATTAAAAAGTAAAATAAAATTTTGAAGTTTTATCAGTTTTATTTATTTATTAACTGAACTGAACTAGGTAAAACACACAATTTACAATATTCAAATTTTCTTAGGCTTTTTGCAATTTTCAGTTCAGTATAAGGTTGTATGGTAATAAAAAAATTCAAGACATGCCCTTCAGAACATATCATTGAACGCGTTAGAACGCGGGTTTTTTAAATTTAGAACTAGGAAGTTGGTGTGGCCTAGCCTTCATTTCATAAGCCGTTGGCGATTAAGTCGCCAAAAACTTAACGAGAAAAACAATGTCCTATGTAAAAATAAATTCCGGGAGCTCTGCTCTCGGATAAACTGTGAGCACAGTAGGCAACATTACGTTTTGTAATAGTTCGCGGTAACTTTCGCCATTTACTCGCCCTGGGAAATGGACAAGCTCTCCGGGACCATCAGCACTCATCCAGCCCCACATATTAGCGCATATCCTTCTAGAATCATGATTAGGAATCACGTTTCTAGGTAGACATGTGTAAGTAATTCGAGTGATGCATCACGCGTAATATCGCCCGAGCGCGTACTGTAACATAACATCACACATTACTCGACAAAAATAAGCATCACACCAAAATCAAAAGTCATTTATTCAAATTAGGCTGAGAATCAGCACTTTTCGAACGTCAAAATTACAAAAGACAGTCCCCCAAAAACGCCCGCCCTTCGCACACGCAACACCATCACACTAAAGATTACGCGCGCGGTAGCAGCGCAGTGGCTCGCGACATGACTCGCAGACTCGCTCGAACCGAGCCCTCCCGAACGCATCGCATCGGCAATGTTCGGTTTATATCGGAAGTCCGGAACTAGGCGCGTGCGATTTCGTATTTCGCCCGGTCAGGTGACTTATTATGTTATTTTAAACTCTATTTTTATTATAAAAGGGTTTATATTTCCTTGACACTATGTCCTATTACTAGAACATTGCATTACGTTAACGCGCGATGGTGTGCTATCGCATGGCGCAACATCCTATCATCACGCGTGATGTTTGAAGTGATGGTGTAATGTAATATTACGAAATGTAATAATGACATATCACATCACTTCGTGGTGCACTGTTTTGCACATGTCTATTTCTAGGTTCGTAGCATGTATTCATCACGCGCCACAAGTGTCGACGACCATGTTGGCTCGACGTAAAACATTTCTCATCTGAGAATATAGCGCTTGTGAAATAGTGTCTACCATACGTTGGAGGTTATCAGATATGGACGTGGTGCCCGCGGCCTATCCTCTAAGACACCCTCTTCTTCATGGCGTCTGATCCACAGCTGGACAGTGTTTCTCTACAAGGAAAAGTCTAATAACAAGTGGCACCATTAAAAAAAAAAACTGACTTGTTTCAAAAAACCCGACCGCAACAAACGACGAAATAGTTCTAAACAAATCAGTTTTCAGGTTTCATCCATACTGAACCCTAGTCCCAACTTTCTCGGTCCGTATATATCTACCTCCATGTATAGCTAGAAGGCGTAAAAGTACTGATGGTAAGAAAAGTGCTTGTATGGTTTGCATTTATTTTTATTCAGTCATCAATTCATCATTCAGTTGTATATCTGCACCATTTTTATAAATAAACGTTATTATTATTATTATATCACAAATCACAGTCTGTATATAAATTAATTTAAACTCTCGTCTGACATGTTGCTGACACACATGTTACTGATACATAAAATGACTTGTTATCAGTTGCACTGGGGCATCATTGTAATGTCAAACAAAGAGATGCTTCTTATCTTATCTCGCTTCTTATCTTATAAATGATGAGAGAAAGACCTCTATGTAATTACCGAAACCCGCTAGGTATATCAAAAGTATCAAAGGATGCCACCGACTTTTGCCCACTGCGGTTATTGAATTTTATGACTCTTTTGTTCGGCTTAGGCTTATTGTAAAATTTCTAGAAATGAATTATTTAATAATTAGTCACTACCTACTTATTTGCACGGAATTTAAAGTAGGTTATTATTAACCAACAACAACAATGGCAAGCATTTTTTTACTTAAAACCAACTATTTTTATTTATTTATTCATATAAAAATTCGCATTGTGTTTGAATTATGCACATTCATTAATTTATAACGGCTAAAAATATAAATTATGAATTTCAAATAGTAAATTTCACTGCAAATAAATATAATCAATAACATTGAAACAAATAGTGCGTGTGTGAGCGAGAAAGTATTCCGAATTCGCCCGTCACAACAAAGCAGTATAATACATACCACTCTCATAAAGGTATAAGTAATTGCTTTACCAAGTATATAGTGATAAGTATAACCAAGATGTAAAATCTAAATATTTGCACGGCAGAAATGCCGAATATAGCGAAACCTATAGATCTTAAGAACTTATGTTAGCTACCTATATTCTTGCAAATAAATCTGTCATTCATTCAAGTTTAAAAATATTTTTTCTGCATGTTTCTCGTTTAATTATTATACTAAAACACAAAAAAATGCAAAAAAAATTAAAAAAAAAAAAATTAAAAAAAAAAAAATTAAAAAAAAACAAAACAAAAAAAATATATTATTATTAGGTATTTTTTTTATTTGTTTTTTTTTTTGTTTGTTATATTTAAGCAAAACTGTACTAATTTTTATGCCTTATAATTTTTGGAATAAATATATTATATTATTATTTATTTATCAAATACTTTTATTGATGTAAAACAAACTAGAAAGTATTCAATTACACACAAGATAACATTTGCATGATAAACTTTGCACTGTGCATCGTTAATAAAGTTTTATTTATAAATTAAGGTAATTTAAAACCACACAATTTACCATGACAATAATTAAAATAATTTACTCAAGTAAACAGCTCAATGGTCAATATTCAAAAGGTCCGGTAAGCGCGCCCATGTCAAATAGTTCGTCCGTAAAATTAAAAAAAGGAGTACACGTGATACGTCACTAAGCTGCGCAGTGCAGGTTGCAACTAATTGCGTTATCGCTTTCCTAATAGGCCAAAACTTTTAGGGGGCGTGGTTTGGCGCCGCCGCAGGATTTAGGCGAAAAAATTTTTAAGTGAGCAGGCGGAAAAGACCGCGATAGTACATGCAACTGAATTATGGCTTGTTGTAGAGTATCTCCCC
This sequence comes from Apamea anceps, assembly GCA_951799955.1. Taxonomy (NCBI): domain Eukaryota; kingdom Metazoa; phylum Arthropoda; class Insecta; order Lepidoptera; family Noctuidae; genus Apamea; species Apamea anceps. Next base: position 17,477,834 of record OX637509.1, read on the forward strand.
AGCAACCCCAAGTAACATTTGAGTAAATTTTACGTAGACACTTACTTATTAGGTAAACAAGTGGTTGATAAAAATTGTACTCTTATTTTTACCACGGGATGTGTTACATATGGCTACTGAAACCTTCATTTTAAATCTCGATTACCATTTTGCTGTTTATAAATTCATATAACAATTGTACGTAATGTGTACTGAATTAGTACATACTTAAAAAAATAAGTAGTTTAATAGGTTACCAGGTACAGGCAACTGAATTATGGCTTGCTGTAGAGCATCTCCCCAGCAACCCAAAGTAAAATTTGAATAAATTTTACGTAGACACTTATTTATTAGGCAAACAAGTGGTAGATAAAAATTATACTCTTATTTTTACCACTGGATGTGCTAGCTATAGCTACTTAAAACCTTTGTTTTAAATCTCGATTATAAGCGCCTTAGAAAAATAAATAGCAAAGTCTATTTCAAGTGTATTACATCTATCATAAAATCTCTCTTTCCTTAACATAAAATCGGTAGGTCTTGTGTAGTAAATACATTATAGTCACTATGTGATTACGGGCTGATTTTTCCAACGCCAGATAATTATCCGAGGATTAATAAAATTTTGAAATTTTGACAGTTCTTTTACACAAAATCTGTCAGGCGTAAATTTTATGTCACGAATAACTGAGGGGTCTAAAAGCAAATACGCCACTGTCCATTATGAACGAAAACTTAAGTATGAATGCCACCTAGTAGAGCTCGTTAAAACGAATTTATTACATTTAACAATTTAGATGCAATGTTCCCACTGTCCCATAGTAAATGATGTTTAAAAATTGAGGTAAGAAGCAAAAATGCCACTGTCCATAACAAATCAGGTGCAAACGCGCCATTGTCCATTTTAGCCAATCACAGACCGCTAAAATCGGCATATTCAAGATGGCCGCAGATGATCGTGACTGTGATTTCGTTGTGAAACTGTGTCTGACTATTTTGTGTTTTAAAATTGCATTTCGTGATAAAACGTGTAAAAAATGGAAGAAAATGTAGTAGAAGTGACTCCAGAATGCGCTCGCAAAAAGAAAAGAGCACCAGAGACGTGGAAACGGGCTAGAGCAAAGTTTGAAAGGTAAGCATTTTTTCCTTACAATGGCGTGTGTTTGTACAATCAGCACGTAAAGTGAATCTTATTTTTGGATCGGTTATGCACGATTTTTCTTAAATATTCCAAGTTTTTTTTTATTGGTTACTACCTGAGCCCATGACTCCATAAGAGTGTAAATCAGATAAAAATAATCCTTGTTTCTGTAATAAATAGGTACCTACCTAATTATTGTTTCTAGGAATCCAGCGCTAAGCGGCAAAAAAGAATTTTTATCATTTTTATTCAGCCCATCTGTCTATCCGTGGATCTTTTATGACCCCATCGTGTGGGTATTTATTGAATAGGTCTCATAAAAGGCAGGTTATTTCAGACTACTTATGTTTACAGGTACTCTGCAAGAATGCCACCAGGTTTGCCACGCTGTAATCATGATGCGGAAAATAAACAGTTTAAATGTTGTAAATTGACGATGCTCGATGTACAAAATTTCCATGAAGAATTTTATAGGACAAAAAATAAAAAGGACCAAGATGCATTTTTATTGAAGCACTGCAGTGTGTCAATGGTGAAAAGACGCCGGCCAAGAGTAGGTCAGCGCCAGCCAACACGAAATATAACAAAATTATTTGTTCGGAAGAGAAATTCAGTGAAGTTATTACGAGTTTGCCAAAAAACTTTCATAACTATTTTGGGGATTACCGAGCACAGAATAAGAAAAGTATCTCGAACATTTGCCAGCACAGGAACCGTAGTTCAAGAAAAAAGGGGTGGAGATCATACATCGGCCAAAAATGTGCATAAATTAAGAGAAGTCAAAAGATTTATAGAATCCTTTCAGTGCTTGGAGTCACATTATTGCAGATCTACCATTATGAGAAAATATTTGCCATCTACTCTAAACATTCGGAAAATGTGGAGAATGTATAATCAGAGCAAAGAACTCCAAGTACGTGAATGTTATTTTAGATCAATCTTCAACACATGCTACAATCTGGGATTTGGAAGCCCTCGTACAGACACTTGTTCTAAGTGCAATGAGCTGCTTGAACGCATAAAAAAGTCAACAGATCCAACTGAAAAAGTAAAATTAATGACAGAGAAAAGGGTACACATGCTGAAGGCCAGAGCATTTTATCGACTGCTAAAAGAAAAAAGGGACGATTTAGTTGTGCTTTCTTTTGATTGCCAGAAAAATCAGGTTTTGCCTAAAATATCTGATCAGGCAGCATATTACAGTCGCCAATTATATATATATAATTTTGGAGTCGTAAAGTCGGTGCCAGAAAATACCCTGAACAGGGACAACGTAACGCTGTATACCTGGACTGAAGATGAATATCGTAAAGGCGCAAATGAAATAGCGTCAGCCGTCTATAACACGCTTCAAAATACAATGCTCAATGAAAATGTCAAAACTGTTCGACTGGTGGCGGATGGATGCGGCGCCCAGAACAAAAACAGTATTATGGTCGGTATGTGCTCCAAATGGTTAACTCAGGCACCGCACCATATTAAAACAGTCGAACTAGTTTTCCCCATTCCCGGTCACTCGTTTATTCCACCTGATCGGGTTTTCGGTCTTGTTGAGAAGGAAATAAAACGTATGGAGACCATTTTAAAACCTGCGGAATACATAGAAATCTTTAATAAATATGGGACTGTTGAGTTACTGAACAATGTTAAGGATTGGAAAACTGCTCTCGGAAATATAATTCGTCCACCGGGAAACTGGCACTTCCAATTTAACCAATGCAAAAGATTTTTCTTAAAACGAAACAGAAGCAATGATGTTTATGTAAGAGGGGAGCCTAACTATAACGCTGATGTCGGAAGTTACAAGTCAGTTTTAAAGAGAGGAAAAACATTTATTGACCTGAATCCGGATTTGGTAGAAAAAGACAAAGTTGCAGTAAAGAGAGATAAAATAAAAGATGTTGACGCTCTACTAAAAAAACACTTTGGCGATAATTGGAATTCTAGGGATGATTTAAACTTCTACAAGAAGGTAATGCTACGAGCAGATAACGAAACTGAAGATTGTGAAGATGAAGATGTCTGTGAAGTTGCAGTGCCTGATACGGACTTAAGAATTTAATTACCAACATAATTGAACTCAATCAATCAATTTACTTACGGACTTACGAATTCAATTGCGTAATAAAACTTAATTTGTTACTGTATTGCTGGTTTTTATAAAATAAATGTCTTTATTGAATAAAAAAAAATACAAGAATCTGCCTTGTTTCGTTGACTGTACTTTATCTACTAATAATACGCTTAGAAGCAAATGCACTACTGTCCTTTCCCTTAGCTGCAAATTCGCCACTGTCCAATGTCAGTTAGACGCAGATCCACCACTGTCCAATGTGAGATGCAAAGTCACCACTGTCATGTCTGTTTATTAGGTTTTTATCGAATTTATATTATTTTAGAATAGAATGCATATTGATTTCTATTTAAAATATCTTCCCAAACATTAAAAACATGCATTGCTATAGACAATCGAATATAATGTTGCTTTGCTAAAGTTTCTTCGAATGACCTAAATACAATTTATGGACAATGGCGCATTTGCTTTTAGCCCCCTCAACTGTCCATTGAAGAATCAGCCCTAAGCAAAACTATTGTTAGAGATAATAATATTTTCCTGTAGCTGTTATCACGGATATTGTTTTATTTGTACGAAGGAATTACAAATACTTACTGCAGTATAATATAAAATTATAGTGAATCGTTAATTTATAATTTTCTAAAATCGTAACCTACCCTCAATTTCTATAACTTAATTTCAATCTTCATTCATTCCTTTGTTACGAGATCGCTGTTGATCACTTACATTCTTCAACATGAAGCGTGGAAAAAGATTATCTGTTAGTTTGGAGGAGCAGAGGTGTGTTTTCCTTGAACATAGTGAACATTTTCATAATAATTTACCTAGTGTGCCACATTCGGGTAGTGATATTTACAAGACTATCAGCCGCAAGTTAAGTGCACAAATGTCACCTAAGGCTTTGTACCTTTCCCTTAAAAGAAATTGGAACTTTTTTTTAGTGCAATGAACAGTGAAAATAATACTGAACACGAACTATCTATTGCTACAAATAAAAACATTAGTTCCGAAGAAGATTCATCAATTCAGTATAACAGTAGCAGCATTAGTGAGAAGACAATTTCGGATAATAGTAGTGAGTGTGGTGAAAGTGTAATGTGCTTTGAAATAGAATTAAGTGAATGGGAAAAAATCAAACCACGGATTTATAATGATGTCAAAAACAAATCTGGACGTCGTGCTTTAAAAAAGAGATTACCGTCTGGAGAGTGGAGTGATTGTTTTAGAAAATATATTTGGCAAAAGACAACAAACAGATGCACATGGATTTTCAAAAACAATTACACTTGTGGTGATCGTGTGAAGATAAGCGGAAGATGTCGCGAATGCAATGGCAAAATTTTTATTAATACAAAAAATAATTATATTGATTCGGTTACAATAACGTGTGTTCTAGAAAACGTAGATTCAAAAATGGTCCACAAATCAAACAAAGTTAGAATAACGAATTCTACAAAGAAAAAACTTGCTTATAGCTTGAAAAATGAATATCCAGTAGTAGTACGAAACAAATTAATTAATAGTGCCCTTGGCGACGATGATACACAAGAACCACCTTTCATTCCTACACTTAAGTCTTTAAAATTTAAGAAGTCGGATTAGTACTTCCAGCTATTTTCACAAAATTGTGGTGGTGGCCTTGTGGATAATGAGTTTTACGCCACCATTTGATAATGTTATTCGAAACATTTCCCTCAACCTTTTCTTTGTGTATTATTGGACAAATTTACAGCGTACATTTTATGAAACTTTTTCACAAAAAGAACATATTTCATTGAGCCTAGACGCAACTGGATCAATCTTTAAGAAAATACGGCCACCAACCGATCCCAAGCGTTGTTACCAATCAAAGCATTTGTTCTTGTACGTTCTGATCCTTAAAATCAAAAACACGTCTATACCAATCGCACAAATGATTTCGGCTACTCAAACGCTAGATAACATATATATTTGGCTTAAAACATGGATACAATCTATGCCAAAACCTATGGAAATAACTACCGATGACTCGAGCGCTTTGATCGGCGCTTGTGTCAAAGCATTCACTACATTTGATACAACAAAAGCCTACATAAATCATTGTTTTGCACTTCTAGAGAAGCGAACCAATATTCGCCCAAATTGCATCATACGCCTGGATTCGTCACACTTTATAAAAACTTTGTACGGACTTAAGTGTTTTAAAAATGTCGACATGCGTGTGAAGAAATTTTACATAAAATATTTATTAAATCTGAAGTCTTGTAATAATTATGCGACGGCGAAAGAAATAATAACAAATCTTATTATAGTTGCAGTAAATAGGTTTGACAGATGTACAAAAAATGGTCAAATAACTAGATGTGAAATAGCAAAAGAAAAATTATTTCGCACTTGTGAAGAAGACGAAAAACTTGATGAGGTAATAGAATCAGAAGAAAATTCGAAATACGAAGAATCGATTGAAGAACATGAAGATTTGCTTCTTCAAAACCCCGTTATTGCAGAATTAGACCATATTATAAATAAAGAAAAATTGAACAGTGAGCTGTGTGATGAGACAATCTATGAAAATGTCTATTATTTCCCCACATTTATAGAAAGCTTTAAGAAACTTTTAAAAAGATTGCCTCTTTGGACAAATCTAATGCTGCCTGTTTTCAAAGAATCAAACATCAGTGCTGCTACTAGCAGTAACGTCGAAAGCTATTTTAAAAATATCAAACAGCTATTACTCAATTCAAGAAGTGGACTTTTGCGAGTGGATAGTTTTATTATGATCCACACTGAGTATTTATCTGGAGAACTGAAGGCAGCTCAGTGCTCTTATCCTGAGATTTTCCAGAAAACAAGAAGTCTGCAATCTGGCATTGATTCATCGGAACTAAAACATAAAATACAGAGCATTGATGATACTGACAAATCTTTCACAGATAATTCCATATTTATTGCAAAACCGAAGTGCGAGGAAAACTGGCGAAACAAAAACACTGACAATACGTCACAATCTTTAATAAAAAAAATCAAACCGAAAAGTAACAGAAACTATGTGCATTTGATGCCAAATGGAAACATTAGTAGAACAGGAAAAAAAGACATAATTTTACAAAATACTTGCGCATTTGATGCTGTCTTGCAAGCGTATGCTGTCCTTTATAAAGAGAATAAAGCTGTAGCTGAACATATCGACAGCATAAATTCGACTTTCTCTGCGTTGGTTAAAGCAGTATCTCTTAACGATTTGGATGTTGACGTATCACGATTAAGATTAGATATCCTTATAAAATTTTGTGATAAAATCTCTACTCACGGCAATATGAAAATTTTTGATTGTCAGTGTAATGTCACCAAGATTTTTGAGGCAATTCTGCATAACGAATACAGTAGTGCGAGATTTTCCAAAAAGTGCAATACGTGTGACAATAGAATAGAAAGATTGTTACCAATTTTGCCGTTGAATATTCTATTCTTGGCAGAGGGCCTTGCAGGTTTAGAATCATCAGCAAACTCTATGTTGAATGATGAATTTACTCAGTGTAGTACCGAACAATGTTCTGGCACAGTCACGATGACCTATGGTTTATCTGATCACATTGTAATATTTGAAGTAATCGATACAGTAACAATAGAGGATGTGCCTAAAACAATCGTTCTTAAAACAAATAGACGATACGACCTTGCGTCAATTATTGAGTTTGTACCTCCAACAATTGCAACAGGTCTGGGTCATTTTACAGCTTATTGTAAATCGGGATCAAACTGGTACTGTTATGATGATCTCAAAACGAAGGTACGCAAAACAAATTTAAGCAAACCATTTCAATCAAACGTGTTACTTTATGTGAAAATTTAATTTGTTTACCAATGCAAATGTTATTTTGATTGACCATTAAGACTTAATTTAAAGAGCTATTGAAATACACAGTTTATATTCAATTTGTTTTATTTTTTTTGTTTAAAATATAATTGACAATGTGCTCCAAGTTGGTACCCATGTAATTCATAAAACAGCATCGAAATTGGTCCAATATTTTTCGAGAAAACTATTCAAAATTTATTCAAATTTTACTTTGGGTTGCTGGGGAGATGCTCTACAGCAAGCCTTAATTCAGTTGCCTTTTTTTTTTTTTTTTTTTTTTTTTTTTTTTTTTTTTTTTTTTTTTTTTTTTTTTTTTTTTTTTTTTGAGGATGGGAAATCATCAAATGACTCCTCCCGCTCTGGGTGGAGCAGGAGGGAGTGTCAGACTCTTACTGACTAAAACCCACCCGTGTTCCTTCCTTAGCCCTTTATGTTCCAGGGCAGCGGTAACCCTTTCGGACAATCCCGCTACCCTAATTCAGTTGCCTGTGCCTGGTAACCTATTAAACTACTTATTTTTTTAAGTATGTACTAATTCAGTACACATTACGTACAATTGTTATGTGCATTTATAAACAGCAAAATGGTAATCGAGATTTAAAATGAAGGTTTCAGTAGCCATATGTAACACATCCCGTGGTAAAAATAAGAGTACAATTTTTATCAACCACTTGTTTACCTAATAAGTAAGTGTCTACGTAAAATTTACTCAAATATTACTTGGGGTTGCTGGGGAGATACTCTACAGCAAGCCATAATTCAGTTGCATGTACCTGTTAACCAGTTAAGGTACTTATTTTTTTAAATATGTACTAATTCGGTACATATTGCGTACAATTGATGTATGAATTTATAAACAGCAAAATAGATGATGGGGTGTCTGGGGAGCATGACGTCAAGCACTTGGTGTATCGTGAGGAACACGAAACTCACGACGCGTTAATAATAACTTATCAGCTGATTGAAAAGCACGTGGGTCAACGGCCGCGCGGCTGATCGGCGCCCGGATTGCGCTTGCGCCGAGCGCGTAGGTATCAGGAGGTATTACTATTGGTCCATGGTCACTTTCGAGTTTTGTTTTTCAGTGGTTAATCTGCTATTTTTTGGTTCTAATATTTTATTTGTTTATGAAACGATTGTATTACCAAGACAAAACCATTTCGCTGCGGGAAAACCACCATTAAAATTTCACGGTGTTTACAAGCCTGGATCTAAGCAGGAGCCGCTTTTTATAGTTTCATTTTTTTAAATCGTGACATGTATACGACAAGTACGAGTTTAGCCAGTGACACAGGGATCAATACTCAACGCCCCAATCAAAATTAGTTTTCAAAGTATTCTTTTTAACACTGTTAACCCTAGAACCGTACCCTGGGGTACAAATGAAAAAAATAAAATAAAATTGTCTATAAAATTTTCACTCTTTGATGGTTTGTTTTGCGCGTCCGTGTATTTACGCGGGGTGAGGGTATGCGCAGATACTTCAGTCGAACGGCGGTCCTGCTAGTAAGTGGACGTGACACGCTGCTTGTGGGGTACACAAGCACCCCAGGGTACTTTCAACGTAAGTATTTAATGATTGTTATTTTTTTGTTACATCGTGTTTTCATACTATGTCAGTAGGTAATACAAACAGCATAAAAACGATTTTTGATTCTAGGACATCTTTATATAAACAATTAACTTGCTAAAAATTTAGGTTTTTGCAGTGTAGGTTTTTTTACTGATAGATATAAGATAGTGTGCCTCTCAGTATTTGTATTTAGGTTTGTACTATTTGTTGTTTTTTTCAGATGACGTCACGATGCAATTGGAAGGAGAGTGAAATAGAAAATGTTCTGTTGGAGGCGGAAGATGAAGATCTTTTCCGAGGAGTTAGAAGATGAAAGAGATGAAATTATTCAAGACTTTCGCTTGACAGAGGATATTAGACCAGCTGATAGTCCCGATGCTTTAGAACCAGAATCACCTCAAGATTCAGATGAAGAACTTGAAGAATCTTTGCAACTGGATTTTAATAAACCACCAGTTACTGTCCTCAGTGTTCAAGATGTTTTACGTGGAAGAGGCACAAAAATAAACAGAAAAATTGCGAAAAGTTCGTGTGGCATGGATCTCATCCTCGTTCATCACGCACACCAAGGAGGAACATCATATTCCATCCTCCGGGTAACAAAGGTTCTGCTAGATTGATTACTACTGCAGTAGATATACATGGCAATTGTTTTTCACGGATGACGTTTTGGAGAACATCATGACTAGCACAAACCAAGAGATTTCAGAGCAAACAGGCCAACTCTCACTGAAGATGATGATTTTGTTCCATCGAGCATACGACCTTCATTTGTTCGAGATACGTCAAAAACAGAGTTGAAAGCCCTTTTTGGACTGTACTACTTGGCTGGTGTACTGAGAATAAATCACCTGACTGAAAGAAATCTTCGACCAAAATACAGGTATAAGTTATTTCCGGTCTACTATGAGTGAAAAAAGATTTGAATTTTTAACTAATTGTCTTCGTTTCGACGATCGTTCGACAAGAGCTGAGAGCAGACTGGTGAATAAATTGACGCCCATAAAAGAACTCTTTGATCATGTAATTGAGACTTCAAAAACCCTGTATTCTCCTTCTGACTGCACTACAATAGATGAGCAGTTGCTTGGTTTTAGGGGAAGGTGTCCATTTCGGATGTACATCCCTTCAAAGCCAGATAAATATGGAATCAAACTACTGATGTTTTGTAATTCTAAGTCATACTACAAGATAAATAGTATAATATACACAGAAGATTCTAATCCCAGAGGAATACCCGTCAACTTCTATTCACAATACCAACAGGAATATAACATACGATAATTGGTTTACCTCTATACCTACCACTCAGGAACTGCTGTCAAAAACTGTAACTACAGTTGGAACACTGAAGAAGAATAAAACAGAAATACCGAATCTTTTTACTAATACGAAAGACCGTGACGTGAATACATCAATGTTTGCTTTTTATGATGAACTTACTCTACTTTCATATGTGCCTCCAAAACTTAGCAAAGGAAAAAAGAAAATCGTCCTTATGCTTTCCACCATACACTACGAAGCAGACAAAGACAAAGCTGTTAATTTGCCAGATATAATATCATTTTATAATAAAACGAAAGGTGGAGTTGATACGTTCGACCAGCTTTGTCATACGTATAGTGTGTCACACAAACCTCGCCGCTGGAGAATATGTGTATTCTATGGAATATTAAACATTGTGGGGATCAATTCCATGATATTGCTCAATTCATCAAATGCCACTAATAAGCAAGTGTTCAAGAATAGGCGCACTTTTCTGAAGACACTCGCATTTGATCTCATCAAACCTCACCTGGAAGACAGATTTCAGTATCGTACTTTACCAACATCCCTTCAAATAAGTATTGGGGATATATAAGGGAAAAAGCGATCATTAGCTGCGGTAACTAATGAAAATTCAAAATCTGGCAGATTTTCTTTCTGTCCAAGGTCCAAGGACCGTAAATCACGTACACAATGTGCCACGTGCAAAACTTTCATTTGTAATGAGCACCAATACAAAATTTGCCAAAATTGTTTAAGTTCCTAATTTAATGTGCCTTAATTGTGTTCATTGAGACCAAAATTAATGCAAGGCAGCATATGTACGTTGATTTTTAATAAAACTTTATTACCCTTTGAAAAATGTGTCTTTTTTATTTGGGGTGAGCTTGTACCCCAGGGTACCGTTAATGAATAAGGGCAGGAGGGTGATGATGATGACTGTTCCACGACCTAATAACAAAATTTTAAAATCTTTTTCCAATATTGAAACCATCAGATCTAATAGCTACGACAAGAATGTTTGACAGCCACTTCTAATAATTATATTGCTTTTAAATTTAAGACATTTTATGGCCACAATATTTTGCTTTATTTCTCTTTATTTCTAACAAATAAAGAGAAAAAAAAAATAAAGAAAAAAAATATATTTTGCTACCTAATGATTAAGTAAGTACAACGCTAAAGATGCATATCTGTTTTTTTTTCAATATAATATAGAATAAGCAAGACCTCAAGCTTTTTTGTATCAACAACCAGTCTAAATGGCAAAATAACACACGAGTGATTAATTTTCCTTCCAGAATTCCGAACTTGAAGAAGGCTGCAACAATCAAAAAACAATGGTTCGAACCCAAGCAAGCTCTTTGTGTAAACTATTTCATCACCACTGCTCTGAAAACGGTGAAGGAAAACGGCATGTCCTAGAACCAAAAATTCGAAGAAGTGTGACCTCCGCCAGCCCGCACTGGGCCAGCATGGTGGATCCACTCCCTCTCACAGGGAGGAGGCATGTGTCCCAGCAGTGGGAACATTATAAGGCTGATTATAATATGTTCCCACACAGGCCAATATGGAGTAGACTACTATTAACCAATTTGACAATTTGATTGAGATTTCATGTTGGATCATCTTGCTGCCAATGCTGCCATTCATTTAGCAGGCTCATGATGTCATGACAAGCACTATCAGCGTCTATTCTTCTCATACTATTAAGTCTTTCTGTCACATGCTTCCCGAAGAACCAGTAGTTTTGGTATGGCAACATGTCAGCGACCAAAGGGTTCATAGCTAGCAATAGATCATCTATGACCTCTTTGCACTTGGTTTTTTTATTGGATTTTGGTGATGGTTCGGCTTTACGACGGGGCCTGTCAGTACGCCGACTCCGTTGACGGATGTTTAATTCAAAATCATTTTCAAGTTCTGATTGTTGTTCTTCTTTGACGTTCAAACTACTTGATAGCTCTTTGTAGTCATCAGGGACTGGTTCATAGTTCTGAAATGAAAAAAAATAAACGAAATTTTTATTTTTATTTTATTTTATTTATTTGGCTCACCAACAATTGAGTACACTCATACAATTATGGGTTACATACAATCAAATTCTGGTCTAGTGTATCAATCCCTTACAGGTAAGCACATCATGCATTAAGGGGGGTATTTAAATACACAAAGAACAATCAGGCTCCTCAAGTCAAATTCAAAACTAAAAATTGAAATAAAACATTAAAAATCATAGGCAGAAACAAAATTGAGAAATAAATAAAATTAAAATCGAATTAAAATCATAATAAAATTAATTAAATTCAAAATAATTAAAACATAACAAAATTAAAATCCAACAGAAACATAATCAAAATGAATTATACAGAATCATAATTAAAAACAAAAAAAATAAATAAATAACCGAAAAACATAACCGAACTGAATTTGTACGGATAACATAACCAAATTGAATTAAAATCACAATCGAGATTAAAATTAGACAGAAACATAATCAAAGATCAAATCAAACATAATCAAAATCATAAACAAGATTGAAATACGAATTAAAAATAAAAACCAACATGTCACCAAAAAGAATTCACAGAAAGATTTCACATGTCCATAATACTTCTTCTGAACCTACTAAGTGAGTCAGAGTGCACGTCGACCAGACTACTGCAGTTATTTAATAATTTGCACAGACGGGGTACAGGAGAGTTAGCACCTAGAACGGTTCTGCGCAAGGGAGGACGTAATGGGGTTACAGGAGTTCGTGGGTTTTTTGTAGGCACACGGAGTTTAAACATGCTCAACAATTGCGGGCAGTCTATTTTATATCGCAGCACTTTAAATAAAAATGTTGCATCTAGTAAATCTCTTCTTTTTTGTAGGGATATCATCTTAAAATGCAGGAGTCTCTCTTTGTACGATCGTTTCTTTTTAGCTATCCCAGAAGAGTAAGCCAAGTGCCACAGAAAACGTTTTTGAACCCTTTCTAATCTAAGTGTGTGGGTGGCATAATGAGGCCTCCATACAGTGCTGCAATACTCCAATGTGCTACGGACCAAGCAATTGTAAAGTAAGATTTTAGTCCTGAAGCGACGAAAGCAGGTAACATTCCTTATTACAAATCCGAGCATTCTAGAGGCTTTTTTAACTACGTTTTCAATGTGGGGTATAAATGTTAACTGCCTATCGAATAAAACCCCCAAATCCCTCATCTGCTCCACTTCCTGCACTGGTGTGCTACATATATAATATGTAGATTGTGTTAAATTAATTTTTCTCGTAAATTTGACATGGTAGCACTTGTTGATATTTAGACTCATACCATTATCATCGCACCACTTTACTAACGTATCAATATCTCTCTGCAGCAACTCAACATCAAGATCTGATTCAATAACTCTGCAAAATTTTAAATCGTCAGCATACATGAAACACTCAGAGAATTTTAGTTCATTTGCGAGATCATTAACAAACAAGTTGAACATGTCTGGACCAACATGTGATCCCTGGGGGACACCAGATGTAACCTTGTAGGAGCCCGATCGGTAGCCATTGAGGGCAACAAAGAAGGTTCGACCATCAAGATATGAATTAAACCAGTCAAGGAGGGAGCCAGTGATGCCGTAAGCGTTTAATTTATACAAAAGTATATTGTGCGGAACACGATCAAAGGCCCTACTAAAATCGGTGTATATCACGTCCACTTGTTTGCCCGAGTCAATGGCACCAACCAGTGTCTCCTTGAAAGTCACTAGGTTCGTACATGTAGATCTGGAACTTACAAAGCCATGTTGAGAGTTACTGAGGTAAAGTTTCAAATGAGACTGAATATAGGGACAAATCATGGATTCGAAGACTTTGGCGAAGGTAGATAATATTGAGATAGGTCTATAGTTACCTACATAATCACGATCGCTGCTTTTATGAATTGGTACCACCTGGGCTACCTTCCAAAAATTTGGGAAAATGCCTGTGGCAAGTGATCTATTGAATATTTGTAACAAGGGACCCACCAGAGACGAAGCACACATGGAAACAAAATAAGGGGGGATTCCGTCGGGTCCAGCGCCTTTTCGACGATCCAGAGTTTTCAATTTGTTGAGCAAGGTTTCAAAGTCAATTATAGGTGCTGTCAAAGGTAAACTGGAAGCTAACATGTTCTGCATGTATTCTGATGGAGATGAATGATTAGTCACATTTTGTTGACTGTACATGGCAGAAAAATGAGCAGCAAACATTTCTGAAATACTGACACCATCTGATGATGATATAATGCCGTCAGTCATTGTTAAGGGATAAGAACTAGTTCCACCTCGCTTGTCCTTAATGTAAGCCCAAAATCGTTTTGGATCCTTGCTTATTACAGTCTCCAGATCACTGACATATTTATTGTAACAAGAGGCAGCCATAACAGAGCACCGTTTACTCAGCAGTTTCAATTCGAGCTCATCCATCGGGTTTTTATATATTCTAAATCGCTGGCGTACCTTTTCCTTTTCTCTTAAAGTTCTTATTAAATTTTTATCGAACCAAGGAGGGTGCGTCTTATGTTTACGTACGGCAGGGGGAATTTGCATTGCTATAATATTGTTAATTTTTTCGTAGAACATACTGAGCATATCATTCACATCGTGCGTGCCACCAAATAAAAGGTTCCAGTCGATCTCACTCAAGCTTTTACAAATTATGTCGTAATTTAATTTGTAAAAATTTACTCTTTTGTTACTGTTATAAGGAAGTCTTGTGTCATTATTTGACTTCAAATTAATTTCGATAGGGGGATGGAAAGGGTCAATTATACTTAAGGGATTTGGAGCAGAACAAACGGAACCGAAAGCTAAGTTAGTCAACACAAGGTCAAGTATGCGTCCCGACTTATTTGTTATATTGTTGAGTTGAATTAACTTGTTTATATGACTAAAATCAGTTAGCAAATGACCAATACCCGGTGCCATATAGCCACTATCCGACTCACTTACCAAGTTCCAATTAATATTTCCTAAGTTAAAGTCACCAACTATACACATCTTCGAACCTGACTGTTCTAGTATGGTATTACAGGAGTCCAAGAAGTGTTCTAAGGCTGAACGAAGTACAGGTGGAGGCAAATAAACTGCGCACAGAGCCAGTTGACGAATAGACCTTGTAATTGAGACGTCTACGGTTACCCACAAATCCTCACAGTTGCTTTCCCATTGAAACATGCGTTTTGAACTTAAACCCCTTAATACGGCTATCAGAACACCCCCTCCATCTTTTTTTCTGTTACACCTATCTCGCCTGTAGACTACATATCTATTATCAAATAGCTCTGAACTCATCACAGAATCATTTAGCCATGTCTCTGTTAATATTATTATATCATAGTTTTCACAACAAACTTGACGATAAAAATTGTGACATTTGGTGCGTAAGCCTCGAGTGTTTTGGTAATATATCTTTAAGTCCGAGAATGATAACAAATTATATTTACTGTTACATTGACTAAAGCAAAAATTAAAATTAAACCAGCTTATCTAATGTATCCTTATTCCTAATCAGAATGTGTTCCGATTCCTGTGCCTTCCGCATGAATATACGACCACCCCGTACCCAGACAAATTGATACCCAATTTCCTTGGCTTTGATCCTAGCGGCCGCATGGAGTGCCTTGTTAGTGGTAGACAGATGTTCTGTTATATAGATTGGGGATTTAGGCCCGGTGTATCCCAAGTGGGTCGTATTTAATTTGTTATCTGGATTCGACTTGTTGAATTTTATCGTAGCTGCGAGAAATTGGTCACGACTGCGGGGGGAGGCAAGTTGTACTACAATGGCACGCGGGCGAGTATTGCTGGCATTTTGTTTTGCGACTCTTGTACAATGCTTAATATCGTAGTCTAGAATGCCGCTCCCTACAACTTTTGATAATTGTGATACAATATCTATCAAGTTTTCTTGCTTCTTCTCTGGCAGGCACTGAATTTCCACATTGTTTGCACGGGTTTGCTGTTCCAATTGGTTTATACGTGAAGATAAATCACTCATACACACCCTCATCTCTGAGTTTTCCCTTCGCAACTCCTTCATATTTTCCTCAGACGCTGTACACTTTTTTAGGAGATCTTCGTATTGTAAGTTCATAAATGTCATTGACTTTTCCATACTCTCCATTTGATCTCTAATTGGTTGCAACTGTTGGTTCAGGGTAAGTTTCATGTTATCTATGAACTTGGTAAGCATCTCAGTTTGCGCCTTTTTAACTGATTCCTGAATAAGTTGACGAATGTCGTCAGGTGCTAAGACAACTTCAACAGGCGCTTGAGGTGGAGACCCAACGGCTTGCCTCTTATTGCCTCTGGTAGTTGAGATGTTACGCAAAGGAGTATTATCAGACTTGGCAGGCTTCGGTCCTGGATTAAGGCATTCAGGACAGTGCCACTCAGCAGGTGCCTTATAATCATCAGGCAACGAAAGACATGTATAATGATATGCCTTAAGACATTTAACGCATTTCGCATGCTTTCCATTATCAGCCGTTTGGTCACAACATCCCCATAACAGTCCAGAACCCAGCGACTCAACAGAATGATCCATTATATTATGATGACTTTTCGTTGTAAAGTAAACAAAAGATTGAGATTTAAATAACGTAAGGTATATTCTTAACTTTTTGTGGCGATCCGGTGCTCAGCATATGAAGAAGGTCGCGCGAAAAAGGACGTAAGCGCCGTGCGTAGCTCGTCGCTTACGCGTTTCGTTGAGTCACTTTTTAAATATTGTCCGAGGTAGTGGATTGTAACGTATTGCAAATGTTATTTACAAATTTTGTAGTATTAAAACACTTCACCAACTAAATTCACAATGCAATGGTCCACTGATAACTGTTACTTTGTATTTCCAATCACATATCGGAATAAAAGCGTTTTTATCAATTTATAACAATATAAATATAAACACGGAGCGAGTTGTAACGTGACACCCGCGGTAGGAGGATTATTAGTTAAATTAAGATTAGTTGATCTCATTATCACAATTTAAGAAATTAAATCTTTTTATAATGATGTTGTTCATTATTAATTACCTAATGTACAGACGCCAGCACATCAGGCTACCCGATACTGCAAAATTTTCCCGATCAACCTTGAACCTTAATGATTTAGCAATCAAGTTGAAAATCTATTAAAGAAATTTGTCAGATTGTAGTAGCTTGATGTGCTGGCGTCTGTACAATGTATATGCTGTTGGTGAACCGTTTTTAAATAAATAAAAATGAAAATCCATTCCAGTGGAAGGTCTAGGTAAATGTTACTTAATATTAAAGTACTAAAATATTTCATACTATAAAGCTCTCAGATTTGAGGTTGTGTATGCTAAATTAATAAAAAGAAAGAAAGAAATACATTTATTTAGCACTGTGTAAAAGACTCGCAATACTCCAGGTACATACATCAGATAAAAACAGATAATTAAAAAGTGTAAAGTCCAATGTAAGAAATTAGCAGGAATGTGTGCCTCACGGTTGCGCCAAAAAGGCCCAGTTCAGCAAAAATGTCAGACAACTAGTGTCTGACGCTCGTTTTCAACTGGACCTGATGTGTGAGGTGATGGATGTAAATCAGTTTTACAGATGCAAAAAATTCCATGTGGCATATAATGTTTTTGATGTGGGGGTGTTCAAGCATCCTGGTGTTAAAAATAGGTTAAATCAACTAGGACGAGGAAAATTTCCTTTCAAGTGTTCACAAGTGATTGGCTACCCAAAGAAGGAACGAATATCCTCAATTGTATCACATGAACAGGAAAAAAAAAATGACTAACGTAGACCTAAACCTTGCCCAGAAATTAAAACTGAATACTCAATATTTATTTACGACTAGCTTCTGCCCGCGGCTTCGCCCGCGTGGATGTCGGAAATTATTCCACGGGAACGTGCTAACAGGATAAAATGTACCTATGTGCTTCCCCAGAATGCCATCTATCTCGCGGGCCCTTTGTGGCTAATTACAATAGAAAACATATATGATATCTTTACCTAAGTACCTACCTAATTTAAAAAAAAAAACTCAATAACAGAAAATTAAATACCTACCTACCTAAATAAACCTATTTCTGATGATAACTAATCTAAACTCAATAAATAAGCAAAATCCCTAAAAACTAATATCTATACGAATGACTAATCCTACCTAACAGTATTATAAAATAACCTACGGTCACTACGTACACTATCAAATATACTACCTATACTTTAAAATTAAAATCTATACCTACGACTTATATAAAAATAAACCTAAATAACTCTAAAAACTAAAAGGAATAAAAATGAACTCCATTGCGGGTGACTTAACCTACGACAAACTTATTATTTGCGGTTGGTGTAGTAATCGGGTCTAGGGATCGAACCGCAAAATTAAGTTTGTTTTTTATTGTATATACTTTTCCGGGATAAAAAGTACCCAGTGTGGTGCCCAGGATATTAAAGAATAATTATACCAAGTTTCAACGTAATCGAACCGGCAGTTTTTGCGTGATGCCTGAACAAACAGACAGACAGACAGACAGACAGACAGACAGACAGACAGACAGACAGACAGACAGACAGACAGACAGACAGACCGACAGACAGACAGACAAAAATTTTTTTAATCACATTTTTGGGTTCGGTGTCGGTCTAGTAACACCCCCTGCCATTTATTTTTTTGATATTTTCAATGTACAGAATTTTCACTTCTACAGATTTATTATAAGTATAGAATAGATATAGATTTTAAAAAGGATGAATGAAAGGCAATTGTATGCAGCTAAGATGAGAATGCTAAGAGGGATGTGTGGTGTTACACACATTAATAAAATAAGAAATGAGTACATAATAGAGGAAGTCTGAAAGTTGCACCGGTAACTGAAAAGTTGTATGGAAATCAATTGTCATGGTATGCGAATGTGTTACAGAGAAAATAGGGAAAATGTGACGAGAGTTTTGAGTATGTATAAGAGGGCTATAAGAGTATAAGAAGACCAAAGAAATGATGGATGGAATGTGTGAATGATGATATGATTAGAAAGGGAGTGACTACCGAGAGATGTCCAGCTATTTCAGGGACAAACAAGTAAATTTTTTTTTAATTGTTTTTTTGTTAGAAGTGCTATATATACTTTCATATGCATTTGGTAAAAAGCTGTTATTTTAACATCACAACACACTTCAATTTTATTTGCATAGTTTTAGATACTTAATAACATAAATTGTTTTAATTTATTTATAAATGTATTACATTTTTGTTCTTTTTTATTATTTCCGGTAACAATGTGAATGTGTGTGAATTCAATTTGGTGCGCTATTTTAATGGGAAAATGAATAAAATAGATAACAGTCTAGTTATCTATTTTATTCATTTTACTTCTTCAAATCAAATACGGTTTTGAAATTTTGTTGCAGCAGTCAACCAATTGATCTCTTTATAAACATGTTGATAATTCCAGTGGAAGCTACAAATGCTAGTTAAAATATAACTACTACAAAAACTTTCACACTACAAATCAGAATTGGAGTTGTGTTAAATTGATACTCTCGAGTTTGTTTCAGCCTTTCTTCTCAGAATAGTCAGATAGGAAATGCTGACCTCATCTAGTTTTTTTAAAATGATTGACATGTGTAAGTGTTTGTACAGACGCCAGCACATCAAGCTACTACAATCTGTCAAATTTCTTTAATAGATTTTCAACTTTATCTCTAAAGAATTACGGTTCAAGGTTGATTGGGAAAATTTGACAGTTTCGGGTAGCTTGACCTGCTGGCGTCTGTACAAACACTTACACATGTCAATCATTTTAAAAAAACTAGATGAGGTCAGCATTTCCTATCTGACTATTCTGAGAAGAAAGGCTGAAACAAACTCGAGAGTATCAATTTAACACATTCACATTTCTGTAGTGTAAGTACACTACAGAAATAAAATCATTTATTATTATCATTTAATAATAACAGCAGCAAATTAATCCCTATGGTAATTAAAGTTTATGCATGTGGTGATTTTCATTTTCCTTGTGTTTAAATAGAACCTATTTAACTTGGTCAAAACCACTAAAATGAGGAAACCAGTAAAAAGTTCCTTTGAATGCTGACAAGTAACAAATATCCCGAATTATATCACATGAACAGGAAAAAACCAGATTACCTAATACTTGCCATACAATGATGAACAGCTCGGGTCTCTTTTAAACTGGCATAATACATACAACCTTATAGAAACAACTCAGGTTTATTTTGTCAAACTGTTAAAAATTCTCGTGTGTCAGTCTTTTTCAGGAATTCCATGTGAATTTGATGATGATGCAAAGTTTTTGTGCAAACACAAAAACTATTACATGTCAATAATATTTTAAAAACTAGATGAGATGTTTCACACATAATCTTGGTCAGATCATGTGAAGACCATGTAGATTGGTGTTTGAAATGGTCTTTTGAGGAAAGAACCACATAGGGTGTGTGGTCCTGTCCAGTCAGTGCACTCCCTTTGTCAGTATATTTACCTCATAATCTTCTTTCTTGCAAACATCTTTTAAGAACTGCAAAGGCTTCCAGAGTGGCCAGCAGGGCACATAAATATCAGCCGGAGTCTTTGCTTTAAGCTTGGACCGTTCAACTCTCCGATGATTGTGGTTGAACGTACTCCTGATGTTAACCCAACGATCTCTGACGGAGCGAGCTGGAATGAAAAAAAGATTAGCATTATTACCTTGCTTGTTTTTAGTACATATTCCTCCCCTATATTAGGTTTTAGTCAACAGTAAGTATCAGTGACGAGTGGGAGCAGTAGTACCCCAATAGTATTGACCCGATTTATGACTTGTAGGTTGTGAGTTTGAACCCAGGCGCCTGGCTGGGTCCGAACTACTAGTAAAGGCCTACTTTACTTTGAGTGTTCATTTTCATCACCACTGCTCTAAAAACAGTGAAGGAAAACATCGTGAGGAAATCGGCATGTCTTTAAACAAAATATTCTAAGACATATGACATCCACCAATCACCACTGGGTCCGCGTGGTGGTGGATCATCGCCCACTCCCTCTCACTGAAAAGAGGACCGTGTCCCAGCAGAAAGAACATTATAAGCTGATTATGTTAAGTATCAGTGAATTCCTTAGTCTAAGTTACAAGTATATACTCCTGAGATACAAGTATCTTTTTACTTAGTTCTGGAGCCAGCCTGTGTTTCTCTTTGTACAATAAACTTTGGCTATCTCGGTACCTTGGGGTCATGGACCTTTGAAAGGCAAATCCAACTCACAGAGGCCCCTTAGACAATTTTAAGTGATCCGACAAGTATCCCTGTATGCACTATGCAAGGACATCCCCAGGTTAGTTCAGGGCCTTGTTTAATAAACATTAAAATCCGACAATTTTGTAAATAAGTGACATATTTGTAAAGTTGACAAAAGTTAAAACCAAATACTAAATATTAAAAAATTCTAAGATATTTGAAATCTACCCTAAATTTAAGAATCTTCAACAAAAACTTAAATTTTATGTAATTTGTAACATACAATTACAAATTTGTAGATACAATATTGTCATCGAAATTAACAGGCGTATTCTGCATATGTAAACGTTTATTAAACAGCATTTATAATGGTCATATTTGTAATGTTCACTCGAAAAGTTCTTACATAATATTGTAAGGTTTATTAAATAGGTAAATAGGTTGTTAGGTTTATGCAGAACAAGGAAACAAAACATATTGGGCTATGGATGGGTGGGTTACCTAGAACTATGGAAGGACTACGTCCCCTGCCTGATTAAGTACAATAAACTTATAATTTATTAATTAATAATAATATACTGAAAATATCTATTGGCACCAACCAAGTCAGTCATCGAGTACCACCAAACAGGAAGGAAAACTAATTAAACTTCTATATATAGGAAAACACTGTAATGTGTTGATTTAAGTTCTATGAACCTTCATGTTGTTGGTCAGATAGGCAGTCGCTCCATGTAAAATACTGGTATTCAGCTGCATCTGGTTAGACTGGAAGCCGACCCCAACATAGTTGGGAAAAGGCTAGGCTGATGATGATGATGAACCTTCATGTTGTTAATCAACGTTTTGTACATTATGTATAGAAATTGTACCAGCGGACGCGGACAAAGCAAAATTCGAGGAACCGGTTAAAGTCAATATTGTCTTATTGGCCAAGTACAAGGGTCAAATAATAATTACCTACGCAGGATCAAAATATTACTTAACTACTTACCAGTAAACCCTCGGCCCAGTCTCGCCGCAAATTCAGCGTAAGCCTTATACTTTTGTTGAATTTGGTGATTCGTATTTCCGGCAGGCCGCCATATGTAATCTCTCTGGCGAACGTATGCAACTAAATCTAGTTCTAGCTTTCGAGTCCAGTAACATGGTTTACGAGGCATTGAAAATACTTGTTAGTAGTACACAGAATTTTATAATAAAAACGCAATATTGAATTAGGTAATTATCTTAGCACTTCGCAAATTGACGATCGACGCGGAGTCGCGGACTCGCAGTGACAATGACATTGACATTAACAGCGCAGCGGCGGACGAGCCGTCCCGTCAGACGGGCTCGTCGTGAGCAGGGAGAATCAAATGAGACTCAAAAAGATATCGATACAACGACATTTATGGCGATTTCTATTATTTCGACACGTGTATATAGATGTAAAATATTAAGTATCAAAGATGTAGTAAGTATTTGTGTATTCGTAAGTCTGTTTATTTGTACAGATTCTTTCATTGATTGAGAGATTTTTAATTTTATATTTTATATTTTAATTTGTTTTTTTTTACATTGTTCTCACATATAGAAGCAATAAGAATAATGTAACCAGGATTTTGTAAAAATGTCTTGATTTAAAAGAGTGTCCATGGAGTTTCTTGCCCGTTCTTCTCCATAGAGATCTACGCTTTGGAATGGGCATCTAGCTTCAACTTTCTGACTAACTGACCGACTATTTAATTTTGACAATTCAAAAGTGCCTGTAAATGGTTTAATTGAAATAAATGATTTGAGTTTTGAGTTTGAGTTTGAGTTTATTGTAATAATTATTCTAGGCTGTAGTGTAGTGTTATTTAAGTTCATGTAACTGTCTTAAAGTCACATACAAATGTCTTTTACTAATTTATGATTCTAAATTACTGCTGCTTGATTATCAGAAATATTGACCCTAAAATCTGATTTTTGATTTGCTAGACTAAAATTATAGCTGTGATCGAGCTTTTTTTGTCAACATGACATTATACAGTTTATATTATCTGTCATTTTGGTCTAGCAAATCAAAAATCAGATTAGTGTATTTTCATATGAATAGAAACCAAACAATAGAATTTCAGTAATTCGTACTTTATGAAATTCTATTTAGGAAATTTCACCGATATATCGATGTTTTCGTTTTAATATCTAAATCGATTTCACGATAATTTTAAAATACCGTCGATATGACATTTATCGATACTTTTTGGCACTTCTTGCGTCTCTAAATTGACGAATGAACGACATGACGGAAGACGAAAATGACAGAATCGTTCATTGATCAACGTCGGGAAGACTGGAATAACCATTGACAACCACGACGAAAGAAAGATACAAAATTGCTGGATTGAACTAATATAGGCTGATATTATAATTCGCATGCTTAATGGAATACTGAGTTAACTCAAAAAAGACGATTTTTGGGAAATCGCAAAAGAAGATCTTGCTATGCGGACTTATCCTACTTGTTGATGCATAAAAATAAAACTGATTTATATTAATCATGAATGCTTGTATTTTGAACGTCTATGATGATTACCTATTGATGAGATCTGAGTAAAAAAAAAAAAACGGAAATCACATCTGACCTATCTAGGCTATCTAATAATGGGTCAGTGTTCCATTAGGCATGCGATATATTAGCATAAACAAAATGTTTTTGTGGTGTTTTTTAAGTGTTGCCACATCGCTCTCACTATTAATTTTGGCTAACATAAACAGAAAAAGTTTCCAAGCTAGTAAAACCTTAGTAAAATTATTAAAACATTATTATTTTGGATATTATACTCACAAAGACTAATATATATAATAACAATTACTAACTAATATAACGAGACATCTTTGGAGTTGTTTACTTAGGCTCCGAAAAGTTAGATACCGAGTCCCGTAAATTGTGGACTCTAGAGTCTGTGGCGCTTGTCGCCTCCAATGTGATTTTTAATTTCTTTATTGTATATTGAAAGAAATAATCTGTACATATAATGAAAATATTTTTATCACAAAAGGACGTTTCATCGAAGGCACTACTCGACCCGAGCCGGCGGACCACCGCAATATACAACGTAATGTTATGTCATTGCCATCTATCGAGAAATAGACACACTACTGATGTTTGTAGTACAGCTCTGAATCAAATAGTTCAGCATGAAGTGTACAGGTAGCACTTTAACGAATATAAAACACCGCTACAAATTGCACTAACATTATGGTAAAACAAAGTCAAAGGCTGCACTTTTTACGCAGTTAACTTGAAATACTGAAATTTTTTTGTAAGTAAAGTAAAGAGTTACCGAGGTACTTTACAGAATAAGAGGCTATGAGATAAGGATTATGAGCTCACAAAACTAAAAGCTTTTTAATGAAAAAAAAGCACTACCTACAACGTTGAAAATTACTTGCGCAACGATTATTTACAGCGATTTTTTTATCTATCCCACACTTTTACGGTCATCACTTACGAGGTTAACCGTCCGCTAGGTTAACCGTTTTTTGACAGATCGAACTAGTGCAGAATTATATTTTTTTTTTTTTGCCAAAACTGATACCTACACGTAAAATGTCTGAAAGAAGTCATAAATAAGATAATCCAATAAGATTAGGCAGTTTATAAATATATTTATTTGATTACGGATTATAAAGTTAATTTTTACGTAATCTGGAATAGTTAAGTTATAAGGCAGTTGTCAAAAAATAGTTAATCTAGTGAACTAAGTATACTTGTTATGTAAATAACAGTACAGTAATACAGGAAATTATAAATAACATCATCAACTTATCACTAACTGGATTAACTACGTATTTTTGAAAATGAATATTCATCTAATCTGAGTACGTAAATGAAAATCAAACCTCGCTAAACGCATAACCTCCTCCTTTTTTAATTCGGTTAAAGCTGGAAATTATCGGCTGTTCGGTAACAACGGTACATTTAGAAAGAAAGAAAGAAATAATAACGTTAATTTGGACACAGTTCCTGAAATACAAAATACAAATTTAAACTTACCTACTTAATGAAAAAATGAGTGACGAATGTTCAAAATTCTTTAGAAGCCAGCTTGTTTCGTCTTTATATTTTTAATTGTCAACGGATCATTTAATGAAAAATGAATAGGTATGTAATATTTACTTACAAAATTAAAAACAGGGATGTACTCGTAAGTTTATTTTCTTTTTTACTGACGAGGAAACGTCTTTATATTTTAAACAATCACCGTACCTTCTTCAGATTGTGATATCTAGCGATATACTAACTCTGCTTAACCCCCATCAGGATGCAAACACGTGATGTTTTTGCATTGCCATAAAATTCAGCATGATAACGCGTGTTGCCAGCATTAAAATTTGCATAGTTGTAAAGTGGCAGCGCCATGACATTAGAGCTTATCGAACGCGGCCGGATGGTTTATAACTTCCGTTTCCGTGCAAAATGGCGGCTTCACGTCTCTGTGGTATGGACACTGGATTTTTGGGGCATTAACTCTTTTTTGGAAAAACATTTTAAGCAGTAGGTTTTTACAAATTATGTTGCCGTCTTGTGGTATGATGTTGGCGTCGATGTGTTCATCTCACTTACGTAAGTCATAGAACAAAAAAGCAATGCAGTTCAACTTCTGCCCTGCTGTAAGAGCTGGTGGCAAGCCCCCAGGTGACATAAAACATTCCCGGCAGAATTTTAAGCACCAGTACCTAAGCTGGGAGATGCGCTAAGTTAGCCTACGAAATTCAAATTTTCTTACGTTTTTTGCAACTGTGTCAAATATTACTTTACAGAATTATAATCGTTAGAATAGCAATACAAGTCCTTGAGTTAGAATTGGCCTCAAATGTCATGATTTCATGAAATCTAAATATTTATTTATTGAAATATAATACAACTGTCTAAGTTTATATTAGCTTGAATGACTATCAAGCTAGATAAACTTAGACAGTTGTATTGATGATTTTTATGATTATAATTCAATAAATAAATATTTGTTATAGCGGAATTATATTTAGATCAACATAAAACCTGACTTTGACCTGCAAATTGCAAAAAACGTAACAAAACAAAACAAAACAAACGAAACAAAAAAAAAACGCAACAAAACAAAACAATTTGAATTTCGCGGGCTACCCTGGCGTTTTCGCCATAAACTATTTTTGGGCTGGGTGTGTCTTCGACTGTGTCGAATGACTGCTCATATTTTATGATGCGCCGGTAGAGGCGGCGACAAGTTCACTCGGGCTATTATTCACACGTCCAACGTTGGGACATGCTGTAGAGATGGGCAACTCGATATATCTTGAGGTATGTCAGGTAATTTGTATGAATGGGGGAATTAGTTAGCCTCTTATGGCTAAGTAATAACGATCAGGTTAAGCTACGCATGCCGCGGTTGGTCCGTAGATGGGTGATCATCTTCACATAACAAGACCCCTCCGTGCTTTGGAAAGCACGTTAAACCGTTGGTCCCGGCTGTCATTCGTAGATCTTTGACAGCCGTTACGGGTCGTGAGAAACCCGAAAGTCTGACAACCAGTTTTATCAAGGGGTATCGTATTCCCCAGTAACTTGATTGTGGAGCATAGGCAGTCACTCCATGTGAAATACTGGTATTCAGCTGCATCCGCCGGTTAGACTGGAAACCGACCCTAACATAGTTGGGAAAAGGCTAGGCAGTTGATGATATAAGGTAACTAACAAATGCTTGTTGTAATAACGGCCGGGCACAAATGTAGATAGCCGGCTTTTTGAAGTGAAAACTTCTTTAGCGGCGTTGTGCACTTTTTTTGTGATGGGTAAAAAATGTTAAACTCGCGTCAGGACACGTGACCTGATCGGAAATTCGTAAGACGGAACTCGCGTCAGGACACGTGACTTGATCGAAAATTCATAAGACGGAGGGAGAGTTTTTTGTGATGGGTAAAAAATGTTAAACTCGCGTCAGGACACGTGACCTGATCGAAAATTCGTAAGACGGAGGAAGAGTAGACCGCATTCCAAAATATCAAAAATGCACAACGTTAATATTCAAGTTTTCACTTCTGCCGGCACTCCCGGAGTGCAACCCGTTTTTTTTTTTGGTAATGGCATCTTGCAGTTCAACCTGTTAGGTTGTCGTCTGCTTAACCGGGCTTGCCTGTGGATGCCTCAATAAATTAAGGCCTCCAGCCAGGGATTAAAAAACTTAACAACTAAGCGACTAAGGGCACCCCTGTGGGGTACGGACCTCGGCTTAGGGCGTCGCTGGGAGAGGGCAGAAAGGGACAGGCTCGATCGGAGTACCTAGATAACCGGTGTCAGATGTCAATGTTATTCCATGGATGAAAGATATCTGAGCTTATGCATAAGCATAATCAGCCTATAATGTTCCCACTGCTCAGACACAGGCCTACAGTGCGATTCTGTAACCATCTCACCGTGAAAACTCAGGTGAAGTGAGCGTGGAGTGAGCTGTCATTCCAACTAATGCTGGGGATTGACACTATTGACAGCTCACTCTAAGCTCACTTCACCTAACTTTTCACGGTGAGATTTTTATAGAATCAATCGGCTGCTCTCTTCGAGAGGGAGTGGGCTATAATCCACCACGCGGGTCCAGTGCAGGTTGGTAGATGTCGCATGTCTTCGAATTTTTGGTACTAGGTCATGCCAATTTCCCCACGTTTTTTTTTTTTTAAATTGTTATTCACAAAACTGATATACAATCACAAATGCATTAAAACTTTCACGACACAATATTTCTGATTGAAATCTACTAGATATGAATCTAGCATGCATAATTTAAGTAAAACAATTAGTTTTGAGAGCAGTGGTGATGAAATTATTTACGACCTACAACTTGTAAGTCCTGGCTGTTACCACTGGGCCAGCATTGCTCTTATAATTTAAAACACATTATTAAGTTCAGTATTATTCGAATGTAATGTAAAGGAGGAGAACATTCAATTCTTTTGTAAAGGAAATTGAATAATCGTTTGTATGCGGCGCCTTGTTGTATTAACTGCGCGTAGAGGGGAGAAATATAGAATTGTTGCTATTATACTTTTGTCAGGCGCTTGGCTTCTCTCTCCATTATGTTTGATTAAAATTTGTATTTTTTAATACAAAAAATTGTGAGAACAATTACCAAACTGAAGTAGCAGTGGGCAGGGCAAATTGCTTACAGAACTGATGGCCGATGGGGCCAAAAGGTTCTGGAGTGGCGACCGCGTACCGGAAGACGTAGCGTTGGAAGACCTCCCAAAAGGTGGACCGATGACCTTGTAAAGTCCGTAGGAAACCATTGGATGCGAGAAGCACAAAACCGGTCGAAGTGGAGCTGCTTAGGGGAGGCCTCAGGCCTATATTGAATCAGGAAATGATAATGATGATGAATTGTGAGAAATAAACTAAGGAATTCAATGATATGCATTCGTAAAAGATGAATGTTGGGGTTGAATGGAAATAATTACCTTCCAAACTATTACCTAGTATGAAGATGGATGAGTATGATTAAGGTTTTAACAGTCGAAAAGTCACACAGTATTTATTGAATATCCCCACGGATGTTCCCTGTAGTACCTAGGATAGAACTATTCAGGCGCAACTGCGTTATATGGCGCATATAACAGAACTACCTTAAAAAATCCTGTGTGGTTTTAAAAAAAATGGTTGATATCGCATATAGTTTTTATTCTGTCGGCGAATTTCGGAACAAAATATCTTGTCAGTTCTATCACTTCAGAAATACATTTTAATCATTTTTAATTATTTCTGTTCCTTAGTTAACTACGTTGTTATTATGTTACTGTGTTGTTACTACATACCTACTTCATGTACTTATTAAATATTTGCATGCTATCATTATATGAGAGATCGCGTATCGGCAAGCGTAGTGTGGGGCGCTAGCTGGTTGGACGGACGAAGATGGCTGGGACAGACTGGATGCCGAAGGCGGAGGACAGGGTGTTGTGGCGCAGCCTGGGAGAGGCCTATGTCCAGCGGTGGACTGCGATAAGCTGAGTTGATTGATGGCGGAATAATATGGCGGAATATGTCTTTGCTATACAATTTTTTATCATGTTTTACCTACCTACCACAAATACCTACCTGTGGTACCTGCCACATTTTATGCAAATAAACAATTTTGATTTGATTTGATTGTTGCCGGTTGGTGAGTATACATACCTATGTGTATTACTACAGCTTAATTATGACAGCAGTCATATTTTAATCATCATCATCATGTGATGATGATTTAATGACACAGACCTCCCCCAAGCGTCGCCACATCGACCTGCGAGGTAATTGCATAACACATTAACAGTATTAAAGTGGACAATGATACGTGAAATCTTAACTGTCCGTTGTCCCCGTTGCCCATATGTACATAAGGGGGACAATGGTAAAGAATTATATGACGTTCTGTTGTCTCCGTGACGGGGACACAGATTACGGGGACAACGGGAATACAGGTAGGAATGGCTTTTATTTTGACAGTTCAACAACATTCATTGCGTTGTTTACGTTGTTGAGCAGATATTTTCGAACATATTATGAAGCAATATTCTTCAAAATGATTCAGATTGTAATTGATAGTGTGTTTTGCGATGGGTGGGGGTAGAGTGCAGGCATACGCTGGATGTGAAAAATGATTATAATATTTATTGTGTGAGTGATACTTTGAAAATACCTTCACCCGCAATCAGACTGCCCTGCTACTAGCTGATTAGTTGATATAAAACAAGGACGCGTTTGGGACATCTAGGACAATATGTGGTCATGATTGTACGAAAAAAAAACAATTACAGGCACTTTTGAATTGACAAGGGGTCGGTCAGTGAGGACGATGTAGCTAGTTGCCCATTGCAAGGCGTAGTGTACAGTCACGGGCATTTAATAATTATGGTTACCCTAAGCAAAGGGGTTTGTTGTGGCTGAGTAATAACAGCCAAAAGGGTCGATCGATCAGGTTAAGCTACGCTTGCCGCGGTTGGTCAGCGAATGGGTGACCATCTTTACATACCAAGACCCCTCCGTACCTCGGAAAGCACGTTAAGCACGGTAGGTATTTATCTTCTGTCCTATTCTTAATGAAATAGAAAGAAAAAGATGCCCTGAACTTAAATTTAGTTTCGTTTGTGAACAAGGAAATCGGCGCCAATGTCAGGGGGATGTTATTGGTAAACGTTTGTGTAATTCTCTCAGATATGATATCAAAAATCAAGATGGTGGCATTACTGATTTTCCTTGTACCGTTGTAGGTACCTACATAGAATTATCACAGTCATGTTAGCTCTGACATAGAGATGGGTCTAAAATTAATAAGCTGCTAAATTAACACTGCTATATTTTTTTAGTGTCAACACCTGTTAAATAAATTCTAAAATAGCTGTTAAATATAGCAGTCACATCTCACAAACACTATTTTAGCATAGGTAATTAAATCAACTAAATAACAATCTGTCTGACTTAACAATGAACAAAAAATAAACAGTTCACAGTTGCTAAATTGCTAAATGCTAAGTTGAAAACAATTCAATATTATAATAATTCAAGATTATTTAGTTTGTATGTTGATAAGAAAAAAAAAAAAAAAACAAGATGATTAATAAAAAAAAATTATAAATTCTAAAAAAACAGCTATAAAAAAAGAAATTGTTGTAAATAAATTGATTCTCATTATAAATACGCCAACAGAAAAAGTTGATAGTCCTAAGCCTGTCAAAAGTATGAAGGAAATAAGAATTAATTTTGTTAACAATCTGTCTGTGATTAAATTAGCAGTTGCTAAATATAACTGCTAATTTTAAGTGTTAATTAGTTTTAGCATTAGCATTTAGCAGTGTTATTATTTTTTAACCTTTAGGTCCATCTCTACTCTCGACAACAGCAACCCAACAACAACCTTATTACAAGGTGTATAAAGATCAATGTGATTTTGACAGTGATGCAAAATCATAGACAAAATAACTGAGAATGGACAGTAGAGGTTCAGTTCCACCTATAAAATAAAACAGAGGGCCAAGTTCAACTGCCGCCAGGGCTGCGGGTTGTTCGAAAGAGATACCGTGGCCCTTGGCACAGGCAACTGAAGGAACATGGGTGGGTTTTAGTCAGTAAAAGTCTGACACTCCCTTCCGCTCCGCCTAGAGCGGGAGGGGTCATTTGATGAATACCCACCAAAAAAAAAGAGCCAAGTTCAACTTCATTATTCTGTGTAGAACTGCCTACAGGATTTCATTCGAATAGCGCCATCTATTTTGACTCTTGCAACTGTAGTTCGAAAGTTAGTTATGAGAGGGCGCTAGTAGTGTCAAATTCAGACAGTTTTCAGCAACAAAACTTCCATTTAAACCTAACCGGTGCAGGTGGTTTGAGTGTTGGTGAACACAGGCCTTGGAGTCAAACTGCGTATATTGCAGAAAATTGTTTAGAAACATTACAGGAACTTGTGCAACATAGAGAAAAATATATTTAATAAAAATGTATGAATATAAAGATATAAAAATTGTTATTTTAAGGCTGTTTTTTAATTTAAATTAGAACAATATTCATATAGTTTTGTAGTGTGTGTCTTGTAATTTATTTTAGTACATAGTTGTAAATTTTACCAAGGGCTAATTTTTCAATCGACAGTTTACCTATATTTATTCGTGGAATAAAATTGACGTCTGACAGATTTTGTATGGAA